>QXTE01000014.1:14534453-14984270 GCA_003942145.1 Platysternon megacephalum | reverse complement strand
TTTTTTTTTTTTTTTTTTGCTGCCTGGGGCAGCAAAAACCCTGGAGCCGGCGCTGCTTCCATTCCTTAGGAAATTCTGACATTTCGGGGGGGAGGTGAGGGAAACGACACATGACTTCTGAATTGAAACAAGAAGCCAAACATTTCTCATAAATGAATATTCAAAAAAATGTAACTGACAGCGTTGTCTAGCTACACATCACTTCAACTTTTACATTAAATGAAAATATCAAATATAACATTGTATACATAGTATTAAATATAAATATATCAACACTCATTTTAATAGAATGTAAAAGTTGAAACTAAATGACTCAAAATGATGATGTTGAAATGAAACGTTTCAACTTTCCCCATCAAAAGTGTCAAAATCAACATTCTGATTTCAACAAAACTGCATTTTTTGATGGCAAATTGTTCTTTAGAAATATTTTGAGCTCTACTTCTAATCTTACATATATTGTATCTAAAGTGGCAGTATAATGGAGAGGAGAAGAGACGAAAGAAAGAATGGAGTCAGAATATGACAAAGAAAAAATTAGAGGGATTAAGGGTGGGAAGAAAGATGACAGAGAAGAGAAGATACATCGATAAACCACCGGAGGTGACTGGGGTAGAGCTCATACATAGGAATGGCAGAATTGGATTTTTTTTATACAATGTTGACAGATAACATCAATGTTTATTTTTAAGCATATTTTTAAATTTTTACCAATTTAAATTTTCACAGCTGTGGAAAATTATGGAGGGCTGCCAGTCAATGGGCTGTTGTAGCTGTGTCAGTTCCAGGATATTAGAGAGACCAGGTGAGTGAGGTAATAATTTTATTGGACCAACTTGTGTTGGTGAGAGAGACCAGCTTTCAAGCGAGACAGAGTTCTTCTTCAGGTCTAAGAAGAGCTTTGTTTAGCTTGAAAGCTGGTCTCTCCCATCAACAGAAGTTGGTCCATTAAAAGCTATTCTCTCAGTTAATGGGGGGGGGGGGTGTCAGACAATAATTACTGAATAACAGCAGATGTTGATATTCAAAAAGTTAAAGCTTTATCACCCTTAAAATATATCCTTAAATCAAACTCTCAGATGTTCTCAGGCAGCATTTTTCTTACTTTGCCTACCTGCATATTCTGATTACTATTGATTAAATATTTTTTTGGTTTGTGTAGTGAAATCGACTTTTATCCACCTTTATCGTTAAAAATCTAAACCTTTCAAGCCTACTCATACATTCTGAAAGCTATGGGGAGGGACAAAGAAAAAAGGAAGGAACTCCATGCATAAAAATTAATCAGAGGGCTCCAGAGAGTCTTTTGAGGGGGAAGATGTTTTCCCTGATGCCCTTCCTGCTGTCAGTTAGTGCACTCCATGTACCAGGCAATCAGGCTGAAGTGAAGAGCTGAGACTCTTAGCTGGACCCAGGAGCTGAATCCGGCTTTTTTCTTTAGCCCTTAAGTTTTTCCAGCTATACCCAGGTCATATTAGGTGCCGTTTATTTCTAGGATTGCTATAATCAAATACTTGTCTCTGAATGCCAATCCAAATTTGTGTTCTTTAAATTAGATGGTGCAAAAAGTGTTTAAAAGACTCAGCAAAGGACTATACATGATACTGGAGCATGCCCCATGGGGGTGCTGATGGAAGAAGAACCCTGAGTGTGTGAGATGAGAGGGTCGGATTGGAGTATCTGGCCAGAGTTTTCTGGGAAATAATTTGGGAGAGCAGAGCTCACTGGCATCACAGACTAGTGTGATCCACAAGTGACCCAAAGCATCAGGTCTTTGCTAAATCTATTCGGTTGACTTGGGTCTGTGACAAAGCTTCTAAATGGATCCCCTCTTTTCAAAAGAGACAGTAAGAGACAGGTTTAAAAAGAGTTAAACCTCTATTGAGCCAGATTTTCAAACTGCTCAGCACCCACCAGTTCCCACTGAGATAGAGATAGAGACTCTTAGGCCACCTTTGCCAAAGAGCTGAGCGCACAATCTTTTGCAAATCTTGCTCTTATTTAGGTGGCTGGATGGGAGCTGAGCTCTTCTGAAAACCTAGCCCTGCTGAGCACCTGAAAATCTGTCCCAGAGTTCTTTTGAAAGCCTGTCCCATGTGATTGTAAGGCAGAATCTCTCTACAGCACACTTTCTGGGAGCTTTCTGTAACCCTTGAGCATCACTGCGTCCTCCTGAGGGCATCCTGTGCCATCAAATTAAAAATTCTGCACCAAAAAATTAAAAATTATGCACACAATATTTTAAAATTCTGCACAAATCTGCAAATTTTATTTGTCAAATAAATGTGGAGGCTCCAGCATGGCATTGGGGAGCCCAGGCTACTGGCTTCACGGAGGTGGGAGATCACTGCGCACCCCCCCCCCCCCCCGCGGGACATGGACTCAGCAGTGAGGCTGCACCCAACCCTGACAAAGCGCAAGGACCGGGCCTGCCCCAGAAACACCCCAGGTGCACCAGGTGTGGGCAGGCAGGCTCAGCAAGGCAGGATCCAAATGTGGAAGGGCTCAGTGTGGGGCGATTCAGATGTGGGTTGAGAGGGTTCTGTGTGGGGAAAGCTGGGTGTGGCTCAGTGGGGGATCCAGGTGCAGGGGCGATCTGGATGTACAGGGGCTTGTTGGAGGGTTCTGGGTGCAACGTTAATGGGACTCTGAAGGGGGGTCCAGATGCTGGAGTGGGGTGGGGATCCAGATGCGGGTGGCTCTATGGGTTGGTCCAGGTGCAGGGGGAGTGGGGCTCGTCGGGGGGGAGGGGTTCTGGGTGCAGGGGGGTGAGGTTTGGCAGGAGGGTCTGGGTATGAGGAGGTCTGGATGCATGGGGGTTGGGTGGATGGGGGAGCAGCTCCCTGTACAGGGATCCCTCACCCTGCAGCTGAGGAGCGATGGGTGCAGGAAGTGTGTGTGTGAGTTTGCTGAGCTTCTTACAGCTGGGGGAGAAATCTGGGGATGGGTCTGACACGGCCCTGGATGCCGTGCAGGGGAAGAGGAAGTCCCGTCCTCCCCAGCCCAACCGGGACTAGCAGCTGAGCCAGATGCAGGGTAGGAGCCACCAGCCAGGTCTTCTGCAGTCTTGCCCCCTGCCCCACAATGATTTACCTCTCTGCCGGCTGCCCTGGGCACCCAAAACACACTGCTGGGGAGGGTCGCATGACCTCTCTTGTGGCTTCCCTTTGCTTCCCCATCAGAAAGTCATTTTTCTGCAGGGAAGCAAAGAAATCTGTGGGGGACATAAATTCTGCGGACACGCAGTGGCACAGAATTCACCCAGGAATAACTCCAACACATTCAACAACAGATCAGTGGTAACAATACTGTTCAGCAACTCTGTCACCTGAAATGAGCTACCTCAGAGAAAGCCTCCTTCTTGGTCATCATGGAGGGGACTGATCACCCCCCTCATCCCATTCTTGATCAAGGAACACATATGCTCCTTCTCTCATTCTGTTCCTGATTCAGGAACGTACAGGATTTGGCATCTGAATATCATTGGCTTAGGGATCTCTGAGTCAGATCTTCAGCTGGTATAAATCAGAATTGTCCCATTGACTTCCACTGAAGCCATGCCAATTTACAACAGCTGAGGATCTGGCCCCATGGTGGAGAGAGTACGTGAGCTTTCTCAGATTGTGATGCCAACCCATCCTTCCCCCACAATCTCCTAGAAATTTCTGTCTCTAGCACAGGCACCAGCTAATGATCTGTTGACTCTGAGATCCTGCTAACTTTCCATATATCAAATCATGACTCAAATTCAAAGAGGCCAGGAAAGAAGAGGAAATTGGTAACTTCAGAAGGGCCTATTTGAAGCAGCCTCCTTCAATCCCTTCATCTGCAGCTGGACCATAATAACCAGCTTCACAGCCATTGCCACTCCACCAGCATCAGAAATTCCGCTCAAGAGGAGATTCATCAGTTCTACTGTCACATCTGCTTGTACTGAACACTTTTGCAAGGGCTCTGGATTGCATTTCCCTTGACTCTCAATGTGTCAAGGAAAATTATAAGATAGAAATGATTGCAGACAGAGATAAGAGGAAAGCAGATTTTGGTTGCCAGGCTCTTAGAAAAAGTTATTGGAGTTCTAGACCCCAGCAGGGTCATGCACAAACCCCCCCTTCAGAACTATCAGACATTCAGAATCCAAACTGCCCCGTTTCCACTCCCCTCTTTACAGTAAGGAGCATTTCCAGGAGGAAATTTCAGCAGCATGTTCATGACACCAGATTTATAGTGTACTTGCTGCTTCTATGACCCTTTCCATTTACAGGGGTTTCTAACTCAGCTGCTTTAAACTTGCACCAGGCTAAAACTTGGAAAGCAGATGGTCAGCCTGGATTCCACATAGCTTTTCTATGAAGTAGCTCAAACAGTCAAGATCTGTAACAGTCAAAGAATGAATAGCTTGCGGGGTTTAAAAAAAATCACCATGCATTAAAACCAGCTTCATTTCACTTCTGAAATGTTGCTATTTCGTCCTTTGTGTGAATTGCTGCTTTTTGCTACGGCTGGGAACTGTGCTGCTGTAATGATCAGATAATGAGCTTGCCTTTCTCTAGTGCCTGTCATCCAAATGAATCCCTTCATGTGTTACAAATTTTGTACTGGGCGTACACGTTGCCCACCACTGATATGCAGCCGCCTCTGGGGTTGAAAGGCAGCATAGCTAAATCTGCACATACCACTTGTGATTACAGCTACATGGAATCATAGAGTTTAAGGCTGGAAGGCATCACTAGATCATCTACTCTGACCTCCTGGATACCACAGGCCACCAACACCGCCCAGCACCCGCACACTAAACCCAACAACCGAAATTAGACCAAAGTATTAGAGCCCACCGGAGACTAGTCTACTCTGTGCCACAGGAGAGAACAAGAAGGATTAACATGCACTAGTGCCAGAGATCCTCACAATGGCAGGGACAGAATTAAGTGAGATGCACCCAGATAATCCTGGCAAGTCACCTGTACCCACACGCTGTGGACAAAGATGAAACCTGCCTGAGTGTCGCTGCCAATCTGACCTGGGGAAAAATTCCTTCTCTACCCCACATGTGGCGATCAGTTAGACCCTGACCATGAGAGCAAGACCAGGCAGCCAAGCACCTGAATGAGAGAATGCTTGGTGCCACCTCAGAGCCCCTGGCCACTCCACCCAATGTCCCATCACTAGCCATGGCCACCCCTGACTCTTCAGAGGAAGGACATAAAAGAAACAAATCAGAATACATGGTGGGTGGTGGTAGTGGGGTAGTGAATCCCTTCCTGATCCCGGCTGGTGGCTGGCTGAAACTCTGAAGCCTGAGCTTTCAGGAACGTAAGACATAAACCGGAACTGAGCCCCAAGACACCTGAACCCTGCCTTTTACCTCATAAGCAACCCTGTCATACAATCCCACTCACAAATTTGTCCAGCTCTCTCTTGAAACTAATTAAGCTGTTTGCACCCACAACTCCCACGAGGAGGCTGTTCCAAAATCTCACCCCTCCGATGGTTATAAACAGTCTTCTAATTTCCAGCCTGAATTTGTCCATGGCCAGTTTATATCCATTAGTTCTTGCGTCTACAGATCAGTCCTTCTACCTACTTGTTTGCTCCATCCATAGAGCCCTGCGCAGATACAAAATTTGTATCTGCATCCGCTCCGCAAAAATGGTCCGCGGATATCCGTAGCCGTGGATGCGGCTATCTGAGGATATAAAGCGGATGGATATCCACGGATTTGCAGGGCTCTATTCATCCCCCTGTTTTTTCTTGCCTTTTAGATGGTAAACTCTCAGGGACGGTCACTTACTAGAGGGCTAGCATGATGAGGCTCAATATAGTGGAGTCCTCTAAGCCATACCACAATATAAACTATAAATACAACTCTATGCAATGGTTTAGGAGAAGAACTGAAGAATTCCATACACAGTTGAAATTCCTGGGGGAACTGTAGGCAGACAGAATATAATTATCCAGGAGACCGTAAGCATCAGGCCCTCAGTTTAACATCTCACTTGAAAGACGGCACCTTCCAGAAACACGGCACCCATAGGATCACTCTGCAGACATCAATAGTGACTCAGAGGGAGGAGTACCACCTGCTGTTAGTCATCAACGCCATTACTTACTGCACAGGGATTTCCCTCAGTTTTTATCCTGACCAGGCTTGATTCTGCTTGGCTTGTAAACTCTGATGAGATTATCATTTGAGGTAGCAGGAATTCAGAGGCTAACAGGAAGTGCTAACTTTTCCACGGTACTTTATCTACATTATGAGCGTCAATAACACGTTATGGTACAACTGTAAAATCTCAAACACGTCTGGAAACTATGTGATGGGTGATATACCTTGTAAACACAGCGTGTCAGGGGAGTCAATTTTCTACTTCATTAACATTTTTAATTGGCTTTAAAATCTGAATTTTCTTTTCATACGTTGGCGTAAGATAATAGAAAGGAAATGAAACCCAAACGGAAATACTTTGTTGAAATACCGTTAATGTAAACACAAGACAAAAATATCCAGGCAATGTACAACGTGCTCTGTCCTTAAAAGCACCTTACTGTGACTCTTATGGGGCCTGATCCTGCTATCCTTATTCAGGGAAGACTCCCATTGATTTTGCTGGGAGTTTTGCCTGAATGGACTCATAGACTTTCCGGTCAGAAGGGACCATCATGATCACAGATTTCATGATCTGGACAATTATTTGTAACATTAATAACTGTGTGGTGATCTATTATTCCTATACACTGTGAGCCCAGTCAGGGACGGAGTCTGAGCCTTCGGGATCTACTAGGAGGGTTTGTCTCAAATGCAATGTTCTCCAACATTTAAAACATCTCCAATGGGTGACCGAGATGATGCAAACTGTCGTGCTGCGGGGAAGAGAACACGTGCTCCTGTATCACATCAATATAGTTCCTGGTTACTTAGCTGAGAATCTCAGGTGGGAAATTGCATACTTTGGATTGTGTTGGTTATTTAAACTATGACGCTCCCCCCCACCACACTTCTCTCTTTCAAAATCATTTCCACAGCGTTTTGTGGCTGGTGCTAAGCCGACAGCCCTGACGCCTGATAACCTCATTATGCACAGACCGTGGGAAACAGCAGCGTAAACTTCCCTTAAATTCCAAACCACGCCCTGCCCCTAACCAATGTGCCTCGTTCATGACCTTTGTGGACCACCTCTAAGGGGAAAAAGGGTAATTAAGTCCACATTCCCATTAAACCTTTGGCAAATCCACTGAGGATGCCAGCAAATTTGATGGAGTTTTTTGCTATACAAAATCTTATCCTTGAGGAGCACAACAAACCCAAGTCACTCACATAGTTCACTGAACAGCTGTAGTTAAGGCTAGTCTGTTACAGAGCCCAAATTGTGCACTGACATGTCTATTAGTTATTCTGATTTCTTAACAAATCTATGGAAGTGAACAAGGATGCTTAAGCCATCGGATTCTCCTTTGACATGTGGCTGTGGATCTCTCTCTAGTCTAACAAGTTCTGATGAAAAACCACTCCCCTTTCCAGATGGCATTGGACAGATTCAGAAGATGCTTGGAAGTACGGCTTGCTTTAGAAAAAAAGGGAAAATGCCAATGCCTGCAAATGGACCAGCAATTATCTAATAAAGCCCCTGTAACTAGGATAACTCAGGCTTAGTGCATTACTGTATTGGCAGCAAGATACTGATAATTAACATGCCACAGCACTTTTTACAAGAGCAAGGGCATTAATACCAGCGTCCTACTAAATGCCAAGTCTGGTAGTTACTTTATGCCTCCCTAAATTCTCCCGGCATTTTCAAATGGATGCAGTCTGATCTTTCACTTTCTGTCCTACACTGCTGTGAAATGCTTGTTAAACAGCTTCCACCTCTCATCCCAGAGGTGGCTGCATGCTAGTGGCTGGTGAAGTGCTTGAGGA
This sequence comes from Platysternon megacephalum, assembly GCA_003942145.1. NCBI lineage: Eukaryota > Metazoa > Chordata > Testudines > Platysternidae > Platysternon > Platysternon megacephalum. Next base: position 14,976,355 of record QXTE01000014.1, on the reverse strand, counting down.
TCCTGTAGGTTCAGAGCTCCTAGTTATTAGCTTGGCTGCTGTTGTACTAAAGAGCCTCTAAGGAAATGGGGCTGTACGGTATTTCTCTATTCTGCAGCTTGACAAAGGGATGAGAGAATAAGTGGTGTGACGACTGTTGGTAAAGAAGCTTTTTCATTTCCAAGAGCTTAATCAAGTGGAAAATTAGAGCTAGAGTGAGTTGTTCAACAGATAAAAAAGCTCAGACAGGCCAATTCCCTGCAGGCTTGAATCGAAGCTGTGACGCTAACAACCTTTGTTCACAAGCTAGCTGAGAGGCTGGTTCGCTTTGCTCCTTCAGGCCTGGTTATCTGATGGCTTCAGCAGCTGGTAACCCTGGGGCCTGCCCTGAAGCAGTCAGTTCCAAGCGGGGGGACGGAACAGGGAAGAGTGACGAGAGAAAGTGGTTTTCTATACAAAATAGTCTGAAGAGGCCACATCTGCAGCTGGTATGTGAGAGCCTGTCTCTCTGCTTGTCTGTCCGTAGAAGCTCCAGATTTTGACCATTTAGCAAGCACAGCTCACAACAAGGAATTTCAGGGTGGAAAATTGGTAGCTGTGTGGGAGGAAAGGGCCACCTGGGGGAGGAGAGGGCAAAAGAGGCAGTTTGCCCTGAGCCCTGTTTGAGAGTGGCATTGTGACCTGACATGCAGGGTTGCAGCACCACTCACGTGGAGCTCAGATGACCCTCCGTGGGCCAAACCTGAGCAACGCTGCAACCCGGCGTGCAGCGCCAAGAGTGGGGAGCCAGGCACAGGCCCACGGGACAGGAGCGGGTGAGTGCAGGCGGGCGGGCTCGCTCTCCAACCCCTCTACCAGGGGCCTCCCTTCCTTTCTGGAACGGGGGCTGCTCAGTTTCAGATTTTGCTCCAAGCGCCCAAAAAACTCTGTGTGGCCCTGAGAGTGAGTGACTGGGGGGGGGAGAGGGGGGGGAAGTAGGGCTGTTTAGATCGATTTCTGTGAAATGTGACCACACGCCTATTCTCTTTTGAGAACCTGTGAGAGCTGGCACTCCCTTGAAACAGAACTGAAGCTGGACTGGAAGTTGACATTACAGGGACTTAATGAAACCTTCCTGGTGATGTTTTCCCCCCGGGTCCCTCGCCCTCCCACAACATCACCAACAAAGTGGTGGTTTTAGCTGCTTTTCCTTCCCGCAGCATGACAGAATCGCTACAAGTTCCTATCCAGGGAAATGTTTAGCTTCTGATTGAATCAAGTTCCCGTTCTTGCTTTTCTTCTTTGGATTGTATTCATTCCTGTCCTACCCGCCTAAGGTGGTACTGCTCATCTGAAACAAGTCATTCCACCTGGGAGCAATGAGACCCAGGCAACCTACTTCCATGCTCAGTCCCCAGGGTCCTTAATAAACCTGAATTTCAGCATCAGAATTCATTCTTTGCTGCAAGTTTTGGGCCCACAATGAGAACACAGTTTAATGCACCTTTGAGGAAAAGCCCGAATCACACAAGTGCTAAATCAATAGATTGTTAGAATACTGTCTTTTTTGTCTGTTTGCTGCATCCAAAGAGGCCATGCAGGTGGTGAACCAGGCTGCCCTGGAATCACTCGAGACGCTAGTAACAAGGCATCACTTCTAAGAAAGGTTTTGGAGGCAAGAGCAGGAATTCCATTTTAATCATCATTGTCACAGATCTGGCTTTTCACTGCTCTGTTTCAGCAGCCGAGAAAAGAGCAAGTCAAAAAGGTTTGTAACTATCTCAAGGGGAAAAGCCAGAGCTATTGTGATGTCTGGTGCAGCATATTCCAAACAGAGCTCTTTTATTCAGCCTTTTCTTGCTTCTCCAATTTTACAGGAACATCAGAGTGTAAAACAGGTCACAAAAATCTCATCACTACATCTTATTGCAAAGAAGGGTAAATCAGTGCTTTTAAAATGGTCTTAAATGACAGAGTAATAATAATTACCTGGTCCGACAAGCTTTCAGTCTTCAAAGCACATTAAACATTGATTAATCTTTATGACCTTCCTTTGATGGCAGTATTATTATACCCATTTTACAGATGGGGAAACTGAGGCACACAAAGGGGAAGTGACTTGCTCAAGGCTGCAGTGGGAATTAGTCCCAGTACTGGGATTAGAGCTCGGGAGTACCTGGCTCCCAGTGTGGTGCTCAGACAACACCTCTTTCAATTTTGTTATTACAATGATAATTAAGGCTACGATTCCGTCACGGAGGTCATGGATTCCATGATTTTAGGAGATGTCTGAGTTCAGCCTTCAGCCCTGGGCAGTGGGGCTCGGGCTTCGGCTTCAGTCCCAGGCGGCAGGGCTTGGGCTTTGGCGTCAACCCCAGGCGGTGGGGCTCGGAGAGGGAGTACCACCTCTATTCCCCGACTCACCTCAGCGGGTCACCCAGCCTGTGGGTCAGTGTCAATGCCTCTGCGATACACAATACTTTATTGTTACACATTTTTCGTTGCCGAGACCATACTCTGATTTTGTACATTTTTACCGTGACTGTTCTGTGAATTTTGCCTAATTTTATGGTGACAAAATTGTATCCAACTCAGGAGACTTGGGTTTTATTACTGGTTCTGCCACTGACTTGCTATATAACCACAGGCAAGTCACATCACTGCTCTGTGCCTCAGTTTCCCCTCACACCCTTAGTCTTGTCTTGTCTATTAACCCTTTAAAACTCTTCAGGGTAGCGGCCATCTCTTTTCCTGTGTACAGTGGTTAGCACAATGGGGTTCTGATCTCAACTGGGCATTCTATGTGCTACCTTAAGAGAAATTAATAATCGTCATCATCATCATCTAGGAAGGTGACATCTGAATGATAAAGAGTAGAACTAGGAGAATTCAGCTGCCATATGAATGCATGGGAAAGCAGGGAATTTCAAGGTCAATGCAAGTCCTAATCGTGGCTAAAGGTCTTTAAACTTTATATAACAGATATTTTACAACCGGCCCAAAGTGGAAATTGGGGTTTGCTTATATGGGTATGTAAAGCAGAAAATAAACTTTGTAGCCCTGGATAATCTATGATTCCTTTATTGGGGTGGTATATGGAGAGATATATGCATAGCCCTTCTCCCACCTTTAACAACATGGCAGTACTAACTTCCTGCATCTTTCATGAAGTTCATCACTCGACCTACAGAGACAGACCTTCAGATCTATTTTCATGCCTTTAAGTTCATCTCAGATTTTGGTTACATTAAAATTGCCTAAAGAAACCTAAGCAAATGCCTGCAACTTCCAAGCCCACATGAAAAGCATTTTGCCTACATTCCAACTCTTAACAACATTTCTTCGATATTCAGATGCTAAAGTAAAACGTAATCTACAGCATCCCACTTGAACAAACAGCAATCAGCCTAATATGTTACAACTCAATTACTTCCTCGGTTTCAGTTACTGTCAAATAAATCCGCTGAACCAATCAGTCTCATTGTAAGTGCTCGGGAAGCTTTTATAACTGCATTTGCTGAGTGGGAGGACATTTTGTTAGTTTCCTCACTGACAGATTTAGAGAAATGAGGCCTTAAAAGTTTGGAGGCGAATGAAAGGAGAGGGCTCTGGCATGACAAATGGAAACTGTAAAGCAGACCATACTAATCAAAACAGACACAGGCTAAATACCTTGGGCCCTGATTCTCATTTACACGAAGGCCCTTTGTATATCCCTTATATCCCACGCACTTTGAGACTCCTTTACATTGCCACAGCAGCAAGAATCAGGCCCCTTGGACTCCAGCATCCCACTCCCCACCCAGATTGAAAGGGGAACTCTAACCATTGTGCTTAGTTCCGAAGTCTGAAAGGACCCGCAGGGAGAAATGGCCCTCACCATGGATAAACTGGGAGATGGCTTGAACGTGAAGGGTGCTAGAATGAATTTCGCACGAAGCACCTTCCTAAAATCCACACTTTGCTCCTTGATAACCTCCCCTCCTTCCCTGTCCCATGGCCTTGTGTCACCATAACTAGAAATCTGTGCTGAACCCATCCGATGCAGCACCTATGCTGGAGCATGCAGAAGTTGCTGCTGGCGCGACACAGGAGACTCCTGCCCTCACCAGATGAAGAGCTCGCCACTGCATAGCACTCCCAGCCTCCTCCAGAATTCTGTCATTTATATTTTCCCATAGTTTCTCTACAGGATCCTGAGGCACTTTGCAAGAGGGCGGGACAGAAATGCGAAATGACCAATGGCCTGATAGGCGCGGTGCAGAGCCTGCTCGACATGCTAGGAAGCAGGCAATGGGGGAGCCCATCATTATTCTTCTCTAAAGCAGCGAGAGCTTAATATAAAAGCACAACCAGCTTCTTTGATGCTTAATATATAGTGATGATGAGGATCAACTGTACTTTCTTATGCTCTCAGGACCCATCACAGTGGGCTCTGCAATCACCTCAGTGGGCCAAGTCCCGACAAGCAGAGGCAAACACTGATTTGCTGGGCTGCATTAATGTAGGTGTTTTATTATTTCCTGGTTTCTCTCAAACCGGTCTCTTTATTTGCAAGTACCTACAGCTAAAATTGACTACCAGGGCAACTGTGGGGAGATAGTGCCACAGCAAGTTGCAATAAGCAACCTGTTCCACTGAAACAGGCACCCATGTTGTTTTAAGAAACATCTAACACCTTGATTTTAAGCCGCGTTGTCTGTATAAAAGAAATTGAAATTGCGGCTCAGTCTTTTCTGCTAGGTTAGACTGAATATCCAGCATTAGATCACTTGCATTGTACTGGGCTAGCATGTGACCTGCTGCTATTCCCAGACCTCTGGACCTTTATGAGAATGAGATGTGGAGATACCAGTCGGACACGTTTCAAACAAAGCAACCGTCTAACTCACAGTGGCACTGAACCTTTTTCATGGATCCGAGTCAGGAAATCTTTGAGGAGTCCAGCTAGTCCAAGATACTAGTTCACTAGTAGAATCATAGTAATGAGTAGATTCTAGTACTAATCATAGATTCTAGCACTAATGAGGCTCTTTAATACTTGTTCAAACATCCACACCTGCAGAAAAGGTGTTTTGATTTTGTATCTTGTAAGAAAGAGCTGGATTTATTGCACTCGATTAAGGAGTAAGGTGCCTTGCTAGCACTACACTTGTAGCATTCGGTTGAGAACATCTCTATATACCTTTATGCTACCCTATTCCATTGCATTTGCAGTGCAAACCACCTTTGCTTTCATGCCATTTGTTAAAGCAGTGGTTTCTGAAGCTTTTCTTTACACGCCTCATAGAACACACTGTTTTCCTGTCTCCTAGAGCTCTATTTTTTTTCAGGATGGCTCCTCTTTTCCGTCCTTTCCAGTAAGGTTAGGCAAGGCTGCTCTATCATGGAAGCGGCAGGCCTCTCAGAGATGACAGCAATGTTGGGATTCTCTATTTGATACACGCAGTGTGTACACAGATGCGTAATGGTGGAAGATTGGTGACCCGGCATTTGGGCCACCCATTTAGCCTAAATGTGCACACTGCTTCTTCAGCGAAAGCAGGCCGGCTGCTGGGAGTCAGTCCCAGTGGTGTCTGCCGCACTCCATATGCTTTGGAAGTTTAGTAAGTATAAAATGAACAGACAAGGGCTCTTCAGGGAAAAGCAAGAGACAGGACATTAAGGGTATGGCTCGGTGGCAAAGCCAGGTTTTAGCAGCAGGGGGAGCGAACACATAAAAAAAGGCGCCACTCGCTGCGAAGAAAAAAGAGAAAAAAAAAAGAAAAAAAGAAAACCCCCGACTGACCCGCCGCCGAAGACCCGGAGCGCCGCCGGGTGAGTAAAAATTAAAAAGGTGCCATTTTTCTGCTCAGTGGGAGCGGCCGCTCCCCCTGCTCCCCCCCTAGCTGCGCTACTGGTCTGGCGGCTCTAGAAACGGTACAATGGCACAGCTGCAGCACTGGGTGCTGTAGTGTGGACACTTACTACAGCGACAGAAGGGGTGCTTCCATCATTGTAGTAAATCCGCCTCTCTGAGAGGGGGTCGCTAAGTTGATGGAAAAATTCTTTTGCCGACCTAGCGGGGTCTACACCAGGGCTTATATCAGCTTAACTATGTCACAGAGGGGTTTAATATGTTTCTAAGAGCCTCTGTTAACCCAGTCCCTTCTAGGCTGTCCACACTTTGCTCTGTATCATCTCTATTTTATCCACACCTCATCAGTCCTGCATTTTTCCTGCAGCGGGATCAGCAATGTTCAGTCAGTATGAATTAAATGAGCTGGTAACAGCTGAAGAGTTGCAGGCTTGATGTGTTTGCACATCATAAAATGTGAAACTGATCATGTGCTTAAGACACTTTCTGGTTCCAGAGCAATACTAGGAGAGTAATCTGTGCCAGCTTGCAGGTGTGCTCAGAAGAGGTCACAGTTTGAGAAGTGACAGAGGAAGCAGTCTGGATTACACAGTGTCTGTTATAAGATTTGTTTTCACAGCTCTGCCAAGCATCTTCCACTCCCAAAATGCAAGGGGAGAAAAACAGCTAAGTCATAGTAGATTGTGATCCCACGATTGCTGTGAATGTGTGTGAAGAAGCTGTGTTCTTCCTGATTATCTGAAGCATGTTGATAAACTGGAGAAGGGTCAGAGAAGACCATGAGAATGATTAAAGGGTTGAAAACATGCCTTGCAGTGATAGACTCAAGGAGCCTAAATCTATTTAGCTTAACAAAGGGAAGGTTAAGGGGTGACTTGATCACAGTCTATATGTACCTACTGTGGGGAATAAACATTTGATAATGGGCTCGTAAATCTAGCAGAAAAAACTTTAACAAAATCCAATGGCTGGAAACTGAAGCTAGACAAATTCAGACTGGAAATAAGGTGTACATTTTTAACAGTGAGGGTAATTAGCCATTGGAACAATTTGTCCAGGGTGGTGGTGGACACTCCATCACTGGCTAATTTTTAAGTCAAGACTGGATGTTTTTCTAGAAGATCTGCTCTTGTTCAACAGGAATTAATTTAGGGAAGTCCTATGGCCTGTGTTATACAGGAGGTCAGACTAGATGATCGCCGTGATCCTTTCTGACTTTATAATCTATAAATCTGCAGAGGAGGTCACCCGGAGGGAAGGGAAGGCATCTATGTCATTAGCTTGCTTAGAGCAACCGAGCTGAATAGTGTTGAAGATATTACACCCCTAGCAGCAGTTTAGCATTAACAACACTAAGCTTTGGGGAATCTAATTTATGCTTGATCTACAGGACAGAACTCAGAAACCTACTCTGTTCCCTGGAAACTCAGAATCCAACTACTAAGCCACAACTGTGACCTCGCCCTAGAAATTCAAGGCCATCAAACCAGCCACAAACATCGCTGAGCTCTGTAACTCCAAACTCAAATCCAGCCATACTAACCCCTGCTGTAGCATTGCAACCGTGAACCCGACAAGCCAGCTGGATGAACTGAGGCCCAAGGTCAAATGACTTGCTCAAGACCGTCAAAAGCTCCAGATAGAGGAGACTGCAGGTTCTTCCTGGTCCCTACTCATAGCGGTGCTCGAATTATGAGACACAAAATGGGGGGCCCCTGCTACTTTGCAGATGTTCCCTTCTTGGGCTAGGCTGCTGTGCATGGTCCCCAAGAGTACTAGTAGTTTGCAAGCAGTCTCTGACCATACTGGAAACTAAATGGCAAAAACTCAATTAAAGCAGAGTTAAGGATGCCCGGTGATAGTTCGCGTCCTTCCAGAACGTCAGGTTCAGCAAAACTCAAACTTCTGTGAACCAGGAAATACAAAGTTAAGATAACCTGCAGTTGGCAATAGCTCCTGGGAATTATCTGCAGGCACTCCGACTGCATTCACTGTGTTAGTGTAGCTGTATTGAATAGCGAAGGAATAAGCTGGAGCAGCTTGGAAGGGCTGTGATTGTGAGATGAAGAGATCTGGGGATCAGTTTGAGGAACATCATAGAACTGTGATTGTGATATGAGGAGATCAGGATCTGAATCCCCCATGTATGTCATCAAAGCAAAGAGGTGCTTATGTATGCTGAGTCTGCATCATTTCATTAGAATTGTGTAGGTTGTGTAAGTAACAGGGTACTGGAGTCTTCATGCCATGGGGACTGTAGTAGTGAGGTGGGATATGAAAGCAGTTTATGGATTTAGTGGTGGGTAGGGGAAAGCAGATATTTTGGTGGTATCCTGTGTGCAAGTGTGAAGGGGCTGTACGAGAGTATGAAGCGGTTGTTCAATTTCACAAGCGGGGTATTCTGTTGGGGAGTCGGCTCAGGCCACGTCTACACTACAGTCGTGACAGCAGCACAGCTCCAGTGCTGCAGCTGTGCTGCTGACGCACCATACCATAGCCACTTCCAACACTGACGGAAGGGGCTTTCCCATTGATATAGTTAATCGGGCTCTCCGAGAGGTGGTAGCTAGGCTGAGGGAAGAATTCTTCCACTGACCTAGCCATGTCTACATTTGGGGTTAGGTCAACCTAACTATGGCACTCCGTTTTTAAGCATAGATCAGGTCTCATCAGGGGCGCTGGAACAACTTTTATAGTGGGGGTGCTGATGATGGCAACCAGGTATTTGGTGTATGTCAAGCCAGGGGTTGCGGCAGCACTCCCGGCATCTCTAGTTCCAGCACCACCGAGCCTCAGTGTTTGAGTTTAGGGCAAGTGCAGACAGCGCACCAGGCCACACTGTCTTTCTGAAAGTGATGCCACTCCTGTAGGATCTGATGGGACAGAAACACCATTTTCTCCAGTGCAGGATGTTACAGAATTTTTAAAAAAAGCAACAATGGAAACAAAATACTCCCTACAACGTTACATAACATTCAGGTTCTAGCTTCCATGAGGTGTCGGTCCAGACTTAAGGCTTATCTGACATGGAGTTTATGGTAAAGTCATGGGGTCGTGAGGTTTGTGCACATACAGAGGGAAGAATAGAGACTACACAAAGTCACTCACTCTTCTTAGGCCTGATCTATACTTAAAAATTAGATTGACCTAGCTACATCACCCAGGGTTGTGAAAAATGTCGTGCCCTAAGTGTCCCTGGTGTAGACGCGGCTAGGTGGGCGGAAGATGAGCACTGGTGTAGACGCGGCTAGGTGGGCGGAAGATGAGCACTGGTGTAGACGCGGCTAGATGAGCGGAAGATGAGCTATGACCGGTAAGGACAGAGTGAAATACTAAGGAAATGAAGAGGGCTACTCACTACAGATGAAAGATCCATATTAACCATCCTCCTGTCATCCAGGCTGACTGGCTGAAGGCCTGCAACGTTGAGCTGAGCAGAGGAGGTCCGGTAGACAAAACTCAGCAGCCAGTCTCCCCTAGGAGGAAAATGAAACAGAGGTATTAATAAGCCTTGCTGGAAGACTGATAAAATGCACGAAGACATTCGGGGAACATAGGAAAAGACAGAGATGACAGGACCAGGCAGCCCAGCTAAGGGCAGGTCTTCACTACCTGCCGGATAGTGATCCATCTATCGGGGGTCGATTTCTTGCATCTAGTGTAGACGGGATAAAATCGATCCCTGATCGCACTCCCCGTCGACTCCGGAACTCCAGCTCGCGAGAGGCGGAAGCGGAGTCGACGGGGGAGCAGCAGCGGTCGACTTGCCACCGTCCTCACGGCCAGGTAAGTCGACCTAAGATCCGCCAACTTCAGCTACACTATTCGCGTAGCTGAAGTTGCGTATCTTAGGTCGACCCTCCCCGCCCCCGCTAGTGTAGACCTGGGAAAAGTCTGTACCAATATTTGCTGCAGCTTCATCTGTCCTGGAATCAAGCCTGGAATATTACGCTGGATAAAATAATTGGGGTACAGCTGTAAAAATTTTAGGAGTAATCCTGACTCACATGAGTAGCCTCACTGAGTTCACCAGGACTACTCCCGTGAGTAGAGGCTTCCGGATCAAGTCCTTTAAAATTATTTCAGATTCGCAGAGAGACAGGGCTGCACCCAGCTATGGGACAATCTCCTTGTAATACGTTAACACGTAGAAGTTTGCCAGCCTGTAGCATCTGTAAACATGTTGAGCACAGGCACTGTGGCTGCTGACATATATGCAAATTATAAAGTAATTTAGGATCTTTCTGGATTAAAGGTGCTATAAAAATATAAGATTTTTAATAGGAGAAGTCGCAAGATCGTGCTTCTGATCTTGAGTGGTGGGGCAGAGATGGCATGGTTGGTCTAAAGATTCATAAAATGACTATGCACTGTACCCTTTGGCACTTGGAAAGGTGAAATTCTCCCCAGTGCAGAGAGCTGGCACAAAGCCTGGACATCACTTACATCCAACTGAGCTCTATGATGAAGGCTTAAGTGGGACTGCAGTGGTGTATAGAACCTTGTGCTGGCCTTCTGCACAGGTGAATTTTACTCTAAGAGCTGCCACTTCCAGCTGTGCCTGTTCACGCTCACCACTGTCCTTGACTATCAGATGTGAATAAAGCCCACATGGAGCTATGCCAAATGTGTGCAACACTCCCGAGGCCATGTGAAATTCACTCGGTTTTGTATTTGTTGCTAACTCGTTACTCAGACCAGGTTGTTTGAAAGGTCGAGCCATGCAAACATGGCTGGACTTATGGTATTACAGGGAGATCACAGGACATTGGTAGTTCGGATGATACGAAATCCAATGTAGCAGTTTCAACTGGCTTTCACTTCGAGATGTTTGGTTCATTGAAACGTCAACGTTGAGAGGTGTGAACTGCTGTGAACTGAAACTCAAGTAAATGGGCCTGATTCTGATCTCACACCCGTTTTACACCAATGTAAGTTCACAAACTTCCGTGAAGTTACGTCTGATCCACCACCATCTGGCTCAATATTTATGCAAACACCAAGGCAGGGAACCACCACATCTCCAGACCCATGTGAATGTCTTATTAGGAAATAACATATTTCCCTGATTCATGTTTCAGATACTCTCACCGAAATCCACCCCATAGCTCTCCAATTAGCACCTCACATCACCCTTCACGTGGACCTGGTGCTTCTCAGCAGCAGCATCCCGTGGGATTTTAGAGATTAAATGTACTAGGATATTTATCTGGAATCTCATCCCCTGCTCACTCCTATTTGTGTGCAACTGAGCTGTAATTTATTAACCGCTGTTGGTTGAACAGTCGAAATATGGCCTGCCAAAGTAAAGAGACTAACTTGAATTATACACACGTAGCCCATTTTATTTCAGTAGCACAGTCAAACTCTGAAACAATAACAAGATTATCTCTCTTATATTACAGGAAACAAATATACTATGCTTTCTGCATTGAAATAAGTAGAGGTTGTTTTGCAGTTCTGGGATGATCTAGATTCTATAGTCACTACAGCAAATTCAGTTATACATGTAAATTGCTAATCATGAATGGCTTCCTGGAGGAAAACAGAAACATCCCCCAGAAACTACTGTACAGGAGACAGCAGTTGCTTTTTTTACTCTGTTACATGAAGAAATGCAGTAATTTGCATACACATCCTGCATCTATAAAACCTCAGCAATACAAAATTAGCAAAAGCAGCATCTCTCAGCTCAGCCATACGGATGGGAGTAATGAAGATTTCTTGTTTTAATCTCAAGTGCTTGTGATTTTAATTTCTCTCTTCTGATCGTTTTAAGGTATGTAAAATAATAGAATATATTGTATATTAACACGCACCTCTCTCTCTCTCTCTCTCTCTCTCTCTCTCTCTGTATACTTATTTGTAGACAAATTTGCATCATTGTTAAGGTTTTGACAATTAGGTGCTTTAACATATGTTAAAAATAAGTAATTCCACAAATTAGCTCTCAGGCCTGGTCAACACCTAAACATTAGATTGACCTAAGCTATATTGCTCAAGGCTGTTGGCCCAACTGCCACTGTAGATGCAGCTAGGTTGATGGAAACATTCTTCTGTTGACCTAGATACTGCCTCTTGAGAGGGTGGATTATGTACAGTCGATGGAAAAACCCCTTCTGTTGACATCGAAGCGTCTATACTGCAGTGCTACAGCAGCATAACTGCAGTCCTGTAGCAGAGCTGCTGTAGTGTAGACACACACCCTCTGGAAATTGAAGAGCTGGGTTCTCATTTACACCTTGGCACCAACTCTGACAGTTTTAAGAGGCTTTAGAGTGGATGTAAGTTATATTTACACCTTGTCTGAGGCCCCTTTACGCTGCCAGAGTGTCGTAAAGCAGCCGCAAGTGTGAATGAAATACAGTCCCTAAATACCAAATCCTTTATATGCACAGGCTTCCAGTCTAAAGTTCACCATAAATAGTTAATCAAAGCCCAAGACAGAACAGCCTTATGTTGCCTCCTGAAGACTTTCAAATCCAAGTAATGGATGCAATGACTTCTAAAGAAGATGGTTCTCTACTGAGAGCTCCTTAATACTTCAATCTTTGGGGCTGTCAAAATGTTCAAAGGCAATAAATAAAAGATCCACTAACAGCGACCCAGCCATAATGAGACATCGAGGTTGTGCATGTACAGACCTGCAATAGCCATTTATGATCCTGCCCGACACCACCTTTGTGAAAGCTTTCCAGTACTTGGCTTCTCCTTCCACTGGAGCTCCCAGCAGGACCACGTCCTCGACGATCCCCTCACAGTCTATAAAGATGGGAACAGCCCCGCACAAGACAAAGGGTGTTACTTGGATTTGGAAGGCAGCCCAGAAAATGCATCTATGTACATACGATACAGACAAGTGAGACTTGCCCTCTGAGGGATGAGAATATATTTAGTGGCATTCACTTACATTGGAGAAATACTTCATTTCTGTTGATTCATTTGTAAAGATAAACTAAAAAGCGCTCGGGTCCGATCTGCAGAAGCATGGAGAATCCACAGTTCCAACTGAAGCCAATGGGAGCCCAACATCTATGAAAATCAGGGCCCTGGTGATTGTGAAAGGTGTCAGGCTGACAGCAATGGGGAGTGAAGCTCTTGTGTCACAGAGCAGGTATAGCGCAAGCAGCAGCATGGAAGGTTCCTCCCACACTGCCAATCAGTAGAGTCGGTGTGAGATTGGCATTGTTTCACAATATATGGAATGAGGGGACAAGTGAGATCACTGAAGCAAATGTATAATTAAGTTCAATAAACCCTTCCACCTGAGCAGCCCTGGAAGTTGCTAATGCATCCGTCCCCTGAATGCACGACAACAGAGCTGACAACAGAATTCCTAGTGGCACTTCCCAATCACAGCTCTGAAGCAGTTTAGCTCTTCATACTCTCTGGGTACAATCTGCTCAAAAGGTGTGTTGAGTCTGATCAAAATTAATGCTCCTCTTTTATTCTTAGTGGACAAACTGCAGCTAAGAAATCCCAGTAGAAGCAAGCGATGGATTGAGAAAGATTGGGCAGCACTTCAGTGCTTTTCAATAAAAACGTTTAAATAAAAAAAAAAGATGCTATGATACATTCACTATTGCCACAGAGCTCCACAAGGCAGTCTCAGTCTGGGGGTGGGACACAAAGATTCTGATTTTTTAGTTCACCTTCCAGAGCATCATGGGTTAGAGAAAGTTGAAATCAATTCCTAATAAGCAAACTAAAATCCGAACGTGTGTGCATGCACGCATATTAGGTCTATAGAAACAATAGATATAAATGTTTAATTACACAGTATGTATCAAAAAAGAAGGTGCAATTTTAACAACTGACTCTCTGTTTATGTAGAGTTGTGAAAAAGAGACAGTAAAGTGCCTTCCGATATAGTAATTGTCTGTTGATATGACTGGGAATTCCATCTATCAACTAGAGTCCCATATATATTATTATTTATTTGTATTGTGGTAGCATTTAGGAGCCCCCGTCCTCGCCCAGGACCCTATGGTGCTAGGTGCTGTACAAACACAGAACAAAAAGACAGTCCCTGCCCTGAAGAGCTTATTCTGCCAAAACCAGAATCTTGACCTTTGGAGAGCGCAGCTCAGCATACGTGGGTTTTGGTCATTTTTAGGAGCGTGTACCTGGTTTGTAGAATAGGGGGTTGGGATTATGAGGAAATAAATGTGAAAGCAATTACATACCGCGTCAAGTCATGGCCAAGGAGACGCTGCCTGGATAGATTTTTAATCAATGCAATTGATTTCCTTTCTCTAACAGCAATAATAACCCGGCGCTCCCTGCAGAGAGCATTATTCTACACCGTTTTACTATGATGTAAATTCCAACCCACGATGACAATCTGAAATGAGCACTGTTGGTTTCATTTCTTAATTAGGAAGCAAATTTCACACACATTAAAAAAAACAAAACAGTGATTCGATTTTGTTAGCTTAACTCGATGGGCAATGAGACTACTGCTTCCACAGTAAACGGGTAATGAAAAAACAGAGCCATGTGGACAGGGCAATAATTCCAGTCTCTAGCGTAAGGTCAATTGAAAGAGCAAGAAAAAGCAGCTCATATATCAGGCTCCTGAAGACTGGAACTAACCATTGGAAGGTCTGGTTTCTTTCCCTTCCTTGCTCTATTCTGTTCCTGTTTGAAATGAAGATGCTCAATCTTGGCTGTGTATTCATTTCTTTTGAATGATTATGGAGGAAGAGGGACGCTTAAGAATATAGATCACTGATCTGCATGGCTACTACCACGCTAGTTAATTATACCTATCCCGTGGGCAACAAATTGTTTATACTGATAAGGAATAATAAAGCCCATGTGCACAGGGAAAAGAAAAATTAATGATTCTAGATAATATGAGAAAAGAAAAGATTCTACCCTCAGTCAACCCCTCTTGGGATTAATACATTTCACAGCCTCCTTCTGACTCAGAAACATCATTAATTCTGGCAGGATGTATAAAAAGAAAAAAAGGCTTTTATTCCACTTGGCCAACTTCTTAGTAGATAAGACACAATTCTATATTGGAATTCGATAGGAGAGTAATGGGGCAGGGATTGGCAATTCCCATTGCCTGCTAGCTACTAAAAAGGGTTTTTGCGATGAAAGCAGCTGTATTTGCTTACCGTGAGGCAATAACTGCCAACTGACAGGCAAATAATCTTGGAAAAGGCCCATGCGGTGCACACTGAGCCTGGGGCTAGGACCAGTCTCTGGGAGCAGGGAGAGATATTGCCATGTTCCCAGGTCTGGAAGTGTTACACACATAGGGCACTACTGTGCCGTTCAGGTGAAATCCACCCTCCATAGAGGGGCAAGTACAAGACATATGCATCACTTAAGTGCTACTTAAAACCTCAAAACAGAGGGCATGAGCTCAGGCTCTGAACCCACCCCCTCCCTAGGCTTCAGAGCCTGAGCTCCAGCCTGAATCACAACGTCAAAGCGCTGGCTACACAGCTATTATTTTTAGAGCACTAGCATGAGCCCAGCTAGCTGAGTCTCTTGACCTGGGCTGGGAGGCTCACTCCTGGGGGCTGTGTAGACATACCCATTGACTTAGGTGGGATTTAAGCTCTCCAGTGGGATTTAAGACAAGCACATAAATAAGTGCTGTCCTGAACAGAGGCCTAGATGAGCCAAACAGTGCCAGCACTGGATGTCTGACAGGTGATTTGCTTTCTGAGGACATCGTAGAAGCCAAGGTCCAGTCTGCTCTCTGGTGCCTTAATGATCCCATCTCCTTAAAGGTTTTGCCTTAACAGGGGTTTGTCCAGGTATCTTTGGGCAGTATTTCCCCTCCTCGCCCACTGTTGGGAACTGTTTGCAATGCTGGTTGGCTGCATTGCAGTGTTTCTGTCATTTATAGTTTGTGAAGCTCATTGGGCTCCTCAGGATGATATACATGCAATGAATTATTTATGAGTATTTTTACTATTTGTAAAAACTACTCCTTTAATGCAAACTGGCAAACCTGCCTAGCAAAGTAACATAACTATTAAGCCTAAATAAAATGTTTGAATCAGCCACTCAAAAATATCATTCATTTTAACTTGAGTCCCCAGAGAAGGCACAGGTACCATTTTCCATCCCAGAGCAACACAGGCTTGCCATATCGGACCAGACCAGCAGTTCACACAGTTAGATTACCCCATCTCTGATAGTAGCTAGCATCAGAGCTTTCAGAGAAAGGCACAAAAGCCCAGAAACGCACAATTATGCAATAACCTACCCAATGGATGAAGTTTCTTCCTAAACCCAAGCCAGCTTGGCTTATGTTTTGAAGTACTAGGGCTGAGATCCATTATCAATTTTTACCCTCCCTAGTTTAACTATGGATATACTTAATAATCATCTAGGAACATAGGAACCGCCATACAAGATCAGACCCGTGGTCTTTTAGTCCAGTATCCTGCCACTGATAGCGGCCAGTACCAGATGTACGTGCATATCCTTCTTTTACTCCCATGAAGCTTCTGGCTTCAAAGATCACCCTGGGCAGTTCCACAAGTTAATGAAGCATTTTTTAGCTAAGTATTTCCTTTATCGGTTTTTGTTTGTCTTTTTATTTCATGGGATAGCTCCTTGATCTTGTATTAGGAGAAAGGGTTATTAGGACCTCCGGACTCACCTCCTCTCTATGCCATTTTAATATACTTCCATCATGCCCCATCTCATTTACCCCCATTGTATGGTTGTCACAATCTTTTTAATGTCTCCTGATTTGGACGACTTTCGCGTCTATGAATTTTCATCACTGTCCTCTGAAGCTCTATACAACCCTTCGCACACATTCTTATACGGTCATGAAACTGCCACTAAGATTGTATACCAAAAGGCCTGCAAGATTGGGCCTTGTATTTATTATGTATGCGTCTTCAGAGTCCAGACCCAGATGTCCCAGGTGGCTGCTCCATTCCTTCTGTGGCTTCCTGCTGGGATGTGCACTGGCAGGACGCATTGGCAATCTGCACTAAACACGTCGCTTTTAGTCCCACAAACAGCTCAGCTTTCATAATTCAATTAAAGGACTGAAAATCAATGTGCCGTGGGGGGGCTGCTACAAGATGTATTTATGAGGCTTAGATTTCTTTAGAATGGCAAATAACCAGACAGCCCCTAATGATTCCCTTTCACATGTTACTTAGCTATAGTGCTGTGCAGTCTCATTGAGAGAGACTGCAGGGCTATTAACGCTAACGAAAACCTCACAACATTACTACGGCCCTGACATTTTCAGGGCACTGAGGAGAAAAGAGTAAATCTGGGGCCAGATTTGGAACTCAGTTCTACCAGGGTAAACTCAGAGTGATTCTAATCAAGTCACTAGGATACAGTCTGGTGCTACAAAGACTAGAATTTGGCCTCTTGTATTTCAGGGGCTGTGCACCTTAAACCAGAAGAGAAGTCCTGGCACGCAGCTGTAAACGGAAAGGAAGCTGACCTCCTCCTCTCATGCTGGTTTAATCTGTTCCCACCTGCCAACACCTACTAATGAATGTTTGCCAGTGTAAAGCTCCTTACTTATTATCGACATTCTGTGAGGGCAAATGTTAATTAATAAAATTGGCTAGGTAGGGGGAGGGATAAGCACACACTACTGACTCAACTCCAACATGCAATTTACATCAACTGATCAGAATGACTTGATTCTTTTTCTAAATTAAGAATAGAATCTATTAATAAACAAAACCACAACTGGTAACAAACTGACAGATGGTTTTATGCTCGACTTTAGGGAAAAATTACCATGAAAATAGCTGACAACAGTGGCATTTCAATGACTTAAATGGGAGGGACGACTCATGGGATCAGATACAGCAGCTACAGAGAGCTTCTAATAAAGGCGAAGCATCTTCTGCCAAGTTCACAGCGAAGCGTGGGCCGCTCACAGACCGATTCACCAGACAAATGTCACAGAACGTCAAGAGTGCTGTTTGCAGATGGAGGGCCAAATTCTGCTCTCAATTACACTGCTGTAAATATGAAGTAACTACTGAAGTCAGTGGAGTTACTCCAGGTTTACACCGGAGACAGCAGAATTAAATTCTGAACATATTTCAAAACTGTTTTGTAGGTTTCTATTTAGACTGCACCTCGGGAAGTAAATACCCTCAGCCACATACTGGCTTGGAATGCACATAATCCAAGTGCTGTCGCCAGGAGGGGATCAATGGGGTAGAAACTATCCATGGTGCCTCTTGCTTCCCTTCAAACCCACCGAGATGCTGCTTCACAGGCTCTCTGCAGCCAGAGCTGGGGAGGGGTATCCCAGGGCAGGGTGTAAGGCCTGCAGGTGCGGTCCATACATGTGCATTGGGATGGCCCAGTTAGGGTGTCCTGTTAGCTGTGTGCAATGGGGTAGCTCAATTAGAGTGTTCCACTTATGCATTAGGGTGGCCCAATGGATAACTTGTATCAGCAGAAAAGACTAATCTATATCTCTCCAGTTTAACACAATCCAAGCCTCTTGGCCTTTCTTAAGGAGCTGTGTACACAGCTCCACAACCACCACTAACTAGCAGCTTTGTTGACTGTCTCAGCAAAGAGCCCAAGGACTGAATGAGCCCTGGAGACTAAACTGCTCCCTTAACCCTAGAGGTTGTCCAGCGAGGTCAGGCTGTGAAGCACAAAGGCAATGTGGCTGTGCTGTCCTTCTGTGGCTATTCTAGAGGACTTCGATCTCCAGAGCTGTTGGCATGATTACTTCTACCAGCACTAAATTAAAAAAAAAAAAAGGTGATGGAAAAATAAATAAGAGAGTTAAATGTTCGGACTCTACCTTTTTCTTGAGCCATCTCCTTCAGGCAGAAGTAAATGACCCTTGCGCCCAGACTGAAGCCAATCAAAGTGACAGGTCGTTTGCCCTAGGGAACAAAGAGGCACAGGCACAAATGAGGATGGTATGGCTGTCAAACAGTCTGCTAGACCTGAAAAGAAAGGGCTGGCCAGTGGAGGTGCCTAGGCTCTGATCCAGCAAATCATGTAAGCATGTGCTGAATTTTAAGTTTGTGAGCCGTCCCATTGACTTCAATGATATTACTGATGTTCTTAAAGTTAAACACAGTTACATTTAACTTAAAATTAAGTGCTTTGCTGGATAAGGGTCCAAATGCACTCTTCCTGCTTTATTAATATCAAGTTTCTCACACATCGTCTAAGGAAGCTCCTTTTCATTGAATGGTCCATTTGCTATGCATTGCACCTTACCACCACTATTTTAATTTCAAAGAACGCAAAGCCCCATATAACAACATGGAAATGAGTGAGGTGTTGGAACACATTTTCAAGGCAGGAAATCAAGTCCAACCCCAAGCAATTAATTTCAGGGCTGTAAAATACCATTAGAGCAACTGCTGCCATTTTCCTAGCAAGGAGAGAAACTTGTTTCCGCCTTACAAAAGCATTCTCTCTCTCGGGGCTCCCAACCACCAAGAAATAAAATGAAATGTAATGCCATCTTTGGCAGAGATGAAGACGAAAAGGCAGGGCCATGCCTTTCCGATGCCTGCGGGGTTAATAGATCTGGCAGGTGAAATAGGCTCCCATGGCTTGTAACACTGCCAGCCAGTCAATTTTCCATGAAAAGGCAAACAGTGGGGTGTATGCATATCTAGCATCTATTAACAGATGATTTACCAGCTCTAGCCAAGAGGAGATATGGATGTGAGCAAGCTGGTTTAAACTTAATCCAGATAAACCAGAGCTAATGCTGGTTTGATGGGGAACCGTTTAGAGGATTCAGCTCCTTCTACTGAACATGTGTTGGACATTTGTTAATGAGGTTCCCAACCTTGGTCTTGGGGATTTGTGGTGGTGTGTGTGACAGATATGACAATTTTCTGCAATATCATTGGGAGACCTTATTTAATTAAATTTAAGTGTCTGTGGGGTCCATTGTATGAAATGAATGGTGTATTATTGTGGGCCGGGATTCTATGTAACCTCTCGAGGTGGGAGATGTGAGTCCTGGGGGTTCAAAGGACTATTGTGAACAATGTGCCAGACAAGAATGGTCTTTTGGAACAGAAAATGTTAAAGGGATTTTCCTGGAGAATATCTATCTCGGGAGAGCTTACTGCAAATTCCCCACCTCCAGTTATGCAAAACCCCAGCCTTTGGAAGCTATGCCTTGGGGAATGAGCCACTGTCTGCTGTTCACGCATTACATGAGGCCAAGATCAAAGGCCCAAGATGCATCAAGGAAAGACTGAACTAGTGGTTCTGAATCTGAGACTGTTATGAACTTGTAGTCACGGAAAAAACCCATTTCTGGGTTTTGAAGGACTGACACGTTGGCTGGAGATGGGATGGAGATGGGATGACCTTTGGTAAGCTTTTTAGCATGCATCTATGTTCTTGTATTGTTTTCATATGTTTTCTCTGCAATGCTTTCACCTTAAGAATAAATGTGGTTGCTTATGAAGAACTGTGTGGTAACTTATAACTGTGGGCCATTATGCTATTCATAGCCTCTGGAGAGAAAGCAAAGCGCAGAAGCTGGCTTGTTTAGGCACTCTGGCTTGCTGGCAACTGTGTATAGGCAGGCAACTGTGCAGTGTGGAAAAACCCTGGTCAGGAGAGAGACACACCTGAGTCTCTACCAAGAGAGGTAACAGCTGGGAGCCTGTTTTCACTTTCAGGTGACATTGTAAATAAGAAGCAGGTAGCATTATTTCCCATAAATGTAAACAAACTTGTTTGTCTTAGTGATTGGCTGAACAAGAAGTAGGACTGAGTGGACTTGTAGACTCTAAAGTTTTACATTGTTTTGTTTTTGAGTGCAGTTATGTAAAAAAAAGTCTACATTTTTCACGATAAAGAGATTGCACTACAGTACTTGTATGAGGTGAACTGAAAAACACTATTTCTTTTAACTTTTTTACAGTGCAAATATTTGTAATAAAAATAATACTATAAAGTGAGCACTGAACACTTTGTATTCTGTGTTGTAATTGAAAACAATACATTTGAAAATGTAGAAAAACATCCCAAAATATTTATAATACATTTAAATTGGTATTCTATTATTGTTTAACAGCGTGATTAAAACTGCGATTAATCTCAACTATTTTTTTAAATCTCGCGATTAATTGCAATTATTTTTTTAATCGTTTGACAGCCCTAATTTAAATTTAAAAAACCCAAACTGTTTCCAAAAGTCTCAAAACGAAATAAAAATTTCAAATGGAAACTCAATGAAAATTTTTCATTTTGGTTTGCTCTGAAATTTCCCATTGGAAAAGCAACATCTTCCTGTAAAATAACTGATGAAGCCCTATTTTTTGGCAGAAAATATTTTGGTCAAATATTATTTCAAACAGCATTAGCTGGAAGGGTGTATGGCTGCTACTCGTGGGGTCATCATGAAAATGTGATGTGGGCATCCTACTTCAATGAGCAAGATTTTATCTTAAATACATTTAATAGGATTTTCTATGAAATCAAGCAGGGAGGAATTTTAACAGTCAGAAGTGCCTTCTCCTTGGGCTAAACGCACATCAGGTATAATAGGGTTCAGAAACATCCTGTTAACTAGTTTTAGGTTCTCCAGCACAGCAGGATTTTGTGCTTTAACCATAACTAAAGCTAAAAGACAACATCACATGCCCTTGGGCAAATCTTTACTTCAAACCAGGCCTTTATTATTGCCTTTTGGGCACTGTGTTTTTATTAGAAATCAACTTTGCTGGCTTACATTCCTGTTTCACAGAGTTATTTATGACATCCCGGTGTCTGTCTATGTCTCCCTTTACCTCTCGGCCCTGAATAGCTCATCTACAATAGATACTGGACTAGTGTAGCTGTAAGATGAGCACAGAGATCAGCCTGTACTCATAGCAAATAATGGCAGGACCTGGGCAGAAGTTTAATTTCAGGTTTGTCAGCTGGGGATGAAGACGACGACTTGGCAGGAAGGCTGGTTTTACTGAGCTGTTTCTTTCAGTGCCAATCCATCCCATGTGTCTATTTGGCTCCTTTTTCTTTTCTTCTTGTTTATTCTGGGCTTAGGCGCTTCTGCTTCCCCATCTCCTTTGGATTTATGTTCTGAATCTTATTCCTTCACAACCTGTTGCTTCATCCACTACCCCGCTCCTCCATTTTGTGTATGCATTTCTGTTTCTTTCCCTCTCCGCCTCCCATTTTATTTCCCTCTTTTCCCTTGACTTTTATTCCAGGGGCGTCCAGCAGGAGCAGACAATCACTCAACATAATTGTGCCTTGGCTCCTACAAAGCACTTTCCTGGAGGAGACAACATCCATCTGAATCTGACTAATACCCTGCAACCCCAGCCAGTTCTATGCCACTGCCTCAGTGCCATGAGGAAGCAGGGATCATTGTGCGAGAACTTTTTGCTTGGGTGCCCAATAGAAATGGGGGCTAGTTGAGGAGAATTCAGGCCAACGGGACCTGTGCCCAATTTAATTCCTCTTGGCAGAAGGTAGCTGCCTCTAGAATAAGCCAGTTCTTTACTTCCCCCCTCCCCTCCACGGTTGGTTTTACAGATAATGATTTTAGAATGAAGCCTGGTGAATTTCTGGGCTTGTGTCAGTTTGGGATTAGTAAGGAAGTAAGATCCAGCGTCTTCACTGGAATGACTCCAGATTTATACCAACATAGCTCAGAGCAGAATTTAGTCCTTGCTGCAGGTAGGTGCTATGCAATCTTCCCTCGCCCCACTCTGCCGATGCCTCTTACCTCTTGATGGGTATTTCAGGTGTCTGTCTTTTCTCTTCCTTTCTCCCCCTCTGCTTTCACTCCCCCACTGTCAAGATCGGGCCAAGTGGACAAATCACACCAATTTGCACTTCTGACTTGGATTAGACCTGAATCCAGGTCTCTGGCAGTGAAAAGCTAGATTTATTACCCCAGTGTGTCACCAAGCTTCCTGGATTAAATGGGTGCGTGACAAAATATAGATGCCATAGTATGTCTCATGTTAAACTTTCCCTGCAATTATCAGAGGGGCCGCCGTGTTAGTCTGGATCTGTAAAAAGCGACAAAGAGTCCTGTGGCACCTTATAGACGAACAGTCTCTGTCGCTTTTTCCCTGCAATGATTTTGTTTGTTGCCCTTCAGTATTGGACTCTGTCTGTAAGCCCTGTTTGCAAGTGTAACCCACACACTTCCTGGGTGTGGTGTTCTGTCCCATCTAGTGGCACCGAGACCACTTAGAGAGAGAGAAAGCAATTAGCTAAGGCTGTAGAGCAGTATCATTAACAGCCAGTTGGCTTTTAGCTCATGCAGTAGAGGCTCATGCACTAAGCGCCAGAGGTCCTCGGTTTGATCCCGATGACCGGGTCTGTTGGCGTTACACAGGGAATGGTGTATAAGCATTTCAAAGGACTGCTACAATCTCTTTTGCTATCAGAGCTCTCTATTAGACTGATTGCCGACTGACCTCTTCTGCATTTAGCAAAGGTTTGGGTTAAATTAAACCAACATTTGCAAGCAGCCTCTCATCAACCCATGTTCTCCTCCATTCCCTGCATGGAAGAGTGAGATATATGCTGGTCTCCCTCATGCCTCAATTTTGCATTCTTCAGCTTGTTATTCATTTTCTTCCCCATGGACAAATACTACCTGTTGTTTGATTAGCATGCTGTAAAACATCAGACCCCTGGAGCTTCCCCAAGATATCAGTCCCTTCCAGCTGTAATAACTGGAGCCATTTTTTGCCCCCTCAGCCAATTACCTGCTGTCGACTGAGCAATATCTGTGCCAGATGTTTGCCCACTTCAGCTGATCGATTCAGGCACACTCCCCAAGGGTTGTCAATGACACTGGCAACAGTAAGAAGTGAAGCCGGCCATGTCAGGGCTGTCACTATGCCTGAGAGGTACAAAGCAAACAGGAAATCAAAGTTACAAATCTGGGCAGCTCTGGGACAATTTCAAAAGTCAGATGGTTTGCTAGAGTAAAAACACTGCATCTTTGTCACTGTCAACTTTTCTTTCCCAAGATTGATTTAAGGTGTTTTGCAAAATTAAAAAGAAGACAGAATCTGTTAAATGTCATGTGCACAGGAAGATGCACTGCATTCAGGTGTAATGCATGGATGTAATGTGCTCAAGCAAAACAGGAGAAACCTAATGCATTCAGATGTAAATTAGCCATGTACAACATGGGGAATACAGTTCATGAGGTTATAATGCATTTTCATCTGCATAGGAATGTTGGATATGATGTGTCCAGGTATAGTGCATGGACGGGGCGTGCACATGCAGAACACAGGGAATACAGTGCATTCAGGTACACCTCTACCTCGATAGAACGCTGTCCTCGGGAGCCAAAAAATCTTACCGCGTTATAGGTGAAACCGCGTTATATTGAACTTGCTTTGATCCACCGGAATGCGCAGCCCCGCCCCCCTGGAGTACTGCTTTACCGCGTTATATCCGGAGTCGTGTTATATCGGGTCGCGTTATATCGGGGTAGCGGTGTATAATGCAAAGATACAGTGTGCACAAGCAGAACATGTGCACTTAATGCTTTGTAATGTTGGGACAGATGTAACGCAAGCAGGCAGGCATCCCGTATGGATGCAGTTTGCCCATGTGGAAGCTGTGGATGAAGCATGCAATGCAATGCAATATGGATAGTCTCTTGTGCAAGTTGTATCCCAAAACTCCTTACAGAGTAAAACTGCGTAGATAAGAGTTACAATAATAAATAGCAGAGGGAAGGAAACACCGAGGCACACAGGTAAGGGAGGAAAGACGTTTTCAGCTGAGATTTGAAATGCCATGACAAACCGATGAGGTGGAATGACCCAGGAAGGCTGTTCCACATGACAGGCGCTGCTAAAGAGCAGGCTCTCACGCTGAGTTTGAAAAGAAAGGCGGGTTGCTCTGGAATACTATGCCTTCAATTCTGCTTATGGATGGGCTTCACTTTGTATTTCCTTTGAAGTCGATGGGACAACTACAGAGCGTAAAATGAAGCAGGTGCATAAATCTTTGCAGGACTAGGGTCAATACATGTAAGGTTGGCAAGTGACACTGCTTCTCGGATAATCAACAAATGAATAGGAAAAATTCACCTATTTGGGGGAAGGCCTCTTTGAACAAACACAAATGCTGAAACCAGCAGATTCAGCACCCAAGCAGCCTCGGTAGAACTCAGATTCTTACCTGATAATACAGTGAACTTCAGGGCTTCCTGAGCCATCATGTTCACAAAACCATTTAGCAGTGAATCCAGAGTGTTGCCCAACTCCATCAGGTACTTGGATTCCCAGGCCAGACAGTATTGCTCACTGGACTGCAACATGCTGCTCCATGGAGCTGTGAAACTGCCTAAGAAAGGATGGGAACACAAAGAATTCAGTTTCACAGGAGGAAAAACAACTATTGACTGGCCACAGGAGTCAAACAAGGAGCCAGTAAAGGAGCGAGTGATAGTATCAACCTGCAGAATACTTTAATCTGCGCCATTATTCAGGGATCATATTTTGAAATGCTATTAATGGTGGACACGTCTTCATAAGTCCTTCATTTCAACTGGATTTCTTGTTGGTAAAAGATGGATTGACAGCACTGGAGACTGAAAGCTTTTGTTTATCAAAAGAACAGATCCAGCTACCCCAAGCTGCTCTGCCAATGAGTCTTAACCCAGTATGGAGGGACCACCTCCAGGTTCAGTCTCCATGGCCCATTCACGCCTTGACTGCTGTGGAACCTGCCAAAAAGGGATCAATTAGTGCTAATTATGATGGGAGTTAAGGACCTTCCTCCCCTCACCAAAGATAAGACTAAATTCTATAGTTCATACTGTGTCCTCATTTAGGCCAAATTTGGATTGACCTCACAGGGCATGCAGCCCAAAGTAGTTGAAGGAACATGGCAGGATTTTGCCCATAGTGTTTTCAAATGCATTTGTTAGTCATTTCTGATGAGAAGGTGATGAGTGGAGACAGTTTCCATGAGACTTTGATGAGAACAGAGGGTGCTCACTATCTTGCAAGAGGTGCTAAGGATATTGTCAGATCCCTTCCTATGCTCCTAATCATTTTTGCTGCAATTCTGGGGCTCTTAAATCTGCCACTTCACTGTGAATGTCCTAAGTGCTATGGTATATTATCCTCCTGGTACTTGGGTTTTGCAGGCTTAGGCTGAATTAATGGATCTGTCTGAAAGTGAGAATGAAGACCATTTAGGGACCCAGACTGTGTGTTTACTACCCCTTTTGCTTTGGCTTAGTTTTTCTTAGACGCAAATCAAGAGCAGTAGCAATTCCTGTCAGCACAATTTTTTTGCTGCCAGCTGAGTGGAAAAGTGTGGGCTAAGTGGTCAGGAGGGGACACCAGCATCTCTAATACATGCCAGCTAAATTGTAAAGAGGAATAGTATAATTTAGCCTCCTAAAATTCTAAGGTCACCTACTCCTTGTTCCCTTACCGAACAATACATAGCATACTGAGGCAGCCACAGAATAAGTACAGCATTAGCAGACGCCATGCAAGCTTCCACCACAATATCCTACCAACGTGCCTCAATCTTGCCTAGAAGGGACCATACTTAGATGTACAGTAGAACCTCAGAGTTACGAACTGACCAGTCAACCACACACCTCATTTGGACCTGGAAGTGCAGCAGAGTGTTAGATGTAAACTACTAAAAAATAAAGGGAAAGTTTTTTTGACAAGGTGAGGAAACTGTTTCTGTGCTTGTTTCATTTAAATTAAGATGGTTAAAAGCAACATTCTTCTTCTGCATAGTAAAGTTTCACAGCTGTATTAAGTCAATGTTCAGTTGTAAACTTTTGAAAGAACAACCACAATGTTTTGTTCAGAGTTACGAACATTTCAGAATTATGAACAACCTCCATTTCTGAGGTGTTCGTAACTCTGAGATTCTACTGTAATTCAGTCTTAATGGCCCATTCATTCCTTGGCTTCTGTGCTGAAACAGCCATCAAAGGGCAAATAGTGTAAACTGAAATTGTTCTGTCATGTGGACAGCAGTGACTTGGAAAGAGACCACCAGTTCATTTCATACAGACCACCCAAAAGCTGTTAGATGGAGGGAGACTGAGTAGTTTAAATCCAATTGCTATATAAAGTGTACGATGAGGTACTTTTTATACCATAAACCAAACTAACTCCTTGTTGCTGTGACTAACCGTGACTGAAAGCTGGTACAATACGTGCCATCTGGCTCTGCTACACTCCTATAGCATATGTATTTTACTGAGCGCGACTGGGATGCTGCTTTACTGTCACACAATCGGAAACAATGGAGTCTGGCCTCCTGTACATGAGGAGGGGGACAGAAAGCTGGACTGAGGAAGGATGGTTCAACGGTAAGGAAGATTCAGGAGACCACGGTTCACTACTCTGCTCTGCCACAGACTTCCTGAGTGATCTTGGACGCGTCTCTTAGGGTCGGTATTTGAAAGTATTTAGATGCCCAAAGATGTAGTTAGGTGCCGAGGTGCTTTTGAAAATCGCACTAGGCGCCTCTCTGCATGTTTAGGCATCTAAACACCTTTAAAAATCTGGCCCTTAGTCTCTCTGTGCCTCAGATGCCCAGTGGGGACAATAGCACTTCCCTATCTCACGGGGGGTTGTGAGGATAAATACATTAAAGGACTGTGAGGCTCTCAGGCCTGGTCTACACTTAAAACTTACATTAGCACAGCTATAAAACGCTCCAGGGTATGACAAATCCATACCCCTGAGTGCTGTAGCTATGCTGACCAATCCCCCCCTCCCCGCAGTGCAGACGTGGCTAGGTTGGTGGATCGCTCGGGGAGGTGGAGAAACGGAAAACCCCCCTTCATTGCTGTAGTCTGAGTCTACACTTTGGCTCTGTAGCCATGCAGCTGTCGTGTCTGTAGTATGGAGAGGGCCCCAGATACTACAGTGACGGGGATCATATAAATACTTAAGATAGACAGATAAAACCATTAAAGGAGGCAACTGAAGGGTTGTTTTATTTCTGCTGTTTTAAACAGTGTATCATGTTTCTAGTTATGGAAACTCCCTCCCCAATTCAGATCCTCTGTAACTCTCATTTTAAGGGCAAAGTGAGACCGAGAATGATTAAATAATCTACCGAAAGGCACACAGTGACTTCGTAACAACCCCCTGATAACGCTCCAGTCCCAGAAAATTCTGAAACCTTTGTGTGGTATCAACAAGAGAACAACATGACGGGAAAGCAGAGGTTTTAAAACGCCAGATTCTGATGGGAGAATGGATGTAACAAGAAATGGCCGACAGAAAATGTCCTTATAGTATTAATGATATAGAATATTTATTATGATATTCCTCAATGGAATGTACTGGCAGCCGTTCAATAGGGTCTCTGAACATATTAACAGCAGATGGTTGACATATTTCATACGACAAGTTACAACTGTGACTGTATTTGAAATTACAATATAATATTACAAATTTTCAGAGGTTGCAGGCGATTAGCTCACCCCTTCAGCACTGTATGTAACATGGTTTACTTGACTGAGCCTTCTTGCCAATAAACCTCTTTAGCTGGCAGAGACTGGGAGAGAAAAAGAAACTGCATTCTATTAATTGCCTGTGGATAAATGCGAGGCACAAAAAAAGCTCCAATAATTGGCGAAAGCACTTTGTGCCAGGTACTAGGCATCATCCACGCAAGTCAGATCATCTCTAGCAAACACACACGCAGGATATATTAATAGAAACACTTCCCTTTTTTCTATAACCATCTCACTAGCAGTTTGCTGTGCTTTACCCTTTCTCTTTTCTGTATGAGGCTACAGTCTGCGTTTTAAAGGGGGGGAGGGGGGAACCCTTAGACTGCTTAAATCTCACCTCTGCCAGTAAGGGCACATGAGAACAGCTGGAAAGACATCGTAGCCCAGATAAACTACATGCACTCTGATTTACAAGTGTAAAGGCTGATGGTCCTAGGAACAGAGCTGAGGTAACGCCCGCTCCCCTATATTAAACACTGCTCCCCTTTCAGAATATTCAACACTTGATGAAGAAAACCTTTTAACTGGTAACTAAACTCTGTTCTACTGCAGTTGAGGGGAGGGGAGCAGGGGAAGCTCTATTTGATAGTTCATAGCTGGTGTGCACTACCATTCATAGAAGGCACCAATTTGGGTTAAACCAGAACTCTTGCAATAAAGGCCTACCCAGAGAGGAAGACTTGTATTTAACCTTAAATCTCTAGCAAATTCTTCTCTTCTGTCATTCTGTCCTGCTTCAGGTTCCAAAGAATGTCAGCTGGTATGATAGTTTTTGTGATGTGAACACCTCTCCAGAGAAACTGGACTGAGTCACTGCACATTGTGCCAAACACATAACTTACATCAGGCTACCCAACAGCCATCACGACTTTCAGTTACTATCAACATTGGATGGACTTGACATGATGACCAGAGGTGAGACTCCACAAATTCTATTCCAAACCTCCAGCGCCATCCAATGCTCCCTTTTACATTTTGAACCTATTCACACTAGCCTAAGCAGATGGGGATTAAAAGTTCCAACACATCAGCTTGGTCCTGCTATATTTCACGATTCATATATAAACACTACTTCCCATCTTTGACAATACAAATATTTCCAAAATTCTGTCTAGGATTTCTTGTCTTGCTCTTACCGTATTTGCCAGTACACAACCAGCCAGTGATGGCTATGGTGATATGAAGTTGTTTCCCCTCAGTTAAAGGGAGGAATTCAAACTCTTCGATGGCTCCCACTCGTTTCTTCATCTTGTACCCTGCACGTATAGAAATCACAGAGTAATGGTAGGGGCTGCCAACAGCAGAAATTAATAACAAATTCTTAGCGCTTTGCTTGGGTGATCGGATGGGATGGCAGCAGGAGGCATTATCTGCTATAATTAATAACTGTCCTCTATTAAACCATAGTTCTTAAAGTTAAAACTGAAAAGGTTTCCATTGACTGTAGTTAGCTACAATCCCAAAGGTAACTTGTCTGTGTGAGGGTGTCTTGTCTACAGTGTCTAACCCAGTTGCCATTAACCCAGGAGAAAATGCTGCATTGTCACCAGGGTGAGGCACAATTCATAGATTCTAGGGCTGGAAGGGGCCTCGAGAGGTCATCGAGTCCAGTCCCCTGCCCTCATGGCAGGACCAAATACTGTCTAGACCATCCCTGATAGATGGTCTATATATCTAGCTCAGGCTCGAGAAGAGGGCCAGCGCAGGGCTATGAAGATCAGGGGCTGCTGGAGAACCAGAGGTTGAGTTCTGCTGCTGTACAAGTAGACTGTTTAATCCACAATTCCCTTTGCAGACCTCACACTCTCAAGCTCAGCCATTAGAACCTGACTTTGCATACACTATTCCGTGGCTTGGTGGTTCAGAATCTAAATCTGTTATCTTACCGGTAAGGCCAGCTCCCGCTGCTCCAAAGAGTGATGCCATGACAGCGATTCCCGCCGTTGACCCTAAAGCTGCTGCCCCAGCACTTCCAATGATAGTTGCAGCTCCAGCAGCAACGAGAGGGGCAGCAAGACCCCCCGTCAAACCTAGAGGTGCAGCAATTGAGAATTTCAGTGCATGATCATGGCGGAAGACAAACAGATTTTCATGTCTTTGTGCTGTGTCAGCAGAGGGGATAACTTCTTATTGTGAGAACAGCTAACAAGCACCAGGGAGTGAGCTAACCCACCACATCCCATGGAAGAACCTGAACCAGAAGCTAGAAGGGATCACCTTCCCCTCAGAAATCCAGTCTGGTCTTCCCCACACTGCTCTATCAACAAACCCAACCCTGATTTTCAAAGACCCTCCCCACTCGCTGAGTCTCCAGCCTGGATTGTCTTCTCATTATCGCCAGTATAAATGAGGATTAACTCCACGGAAGTCAAAGGAGAAACATCGGTGTAAGTGAATGTAAATTCCAGCCATCTCTTATTAGAAAATCCTGGGCCAATCCCACATTATCCTGATTTTGGAGAGTCTAGAGAAGATTATGTGTCTGATTCTCTCTAACACCAGGGTTAATGAGGAGAAATAAGTTTAAAGAGCCAGATTCTCAGCAGGTATGAATCTGTGTAGCTCCATTAAACCCAAGGGAGCTACATCGATTTACATCAGCTGAGGAACTGGCCATATGTTTGTATACATCTGAACCACCAAACAATTCTGCCTAATAGACCAGCTCAGCTCAAGTTTGTCCTGGAAAATCACCTTCTGAAGGCTGAAAAATACATTTACTCCCATCTTCTGCATCTTGCAGATCAACAGTAACTCCCCAGAAGTCATTGGAGTCACATTACCTTACCACTGGCCTGTGAAGAAAAATGAGGCTTGACTGCCCCTAACCCCATAGGTTTTGTTTTTGAAAAGCCCATAAGAATCTTCCTGGCTTTTGGAGTTTTCCTTGTATCTGATTTGAACTATTACCTGGAACGTGACAACATGACAAGCAATGAACGTGTTAAAATTAGAACTAGGGCGAAGATGGAAGCACAGCTGCTGTTGCTCAATGAATCATTTCAGAACTCCCACTCTGCTCTTGCCACCATCTGTGTAACCCAGTCAGGTCCCAGAAACTGCAGGGCAGCCTCACCTATCACTGTTCCGCCCCCTACTGTTGCCAAGCCAATCATCAAGTATCGCCTCAATTTCCGCTTCCTTTCTTTCTTTCTTCTTGATGCTTCTGCAGTTCTGGGTGGGAATAAAAATCATGAGCGCTGACATGAAAGCCTGACGGATAACACCACAATACCCAGATCTGTTTGTGCTCTCCTGATTCACAGCATAGAATTCCACTACTGGGAACAGTAAACACTGTCATGCAGGTGTGCATTACGGCAACACACTTAGATTTATGACCACAAAAATAAAGCCACAGATTTAAACTGAAACAAGGTAACTGCCGACAAACCCCAACACAGTGACTCACCTGGAAAATCCATCCTAACACAGGAACGCAGCTTGTACAATGAAAAAAGCAAGCATTTTAACATCCATATATTGCTTATATGCACGTAACAGTGATCAACAAGCTCTCTTGAAGTTTGCAGAATATGCAACACCTTTTTTATAGTACTGTGCTGATCATGCCATTCAAAAATGTCTCACTGAACAAGCTGGGGCCCTACAGATGAAACATGAGGGTGGATGGCTTAGGGATTGCTATTATGGGCTAGAGAGCCTTTCACTTCTAGGTCACAGGTTTGAATCCAGCCCAGGTTGGATTGATTATCATTTGCCAGCTGCTGAGCAGCCTCTATGAAATGAGTAGGGTGGTGTAGAGCCAGTTCTCAGTAGACAAGTGCCCGCACTGAAGATTGTACTACCTGGCACCCTTGTTGTCTGTCTCTGCAGAGACACCAAGGACTGAACTGTTCTCATCCCTAGAGAGGACCCCTCCAGTTCAGGACTTGAAGGACATTTCCAAGTTGGGGTGATGCACATTCTGTGCATAAACAGTCTCGAGGCCTGTGAATCCTTCACTATTCAGAAGCACTCATTGCACTCCTAAGGGTATGTCTACATGGTAAAAAAACAAACAAACCCCTTGTCAGGGAGTCCCAGATCTACAGACTTGGGCTTGCGCCAAGGTGCTAAAAACAGTGGTAGAGATGGTCAGGCTCAGGCTCTGAAGCCCAGGAAGGGGGGAGGGTTTCAGAGGCCAAGCTCCACCCTGAGCCCGAATGTCTACACCACTATTTTTAGTGCTATCCTACGAGCCCTGAAAGCCCAAGTCTGTAAACCCCAACTGTGCGCCTCACTGACATGGGGTAGGTTTTGCCTTAAGTGTACCGTATGGGCCTGATGCTGATCCCACTGCAGTCAATAGTAAATCTCCCCTTAATGTTAATGGCACTGACTCAGACTATTACTTTTGGACCAGGCCTGTTAGATGCCAAGCAGAAATGAATTAGGATTCCAGCGAACGTTGTGGCTCAGTGAATGAAGTTTTAAAGGTTACGTCTGGCGGTGAGGCTGGAATTGGACTTAACACCCCCCACCCCCAAATAAAAAAAAAACCAAGCAAGCTCCACATTTGTAGTCTCATTTCCCTCTCTTCCTAGATACTGGCTGTAAGTCAATCCTATTTAACAGCTTTTATGAAAGCTACACTTAAAAGAAAGAAGTGCTACTTGCCTGCTAGGCCCTCAGAGCAACAAATCAAACCAAAGCAGAAAACTAGAGTCGCTGCGGGAAGTAAGCTGGAGCGTTGCCTTCCTGAGGTTGTTTTGTGGCGGCTGGAGATTCCCCACTGGCTAACGGATACTAAGGTGCCAGATTCCCATCGGGGCCGATTGTAATAGGAGGGATAGAAAACAATACTGAAGAACAAATGATTGTGGAAAACAAATGGTTTCCTTTCTCTGTGCTGCGGAGGAGTTGTCAGTGGAGGGCTTAGCTTTCTATTCTTAGATCTGTTAAACACAATCAAAATACAGGCAGAGAGTGACCCCGCCATACCTTACTGGAGACAGAGCTTCCAAAGTGTTTCAGGCAACCGTACCAGTGTAGCTAAGACAGACCTAGGCTGAGTCAGCCAGTACCCACTGGCTCCTATTTAATTGGGCCCACTCGAATCAGCAATGGATCACAGGCTGCTCTGAAGTCTGGTCTTGTCAGTTACAGGTTAGATGGCATGCAGTTCCTTAGCTGGTGTAAATCAATGGTGTAAATCACTGGGTTTAATGGAGCTACACCGATTTATACCTGCTGAGGATTTGGTGTTAGAGAGAATCAGTAAGAAGGCAGGCAGTGGCAGCACATGGGTGCCCAGCTCAGCTTTAACAAAGGAAGGAGGAACCTAAAGTTCTAGGACTGGGATCAGTGTTTGGGAATCACAGTACTACAGCCCCGCCCTAGACACCGCCCCTTCCACATAACTTCAGACACCAGCAGTAGGTCTCAGTAGGAAAGGTATTTGCTCTGTTTATTCACAAATTGCTACAAAAATGATGTTACCTTGTTGATCAAACTCAAGCTGCAGAGGATCCTCCTCATTCCTTAGCCCACAACACCCCCTAATTGCCTGTGTGGCTTCACAAACAATTCTCTCCTTCCAGCTGGAGCCCTGCCATCTCATGTCTGATCCTGAAGCAAAACACTTAGGTGCCCAAATCCATCAAATCAGCTTTTATTTAAACTGGGCTCTCTAGGAAAATGCTCAGGATCAGTTCTGAACTCAACTGTCTCAGAGCAAATCCACTGACATTTACGGTATTACTCTGGATTTGCATCCATGTAAACTGAGATCTGAACATGTGCCAGAGAGCTTAAGGTACATGTAGCCAGACTGCAAAATGGAGGCTCCTGCTAGAGAATGAAGAGTCACTTTTGTGATTCTACTGGTAAATGCATACGCTGCTCTTGCCACTGCCTTGTGGAAAGCTCATACAGTAGCAATTCATGGCTATGGGATATTACCGGAACAAATAGCTTAATAAAGATTCTAAAAAGATGAAACACACCTGAATGAGTACAGCACTGGCAATACATTAGTTAAGAGGAAAACGGCCAGAGCTTTCAATCCTCATGTAATAGGGCACAGCCAGCACTATACTGCCCTCGGCTGTTAGCTCATCAGATCTCCTCAAAATAGGCACTTATAATACAGCCTTTCATCTGAAGATCTCAACATGCTTTGCAAACATTAGTTAAGCAAGTGAGAGTTAGTTGGGGTATATCTTATTATACCCATTTTACAGGGGAGGAAACTGAAGCACAGACTAGCCTCAAGGTCACGGGGAGTAGGATTGGGACCAGAACCCAGGAGTTCTGACTCCCAGTCCTCCGATCTAACCACTAGGCTACATCAGGGAGAGTCAGATCTTATTAGTACTTGGATAGCAGGCCTCCAAAGAAAACCCAGGCACCAGCGTTGATGATTATCATAGGGTTAAGGGTACTGTACTGCTGGAGGGACTGTATTTCAGATGAGATGGAAAACTTATTTCCTGTTCACTTGTGATGATTAAAGATCCTGTACCCGGTGCCATCCTGGCTAAATGCTACTTTAAGTAAATACATTATGTGCCTATCTAAAATTCTCCCAGGAGAAGGATAGCTTCGTGTTTAAAGTATGAAACTGAGAATTGGGAAATCTGGATTTAATCCCTGACTCTGCCAAAGATTTCCTGGATGACCTTGGCCAACCCACCTACCCTCACTTTGCCTCAGAGGGGCACTGTGAGATGAAGTCACTGATGTTAAAGGGGGCTGAGATCCTCACATAGACAGCACTAGTTAAGTTATCTTTACCTGTCCTGTTGCAAACGGTTGCATAGCGTTGCCATGTTCTACCTCAGAGTTGGTTGCATTTCACCGGTAGGTTAAGTGGATGTTTGTCTGCGCAGTTTGTAAAGTGCTTTGAGCACCTTCTGGATGAAAGGCACTAGAAGTGTAATTTATTATTATTACTACCAGCTGTGCTAAGGAGATGATTTCCTGCAGTGGTGCAGTACTACGTAATTGCTATGCGTAGCACAGGTTTTTATTTTTGCCTTCCTCCAAATCAAAGACTCTCATGATGGACGTACCTGCCCCCATATAGCAGCCCATTTCCCAGCATTTCAAAAAGAAATAACTCTGCATAGGGTTTCCTACATGAACTGCAATGGCAGTAAAACAGGATAGCACCAGTTTAACTTCACATCATAAGGTGCAAGGTCTGATAGTCTTGATAACCAAGCTGCAGCATGATCTCCGTAAACATTTCTAGTTTGCACCAGAAGAACAGAGTGAAAATAAATACATCTGAAATCCAGCACTGTTTAACGTTTTTCTTTCCCTTTAAAGACAATTCTGTTCTAAGAGCTCCTCTATACCTAGAGTTGTACCAGTTTATCTAAAGATGTGAATTAAAACTGATTTAGTTAGACAGGTGCAAGCCAGTGTGGACATTCTTATTTCAGTTTAAAAATGGCTTTTCCTGGTTTAGCTTAAGATGATTTGGAACAGGTTTAAGCCAAATTGAAATAAGAGTGTCTGCACAATAGCATACACCAATTTGAATTTAAATTTGTGTGTAGACACGACCTTAAAGTCATTTCAACATAGGTCTCCTTGTACAACACTGTAAACTTATTATGGAATGGCTTATACTATATCTTAAGTATTCATAGCTAGGGCAAATAATGTATATATTCAATTGGGACAAACACAGCAGGAAATCAAAAGGCTAAGGGTGGGATTTTCAAAAGTGAAGGATGGGATTTTCAGAAGTACCTACATTACTTAAACGCACAAGTTCCACTGAAACTCAATGGGACTTATGCTCCTAAAAAACTTAAGCATTTTGAAAGCTCACTTACACCAATTTGTAGTACAGCTATATGGTGGGCATACATATACTTTCTCTAGCCATACAGTCAGAATAAAAAGTCAGCAACTGAACTTTGATCTAGGCATACATCTTCTATCTGACTTGACACTGGGTTTCCACATCAGCCCGAGGACGTGCTGCTCCGATTACTTACTCAAGTAATTCACAAACACGTCCATATTGTGGACCACTTCTGAACACAGGAACCTACCTGTGGACATCACTCTTTCCTAATCTTAAACTCTGCAGTAACTGGAGTGCGTGGCCACATGAAAAAGTAATAAGATGGCATGATTTAAAAGAATCTTGCTTTATGTGGTGGACGTGCCTTCTTGGTTACATGCCTTCCTTCTGCACCTGAGCTGTTCATTTCCAGTTGTGGGCACAGGGCTTTACATTTATTAGGACCAAATCTCCTCGCATTACCTCCTCTCGTTACACTGACCTAATTTCTCCAGGTCACATGGTGATCTGGTTCTGTCATATTTTTTGTGTGTGGTTTACTTCTGGTCCAACTGTGCTATCTGTAAACTGGATCACAGTTGACGTTACACCAAATTCCCTCTCCTACTCCTCTTGAAAAGCTCCAAGAAACATGAAGCAGCCATAGAAGGTGCAGAGAGGTGCTTTATTTTACAAGATTAATGATCACTGAAGTTGTTGGAGTCCCCTGAAGATTTCTAGTCTGGTCTGCAAGAAGCAGGAAACATCACTGCTTGAAGAATGACAAATTCTTCATTACTGAGGTGAAAGAAGCTCTGCAGGCCACCTGGAAATGCTCTGCAAACTACCAGTGGGCCACAGACCACAGTCTGAGATCCACTACACTTACTTCAAACACACCAGGGCCAGATTCTGGTCTCATTTACACCAGTTCAAAATCAACAGTAATGCCACTGAAGACAATGGAATTATGCTGGAATTACATTGGTGTTAATGGAGATTAGAATTTGGTTCTAGATTCCTTCGAAAACATACAGGAATCGTTTGCTATGATCATNGGGGGGGGGGGGGGGGGGGGGGGGGGGGGGGGAAATATTGGGTGAGATCCTCACCTGATGTAAACTGGCACTGAATTCAATGGAGCCACATCAACTTATATCAACTGAAGATTTGGCCTGTTTCTTTTAAATGATACCTGGTGTGACTTTCAAATAAAATAAATCTCTGAAAGTGTAAAGTGTAAATCTCTGAAAGTGTAAAGATTCAACTTTGTCAAACTTTACTGAAGAAAAAAGCATGACCATGCCTTGGAGGAACAAGGAAATAAAATAAGCTAACATAGGGGAATACAGAAGAAAATCAAATCAGCAAGTTGAGCTGTTGCTTTGAACAGAACAGGGGTAAGTACCGTAATAAAAGTCAAACTTAACTAAAGAAGGGGAAGGGCTTATCTACACAGC
The DNA here is from genome assembly GCA_003942145.1 of Platysternon megacephalum. Lineage (NCBI taxonomy): Eukaryota > Metazoa > Chordata > Testudines > Platysternidae > Platysternon > Platysternon megacephalum. Next base: position 14,938,871 of record QXTE01000014.1, on the reverse strand, counting down.
GCTTTAGACCAGAGGGCTATAAATTTCAGTCCGCACTAGCGTGTTGCACAATAACTGGCCGGTGTGGACCTAAAAGCCGTCAGGGTAGTAGTGGCCGTCAGGGTAGTAGTAGTACCGGACTGGTCTAGATTAATGTGCACTAGGGAACTTTTAATGCGTGTCAGCAGGGTTCACATAGGCCAGTTAGTGCGTGACATGCTAGTGTGGACTAAAATTTAATACCCCTCTGGTGCCAACTAAAGCACCATGTAGACAAGCCCAAGTGTCAAACTATATTTCCCGACAATAATGTGTAATTCAGTAACTTTCGAATTACAGATCACTTGATAAGAATGCTGTGACAGAGATAGCAATTTCCTAAAATATCCCTAAAAACCTTCTTGAATTAAGTTCAGTATCTTTGGAGTCCATTGTATTAAATGCAAAGATTCTGTATTATTGTGGGCCTGGATGATCAAAGGACTATGCTGAACAATGTGGCAGACCCAAATGGGGAGGTGAATGCAAATCCCTTCCCTTGGTCACACAAAAAACAGCCTTTTGAAGCTATGCCCCGAGGAGGGAACCATTGTCTGCCGATTACCTGTTCCCAGAGATTGGCCATCTATGGAAACAGGCTGATCTGCGCAGTTCTGAGCTGAGCTATTATGAACTTGTTACCAGAGAAAACCCCCTTGGTCGGGTTTGAAGGACTGACTCCTGCCAGAGCTCCGCTGGGGGTGATTTCTGGTAAGCTTATTAGCACTGTTTTAAAGATGTTTTCTCTGTAATCTTTTCACCTTAAGAATAAATGTGCTTGCTTAGAAAGAGCTGTGTGGTAACTCATAACTGCTGGCAATTACGCTGTTCGCAGCCTTGGTAGAGTACGCAAAGCACAGCCGCTGGCCAGGTTAGGCACTCTGGCTTGCTTGGAATAATACAGTGTAGGCAAAGAACTGTGCGGCCAGGAAAAATCCCAGTCAGGAGGGAGGGAGATTCAAGTCTCCGCCCAAGAGAGGCGACAGCGGAGGAGTCAGGAGACTAGAGTAGGTGCCCTTGGTGGACCACAAGAGGGAAATACAGATGCAGTTGCCTTGAACTGTGACATACTTATTATGAAAATACAGTCATTATTGCCCTTTATTGTATGCATTTAAGCTGCAATATAGCAAGGTGATCATAAACCAGTCATGAAACATAAGGAATCAATATCAGTTTTGTTAGTCCGTGTCAATCCGTTCACACCACAGCCCTTGTTTGTCAGTCTTTGAGGAAATACTGAATGGTAAACAGGAGCATAGAAACCACCAAACCGGTCCACTGACCTATTTCAGACGGTGGCCAATACCAGTTTCTTCAGATGAAGTTATATGTACAGAGGACAATTATGGAATGGCCTGAAGATGAGGACGTTTCTTCCTAACCCTCTCATTGTTTGGCTTAAGACCTGAAGCATGAGAGTTTATATCCCTTCCAAACTTGGATTTTTTTAGAAATCCCAGCTAACATAACTGAGTACTTTCATTATCCAGACAATTGTCTAACCGTTTTGGAATCCTGCTAAACACTCTGTATGTTTGATAAAGACAACTTCAGAGCAAGTCCCAAACTCTTGTACTATGCAGTTTTGCTAAACACGACAGGCAGAGAATGAAACAGTGGGTGCAATCCTGGCACCATTGAAGTCAATGGCAAAACTCTCTTCCACATCAATGGGGTGAAGGTTTCCCCAATAAATATATATCCTTTTAAAAACATTACTTATTTTTACCTCATTTTGCATATTATTCAACAGAAAACCTCTGGAAGCTGAGAACATCTGTGCTGCCACCAAGGGCTACATTAACAATGTATGCGTGAAAAAGTGCATGTGCCGTGATTCCATAGGCAAATGGATATTTTGACACTTTGTCTATTACATGTGCAGTTATCCAATTATCTAGTTAACCCTCCCCACTTGCAAGGTCCCAGAGCTTGGGCTCCAACCCGAGCCTGAATGTCTACACAGCAATTAAACAGCCCCTTAGCCTGAGCCCGATGAGTCCGAGTCAGCTGGCATAGGCCAGCTGCGGGGTTTTAATTGCAGTGTAGACAAACCCATTATGATTAATGTTGTAGTAATGCCTATGACCCACAGGCATGGGCCAGGAACCACTGTGCTAGGCACTGTAAAAAACACAGACTAAAAAGACAGTTCTTGCCCCAAAGAGCTTACAAGTTACAGAAGTGTCTTAAGAGGTTAGCATGAGCACGGCAATGGGAAGACTAATACTTTGCACTTTGACAGTGCTGGTCACCTGAGGATCTCTAAGCACTTTACGAAGGCCAGTAGATTTTACCCCCATTTTATAGATGGGGAAGTGACTTGTGTAAGGTCACACAGTAGGTCAGTGGCAGAGTCAGGAGAGGAGCACGGATCTCCCTCCCGCCAGGTCACGGCCCTGAACACAAGACCATGCTGCCCTGTCTCTTTCAGTGGATTTCAAATTTACATTTAATACACCATTATTTGTTGCTAACTAGCATCGAGATTTCCTGAGAATATTCCTGTGCCCTATTCCAAGGTAACATTTGCTTATATTCTCCTGTGGTACTGTCCTTCTCCTACAGGACTGGAACCTTCACTGCCTAACGGAACTCCTTCAGTCTTAGTGGTGCTAGATGTATTTGCTCCCATGTGGATGAATGAACATGCTAAGATTTTACTGGGGACAGACTTGGAAGCTGCTCAAGAGTTATAGCTGCCTTTTTTAATGCCCCGGTTGCAGGTCCTTAAATGGTCCATCATCACAGGTGTTTGTATGATCTTCTGCTTGCGAGGCTTTTATCCATGCCACCCTTTATCATCTGAGGATGGAAAAGAGTAGAAATGTTGGTAGTACCAGCAGATCTTCTACAAAGCAGAGAGGCACATCTCCCTCTTGTTTTCCTAACCAGAAATTGAAGGACATCCAGAGAACAGGAACACAGCTGGCTGGCTCTCACGCTCGGTAATGAGGGCTTGAGGTATCTGGGTTCAGGGATAGTTGGCGGCTAAATCCTGTCTATAAATACAATATCGTAAAACTATCATCAGCAGAACTTTAACCTTCATTGCAGCCTGGTTACAGCAGGCATCCACTGCCTCTGAAAGCTCCTACATTTCTGGTATTTCACCCTGCCTTTCCAGTGGCTCGTACTTTATGGTTCATAGTTGGGTTATGAGGCTGTTTTGTTTCCACATGGGTAATTACCTGCCTATATTTGGTCTTTTTATACCCTCAGTGACTTCAGATTTGCAACTACTTCTCCTGAACCATAAACTGTTTCAGACAGATTTTATAAGTAGAATTATAGCTCATTCTCCAGTGATGACAGGAAATAAGTAGATTTTATTAGGCAATTGAGTCACACTTTTCAATTTCTCGTAAGACAACATGTAGTGCTCCATGCAACAACACAGAAGTTCACATCTGTCATTCAGACATGTCAGACACCGATAACACTGATTTAAATATTTGGAACACTGCTATGTAGATGCTGTGACAGAATCTACCCCTTTATCCATTCCCTACACACTAGAAATAATGTTTGTACAAGATATGTCTTGTAAGGTATCATTTGAAGACTCAATTTGCTAGTCAATATTGTCCTGATAAAATGTGTATGGCAACACTGTATGTGAAATTATAAGATTTCCCTGTATGATGTTATTAACATATGCTCCAAACTGAGGTTGACAAACAGGTCTGTCTCAAACAAAAGCATGTGTGCTCTGCTTAATGTGCATTTAAGCAGTAAACAGAAGGGAGGACAGGAAAGGAGACAAAGGGAGTTCAAACAGGTAGGAAAACCAGCAAGGAACAGCCTTACCTATAAATACTCTGTCTCCTGAATCTCAGCTAGAAATGTTTTCCAAGAGGGGGACTGACACCATAAAAAGGAGGAATTAATGTGCCAAGGCATCCCCTCCTCTCTTTCTGTCCATTGTTTCACGGCATGAGAAGGGACAAAGGAAGCAGCCATTAAACAGGAGAGGAGGTCCTTGATTAAGAAGTCTGGCCAATAAGACTGGTGAGAGCATGTGGTGAGAAAAACTCTGCTTTGAATTTAACATAGTTTGTTAAGTTAGGCATTAGTTCAGTTTTCATCTTTATTTTTCTTGTAGCCATTTCTGACTTTTATGTCTCAATACTTGTATTCACTTAAAATCTCTCTTTGTAGTTAATAAACTTGTTTTTCTGTTTTATCTAATCCAGTGTGTTTCAATGGAAGAACTATTTGAATTAATAAGTTGTCATATTATTACCTTCAAGAAACAATGGACTTAACATACTTGTATTGTCCAGGAGAAGGCTGGGCAGTACAGGACATACATATCTGGGGGGAAATCTGAGACTGGGAGTGTGCTGGGGTCACCCTGCAGTAGAACCAAGGCTGGTAAGAGCCAAGGTGTGGCTGGATGCAGCACACACACAGACGTAGCTGGGAGTGACATGCTCGAGGCTGTTTGTGAACAGTCCAGACCGGAGGCTACAGCAGCAAAGCCGTGTAAAGGGCACCCCAGGTAAGAGGGCAGGGATGACACAGCTACTCATTACTCTAAACTGTGCCCTGGGTATGTCACAGATGCCCATATTGAAAATCGAACCGTGCATGTACTGGGCCACAGGCAAAAGTTTCTGCATCAGAAGATACAGGAGCAAACCTTTTTTGTTACAAGTATAGGGTAAAAATGCATATGCAGAGGCTGCCAAAGTCTTGGCTGGCAGGGGCTGTCCTAAGGAACCCCTTTAAAAGGCAGAAGCAGTGAAACCTCATGCTGGACTCCTTTTCCTAAGTAACTCTGTGAGGCTAGAGTGGGGGATTTTTGTATTTTCCGCCCCCATCTAGCCCTACCCACCACCAACATGGGGCCGCCTACTCCCTGCTAAGTTCCAATGCTGCAAAGAGCCCTCTGTGGGCACTGAAGTAGTGGTAGCTGAACTCATGTACAGGGAGTGGGTGGGAAGAGACACCCATGCTTGGATCTTTGGGGACAATCTGACTCTATGAGAGGATCAGTGAACAGCAGCATAAGAGCACGACTGAAATAACCACCATCAACATCACAATAAGAGCAAGGCACAGTGCTTAAAATACCATGAAAACAACCAGGCAGATAGTGGGTCAAAGGCGAAAGTGACTTCAACGGGACAGAGAGGAGGAAACCTGACATGGGGAAAAAAGCCAGGGGGGAAGGGAAGGTTATAAATATGGGGCTGACTGTGGAGATACCAAAGCACACTTTGGGGAGAAGAAGCCTTTAGCTGTTGAAAAGCATGAGGAATGGGCTAAGACTGATGCCAGTCAGATGTAAGTTCCATACTGTAAGGCCCATTGCAGCCAAGGCATGCCCTCCTGCTGACTGAAGCCAGTAGGAATCCTTGAAAGACCGGTGGTATCTGAGCTGAGGTTGACCAAAAAGGATCCCTCGGAATATATCCAAGTGAAGAGATGCACTGGACAGGTTCTCATTTTGATGCATAGCAAAGCGACGTACTCCTCTTCCTGAGTGACAGCCAATACAGGTCTGTCTTATCTTACGCTGGGGTTATGTTCCGCGGTTAGTGCGTAAAGCGAAAACCGCGTATAGTCTAAATCCCATTGACTTTAATGGCGGGCGGAATCGCCCGCACTACAGACACAGTACATAAATAGCTATTTTTCTCCCTTTTTTGTGTGTGTATGTTTTTGCCGACCGCGCAAAGCCGAAATCACGCATGTTAAATGCGCGTAAGATGAGACAGACCTGTATATTTTCTATTTATCGGAAGTCCAGGTAGGACACAGCAAATGCCATTTTCCTCACCCTGTCCCTTGCCAATATTCCTCAGCCCAGACCTGGAGGGACCACCACTAGGAATGAATGTTGTGCTCAGTTTCCACATTCATTTATTTAGTCTCTGGGGCCTCTCTGTTGAGACTGCCAACAAGGGGACCAATTGTGGTAATAGTTTTTGTTATATGGACACCAGATTGTTTCACATAGACTGCTAGCCAAAAAGCTTCAAATGGTAACAATGTCTGATTCTGACTGACCATCGCTGGATTTGAACCAATGACTAAGAGGTGAATTTGAGAGACTTCATATCCCAATTTCCAATCTCTTAAGCCATCTGCTCCCCCATGAATAATGCTTAAGGCTCCTCTTCCCTATGATCTGGTGGTTAGCGCCTAAAGGAAAGTTTTCAAAGCAAAGCTTCTAACATATATAATGCAATTCTGCACTCAACGCTGGCCTAAGAAGTCATGCACATGTGCAACGCCCATTGGGTTAGGTTGTGGTTCCTCTAAGGATCAATCCCCAGGAACTGAGCTCCAGTCTGAACAAAATATAATGACCCATTGTTGTAATACCATCTCGAAGAGTAAAGAACTTTGCAAACTAATCAAAAAACGTCACCCTCACTACGTGCATTCTCACACACTAGCGCCTGAGACGGAGTCCATTTCTACCAGCCGCAGCACAAAAAAATCCATCAATACTGACCCTTGCTCCTGGATTCCAGTAAAACCCCCTCCTGCTCAGCCATTCACAACCTTTGAGATTATTTGGACTATGCATTTTTACAATAAAGTCATTAACGAGAAATTCGTGAGACAAGCTGTTCAGAAAACCCACGGCGACATCTGAGCAACACTGGGTCACAGAGACTGATTAATGCGTTTATTAGCACTTGATTAGATTAAGCTAATAAACTTGTTGTGTTTACGCAGATCTCCTGCAAGTGAATTAAAACACACTTACCATTCACATTGCTAAGCCTCCACCTGCTCCCTCTGCATGACAACTAAAGTACTGTCCACTCTATCCCCAAGCCAGCACAACCCAGGGGCGCTACTGCTTTGGCAGTTTCATAATGAAGATTCTTATTATGAGGGTGAAATGAATTATCTTAAATCTTAAGACCAAAGGGCCAGATTGACAAAGATATTTGGGTGCCTAAAGATGCAGATAGGTGCCTAGCAAGATTTACAGAAGTGCCAAAACTGATTAGCGCCTAAATCCCATTGAAGTCAAATCCCACCAGGCACCTATTTCCATCTTTAGGCACCTAAACACCTTTCTAAACCCAGTCCCAGAGCCTTAGCTGGTGTAAACCAGGGTAGCTCCATTGAAGTCACCAGCTGAGGAACTGAAGCTAAAAGTTTGTAGTGACATCACAGCGGCAGAGGCATTACTGTAGAGATGGGGATTAGACCGGGATTGAACAAGGATAATAATACACAACACTTACTTTGGGGCCTCACTCTTCCACCATTACTTATACTGATTAGGACCTTACTAGTGAGTATTCCAATTGAAATAATCAAAATTGTCTGTAAACTAGGGTGCTACACACTTTAAGTAAGGATGGCAGAGAGGTAAGGACCCAATCCTGGGAGGTGTTGGGCGGCCTTTAGCATCTTGCAGAGTTGGTCCCCAGTGCCCATATTTTCAGAGTGCTGAGCATTCACAGCTCCAACTCACGTCAACCGGACCTGTGAGCACCTCTGAAAAAAATCAATCCATAATTGACTATTTTAGGGTCACAGGAGGGAGTGTCAGAGACTGGACTAAACTGCAGGCAATTCACGGTGAGCTTACATGCTGGGAGCAGAGCCTGTTTTAAACCCATAGCCAACGCAAAGCTCTATTACAAACGCTCTTACTCGGACTCTTCCTCCTTCTGCTCCTTCAGGCTCTCAAGTAGAGACTCCTCCAAGACTTCCAGCTCCTCTAAAGGGATTCTCAGCAGCCAAGTGACATGGCAGATCAGCACCCTCGCTCGGGCATCGTAATAGCCTTAAACAGATGGAAACACAGGGAATCGATCAATTTTAATCAGATCAGATCAAATAGCAAATGTTGCACTCTGGTCTGGGTGGTGACTGTTTATACAGTACTGAGATAGCATTGTCTATCCTTTCAGTTCATGCCAGCATATCCAAGGATTTGGGAGAAATGAGGGCTCACCAATTAGAACAGGGGTCTCAAACTCAAATGACCTCGAGGGCCACATGAGGCCTAGTACATTGGGCCGAGGGCCGCATTTACTGACACCCCCACCGCCGCCCTCGGCCCCGCCCCCACTCCACCCCTTCCATGAGGCCCCGCCCCTGCCCCACCTCTTCCCACCCCTTCCCTGCCCCCATTCCAACCCCTTCCCCGAAATCCCCACCCCAACTCTGCCCCCTCCCTGCCCCCAGGGGGCACAGGAGGGGTGTGGGGTGCGGTGGGGGCTCAGAGCAGGGGGTCGGGGTGCGGCAGGGGACTCAGCGCAGGGGGTNCCAGGAAGCAGCTGGAACCTGGGGGAGGAGGGGCGCAGGGGGGGGTGTAGCTGTTGCTTCAGGCACCGCCCCCAGCAGTTCCCATTGGCCGGGAATGGGGAACTGTGGCCAATGGGAGCTGCTGGGGGCGGTGCCTGAAGCAACAGCCACACACACCCCTGCGCCCCTCCTCCCCCGGGTTCCAGCTGCTTCCTGGTGCGGCGCCGTGGCAGGGCAAGCAAGCAGGGAGCCTGCCCTGCCCCCGGTGCTGGTCAGCCAGGTAAACAGGAGGGGGCGGGGGGGCCGGGAGGAGCTCGCGGGCCGCATGCGATAGCCCTGCGGGCCGCATGCGGCCCGCGGGCCGCGTGTTTGAGACCCCTGAATTAGAACATGGTAAAGCACAGGACTGTGAATTCATTAGCTTCATTGAAGTCAATGGACCTGGGCTGATTGATAAGAGCTGAGGATCAGGACCTCCGTGCCCACCTAAGTCACCTTATAGTGAAGTATTCCTTGCCCACAAAACTCCTCACTGTCAGCAGAGACTCACTATAACAGGCGAGTGCCTATGTGGCAAAGAATCTCCACCCCTTTCACTGCAGGAGTTGGGGCAGGACCTCGCTTCACCCTCTCACTGTTGGTAGGAAGCACTGGCAGTTGTGGAGAGGTGGGTCATAACTTCATTCCCAGCAGGGAGAGGCTGCAGCAAGACCAGTGCCAAAAACAACGTGAAATAGACATGTGGGGAAAACAAGGCAGCTCCCAACATCTAAGTGACAACACAAGATTTATTACCTTGTCTAAATGCACCTCCAGATATAAGCTTTAAATTCAGTGCTTCTCATTTGTTATAACAGGGAGACTGGAGTTTAATAATAAAAACAGATCCAGCTACAAGCTAGCTTTGGTATATGTATATTGCTGACAGATGTTTGCACTTATTCTTCACTGCATGAGCTGAAGGAATGGACAATTCAATCTGACAGCATTCAATGGTAAAAAGAACAAGGAGTACTTGTGGCACCTTAGATTTACTCTGGGGCTGGGAAGCAGGAGCGCTAAAGAAAAATATATTTTAAGCAGATTAGATTTTAAACACTTTGTGCCAGATCTACTCCTTGTCCTGTGCACATCTCCACAGCATCATTCTCTTGTTTTCATAACGTATTCTGGATGCACTCTGGCATGAACATTTTAAGGGTGTGCGTGTGAAGATACCAGCTTGAAACATCTGGCAAGTCTGTGAGAGACCTGATATGGAGATTACACTTCACGGACAGTTGTTACCTAATCTAAACAGATAGGTTATTTATCTAACCCCAATCACTATAGGATCTGAGCATGTCACAGTCTTTAATGTATTTATTCTCACAATATCCCTGTAAGGTAAGGAAGAATTAGTAGCCCCATTTCACAGATGGGAACCCGAGGCACAGAAAGACTAAAGAGCTGGATAACGTTATGAGTAGGGCCCTACCAAATTCACAGTCCATTGAGGTCAATTTCACAGTCATAAGATTTAAAAAATAGTAAATTTCATTATTTCAGCTATTTAAATCTGAAATTTCACAGTGTTGTCATTGTAGGGGTCCTGACCCAAAAAGGAGTTGTGTGTGTGTGTGTGGGGGGGGGGTCGCAAAGTTATTGTAGGGCGGGTTGTGGTACTGCTACCCTTACTTCTGCGCTGCTGCTGGCCGGGCGCTGCCTTCAGAGCTGGGCTGGCCAACAGCTGCTGCTCTCCAGCCACCCAGCTCTGAAGGCAGTGCAGAAGTAAAGGTGGCAAAACCACAATCCCCCTCTAAAATAACCTTGCGGCCCTCTGCAACTCCCTTTTGGGTCAGGACCCCCAATTTGAGAAACTCTGGTCTCCTCTGTGAAATCGATATAGTATAGGGTAAAAGCACACAAAAGACCAGATTTCACGGGGGAGACCAGATTTCACGGTCCGTGATGCGTTTTTCATGGCTGTGAATTTGGTAGTGCCTGAGTTATAGCAATGACAGCAGCTGTAGTTACCCAGGCTCGGTTGCCTGACCCGGGATTCATTGGCATGAGATACCTAAACATTTTTGAGGATCTGGGCCTAAGTGACTTGCTGAGGTCACACAGGAAGTCTGTAGCAGAGCAGGGTCTCGTGCTACTGCCAGAATCACGGCGCCATCCTGCCTCTCTGCTAACTCACAGCTTGGTTGCTGCTTTTCCAGCACAGGGATAAATAAACTTGCAAGGCGATGACATGAAAATACTACTTTGTATTATTTCAGAGGGATGTAGTAACCTTTCGTGTAATAGCTGCCTAACTTTCCAGTTTTCCATTAAAAATAAACTGAGAAAGCCAATGAAAAAAAGCCACTTTGTCCTGAGGTGGATGAGGCATAACAACTATAAATTAACTTCAGTCCTGTGCAAAGGTGAATTGAAAACACAGTTGCAAAGTGCAGCCATTGATCTGACATGAAGACTTTGCTACAGTTAGGCATTCTTTATAGCATTAGAAATTTCATTCTAGTAATTTAATCCACCTCCTGGATTAAAACAAAACATTCGCTTGTTAAAGAAAACAAAAATATTATCATTTGTTCAAAATAGGCTTCACAGGAGATCAAGAATTTATTCCCCGGACAGGTCGCCAGTACTTGAAGTAATTTACAGAATAAATAGTTTAGGCTGAGATTTTCAAAATGGCCTGATTGACTTTCAGTGGGAGTTGGGCACCTAAATTCCATAAGCCTCTTAGGAAAAAAAAATCATTTTAATTATTTAGCTTCAGAACTTTTCTGACACCGGACACATTTGCATGTTAAACCATGGGGTAAAGAGGTTTGTAGGATCAGGAGATCACAAAGCAGGACAGATTCATTAACTGTAGGTTACTAGTATACATTTATATTATAGAACAAAAATTGGTTTTCTTGAAGTTAAAGTAGGGAAACAGTGTGCTGCTGACATTAAAAGAATGGAAATAACATTATAATAGTTGGGATGGTATATTCACCTTTGGAATAAGATTTTGTTTTACTGTATGTGATGTCAATAAGTCTATATTATAAAAGCTCATTAAAAACAAAGAAGAACACTCACCATCCTTAAGAGAGAAGGACACAAGATCCTAAAACAAAACATGAAACAAGTAAGTTAAATTTGATGGCATTTTACCCAAAAATCTAAAATAAAATAATGAATTAGACATACACTATAATTGAGTGATTTCAGCATGTGAGTATATGAATATGAGAAACCATAGTGGATCATTTCAGTAAAACAGTATATATCAAAGCCAGATACTTTAAACACAAAGGTATCCATACCCTGCTATATGTAATTGGGCAGAAATAGTCACCCGCAAAGTGGTAGAACAATTCACTTATGTATAAAGGAGCAGTGTGTAAATTTATCACAATTATCATATCACCATCAGATTGCACCAACCAATTATACAGGGCTTGTGAATCTGGAGATGTGGGTTTTGTCTCTGCCACAGACATGCTGTGTGACTTTGGTCAACTCACTTAGGTCCAGATTTTCAACAGCGGTCTCCAAGTTTTGGATGCCTAAATTGAAGCACCTTAGGCCTGATTTTCAGAAGCCCTGAGCTTCCATAACTTTAGCTAAAGTCAATGGTAGCTACAGGTGCTCAGCATCTCTGAAAAACCAGGTCTCTCATGGTAGGTTTACACTGCAGTTAAAAATGCATGGCTGTCTAATTGTGATGTAGACTTTTGGGCTTCGGCTCCAGAGCTCAGGCTCCAGTCTGAGCCCGAACATCTACACCACAATCAAACAGCCTCTTAGCCTGAGCCCTGAGTTCCAGAGTCAGCTGACACAGTCCAGTCATGGGTGTTTAATTGCAGTGTAGACATACCCTTCAGGCTGAGCACCAGAATTGATGGCCACTTTTAAAGATGTTTGAATTTAATTTCTCTGGGCCTCAGTTTCCCCATCTGGAAAACAGACAGAGTAATACAGACCTTTCACATATAGGCTGTGAGGATTAATTATGAGCTTAGATGGAGGGCGCTAACGAAGGACAAAGTGCTGTCGTTATGACTATGTTCTCCTTTTGTTTCATCACTCACAATGTTTAAGGTTGTGTGCAGACACAGCATACAGCATCGATTCAGTCGACAAGCCTCTCTCTCGCCCACCAGAAAGACATTGTGAAGAAAAGCCAGACGTGTGCATGTTTATAGGGAAAATCTGGAATCTCTTTGGAAATGAAGAGCACAGCTGAAGAACCAGGATGCTGAAGAACCAGGATGCTGCCAGGGAGTTTATGATTATTAGTCCCCCTGCGCCTAAGTATAATTTGTGTCCTAGAAACTCTTCCAACCCTCTTTCCGAGTATGGGAAATCTGAAATGGTGACTGAGCTGCTCTTAGCCAATTGCTAATGCAAGAGGGGGAAAATATAGATACTCCCAAACCCAGTGTAACTCCTTGGACTCTGTAATATTATTCCCAGATGGAGAAGGTTCTGCTGTATAATTCAAATGTGCGAATCAGTTACCTAAATACAGATGGAGGAAGGAACTTCTTGCAAATAGGGGGGCTGAGGGATAAGAAGGGAGTGACAGGAGGTACTGAGACTTGGTGGAGGGGAAGGGCAGATGGCTCCAGGCTGGGAAGGAGGATCCCCAGTGTTCATACCTTTTTTGAGATGTTCCAGACCCACAAGGTTCTGCTTCCTGCTCCCCAGCCTAATCCCAGATCCCAAAGTGGCCACTCTAACCCCTCTGGGTCATGCTCTCGCCTACCCCAGACATGCATGAATTTATGCAGGAGTGGAGCCACCCCACAGTGTTTCCCAGTTCTGTCACCCCTGCAGGAATAAACAGACCGGGGAAAAGTCTTTCACGGAAGAACAGGCAAACAGGCGTCAATTTACTTTAAAATCTTTACACATAATTTAAGTGAATGATCAAGATTGTTCCCAGCCATCATTTCTAAGTGGATGTTACCCGCTGACCCAGAAAAGAGAAGGACTTGGGCAGCAAACCCTTGGGGTGATTGTTGCGGGATAACAATTCTTGATAAGTTTGACCTAGATGAGAAGCACATTCAATTGGCAGAAGTGGCTTCAATGGGAGTTGTGGGAGGCTCAACGTTTTTTAAACTAAGGCCACTTATTTAGGTGGCTAAATATGGAGCTTAACTCCAGGCACTCATTTTTGAAACTGTCTGCCTGTGAGTTTAGAGGATTGAAGCAGGTCTCAAAAGCTGAAAGGTGGGTGCAGCTATTCCGACTGACTGAGTGACAAAGTGGGGCTAATGCTTATATTAGATGCTATAGGTGTGCCCACCTGTTTCTAATTGTCTCAGACTTTGAACTACACTTGTGTGTGCTGCCAACTGGAACAAAACAAGTATTGATTAGATCAAAAATAATAGTCTGTTCTTTCTCTCCCTGTCTCATCAGCAGTTTTGTTAAGATGATCTACAAAAGAAAAATGAAATTGGCTTTGTGCCCTTGTTTGCTTCTTTATGATGTATGAAGTTGGCATGAGAGGCTCTTTTAAACAGTCTTATAACTGCTTGTTTTTTACATTTGAAATTCACATCCTGCTTCTCCTGTAAAACTCTATGGACAACTAGAGCAGTGGTTCTCCACCTTTCCAGAGTACTGTACCCCTTGCAGGAGTCTGATTTGTCTTGTGTGTCCTCAAGTTTCACCTCACTTAAAAACTACTTGCTTACAATATCAGACATAAAAATACAAAAGTGTCATAGCACACCACTCCTGAAAAATTGCTTACGTTCTTATTTTTACCATATAATTATTAAATAAATCGATTGGATATAAATATTGTACTTACATTTCAGTGTACAGTATATAGAGCAGTATAAACAAGTCATTGGCTGTATGAAATCTTAGTTTGTACTGACTTTGCTAGTGCTTTTTATGTAGCCTGTTGTAAAACTAGGCAAATATCTAGATGAGTGGATATACCCCCTTGGAAGATCTCTATGTACCCCTGCTTGAGAGCTACTGAACTAGAGAACTAGTAGTTTTGTGACACCACAGATACCAAACTTGTGAAAACCGATGGAGAAAGGGAAGTGATTTTTATTCAGACTCTTTGGATTTTGTATATTTTTGTTAATACTTATTTAACCCCAAACCCCAATAAACAGCTGGAAGAGAAGTTGTTTTGTTAAAGATTCAACACCCTTTCCCCAACAACAGAGAGCTTCTAATCCACATTTCAGGGTCACCCAAGGGAGGTCTCTTGAAGAAAAACAGGGTAAAACAGACATTTTACATATTTCTAAGCCAACAGTCAAGCAGGAGTAACAAGCTTTCAGCTCTTCTTTACATACCAAAAAGAAACAAAAAAGGGCACAAGCTCAATTTTGCCCTTTCTTCAGGTCACCTTTAATAACTCCCTCTTTAAAAAGTTTACTAGCAACTCTAAGTTCCTTACAACAACAAGATTATTTAAATACATTCCAAGAGAGAGTTTACTAGTTTTCATTGAAGGTTTATTTTTACTGAGCTGCTTTATGTGTGCAAAGCAATCTCCATTCATAGTATCGCTGCTGTCTTACTTGCCAGAGCTAACTGTCCTTAAAAGATTCAGCTTACTAACACTCAACTGCATTAGTCACTCGAAATGAACGTAAACAATACCCATAATTGTCAAGATTTCACTCAAGCAACAGATTCTGCTTAAGATACACCGTGAAGATGGGGAAGAGTGCTAACGACATTGATAAGAATCATCCTCTCTCCTCTCAGATTCAAGGAATGGGGAGAGACATCAGAGGGTTGGGAATTTAAAAGCAGAAGCGTAAGAAAATTAGACCGGGAGAAAAATACAGCATTCAGAACCGACAGCAGAAGATGGCCTTTAATCTGTAATATCCACAAGAACATGTGTCTTTACAAGTGTCAAGATATGACTTATGTTCAGTCCTCCCTGCCACTTCACAACAAAGAAAAGAAAATCTCAGCCCTGGACAGACTGCGTCCAATGTGCAACAGAAGGTAAAAAGAAGTACTTCTGTACATCCCCATAAACCATTCAGCCACCTGCCTTCATGAATCATCCCTTCAGCATCATTGCAGAACAATTACCAAGCAACAATCCTAAAAAAAGCACACTCTGTAGCACTAACAGGAACTGAATTCCAGAAGTCTATGGTTATCAGAACTCAATCAAACAAATCGTAAAAGCGAAGTGAGTACGTGCAAGATACAGAGACAACAGGAAAGCACAGAATGGCTGGATAACAGCAGTCAAAGGTTTGTCTCTTAGGTTGTTTACCTTCAAGTCACAAGGAAACGCTGATCTCAGTTTGAGTATATGGCGGTTCCCACCCACCAAAGTGTTTTGCCAGTTACATCAGAAAAAGCCTCAGGTGCATCAACATATAGTGACCTTTTCCCTATATAATTCCTCATATGAGCTATTTCAAGAAGTTCAGCTGTTCTTCCAATGAGGAAATACAACTACTCTAAACCTTGTCTCAGAAACACCGAGAGAATCAGTAGCTAAGACTCCTATATTCTACTGTTCTCTTTGAACCAAAGACACAAAGTCCCTGGACATTCAAGAAGAGTCTCTGTTGTACACCCCTGAGCGACATAAGTTATGCTGACACAGGCTGTACTGTAGACATCGCCTTAAAGTAGGTATGTTTGCTTACTTTAAGACCCTTTACACTGCCTGAGCTGAGTAAAGGGGCCTAAGTGTAAATGAGAATCAGGCCCATCATGTCTAAGGCCAGGTCTACACTACAAACTTACATTGGTATAAGTATGTTGCAGAGGCGGATTAACTATGCCAATGGGAGAAGCTCTCCTGGTGGCGAAGTTGCGTCTTCACTAAAGTGTAGACCTGCCTTAAGTGTTCCACTGATTTCAGTCAAATGTAGATGGGGAGGAGGAGACTAGAGCAGCAGTAGTATGGGAGCAGTGAAAGAGTTAATAGTTTTCCCTTTAGAACGAAGGGCTCTATGCACTGAGCGTACAGCACATTTTGAAGCAGAGAAGGCATCGAAGACTCTAGGCATCACTTATTCAGTGGAATCTAGCCAGGTCAGATGTCTAGCACTCACACACTACTATAGGGATGGACGGATGAATGAATGGAGGGGTGGAAAGGTCAGTCACTCCACCCCCACACCCCCTGTTTGTTTGTTTTTTAAACAGAAGGTAACCTGCTGTTTTAAATACATACAGAATTAGGATTTACTATGCCCAATACACTAGAAAGAGAATTTCAACAACAGACAGGCAGCTCTGACAAGACCTTTATCCACAAGCCCAATGGAAGAGGGGAAGGGATGAACTTACTTGTGTAATGACGACTGGATTATTTGACAAGACAGGATCCTTCAGTAAAATCTGAGCAAAGGTTTCTGCGCCCTCGCCACCCAAACCGCTGGTGAACGCAGTCATGGCAGGCAAGACGGCGTCTGACAACTCAAGCCATTTCACCAAGCCTTCAATAAACTCCATCCTAAAGGCGCTGCATGACAACACAAGCAATACGAGTCAAACATTCATCATTTCCTCTTTCCTAAGTTACCTTCATTTTAGACTCTAGGCAGGAGTTGAAACGCTGATTAAAAGGCATTCAAGGCACAGCCTTAGTCTTCAGCTTCTCCGCTTCAGTTTATTAAAGAAAGACGGTGAAAGCAAAGAAAAAATTTTTTTTAGGGGTATAAAAAATGTCCTGGGCTGTCAAGCGAAAGTTTTACGTCGCTGTTTAAAGGGGACAGTGTGGTCTGTATGTTAGAGTGCAGGACTACAAGTTAGCACTGCTGCATTGCAATCCTGGCTCTTTCATGTCACCTAGGAAAAGTCACTTAACCTGTCTGTGCCCCTCTCTGTTTTAGGAAATCGAAACACTTGGATTCTTCACGAAGGTGATGCAAGACATAATGTAATGCAGGGGTCGGCAACCTTTCAGAAGTGGTGTGCCGAGTCTTCATTTATTCACTCTAATTTAAGGTTTTGCGTGCCAGTCATACATTTTAACGTTTTTAGAAGGTCTCTTTCTATAAGCCTATAATATATAACTAAACTATTGTTGTATGTAAAGTAAATAAGGTTTTTAAAATGTTTAAGAAGCTTCATTTAAAATAAAATTAAAATGCAGAGCCCCCTGGACCGGTGGCCAGGACCCGGGCAGTGTGAGTGCCACTGAAAATCAGCTCGCGTGCCGCCTTCGGCACGTGTGCCATAGGTTGCCTACCCCTGATGTAATGCATGTAAAGCACTTTAGAGATCTTTACTGGTTTTTCTTGGCCTTTCACCAGGCCTTACTTTCAACTTCTAAAGATCTCTAGTTGTTCACACAAAAATCAAACCACCAGTGAAAAGTCAGCAGAGATATCTGAACATGATCAGCCTTTTGTGTAGGCAAGGAAGCAGTCTGGAGTGGACAGTACCATTAACCTTTGTAGGCCTGGGGCTTGGCATCAGCAGTGTTAAGAGACTCACTTTGCAGTGATACGTAAGGAAATTTTAGATGTAAAGGAAAGTAAATATGGTCAAGAAAATAACCAAGAAACCCCCTAATATCAGTCTTAGGCTGTATATCTCTCCTTACTGTTCCAATGCGCTATGCAAGCACAAACTCATACGAATAATACTGTTACATTTCAGAGGCTCTGACTGTGGGAATCACAGAGAAAATGGGTTTAAAACAGCTGAAAATATAAGTCAAGACGCGCATTTTCTTCCCTGCCAGAAATGAACATTGTCTAGGCATCAAACGTAGAGAAATGCTTATGACTTGTAAGCTCTGTATTGACGTTCTGGGATATGAGCTCCCCTTGTGTAGGTTTGTGTGGAGCTGCCGCGAATGGGCATGGGAGTAAGTGGCATGCTCACAGGGAAGAATAGTTAACCTCTGTCTCTGTACCAGCAGAATGCAATCCCCGCTGTCCTGACCCAGAATCTGAAGACACAACTGAGGCAGCCTGATAGTCCAGGACAGGGGTGGCCAACCTGAGCCTGAGAAGGAGCCAGAATTTACCAATGTACATTGCCAAAGAGCCACAGTAATACGTCAGCAGCCCCCATCACACACACCCCCACGCCTCCCGCCCACTGGCAGCCCCGCCGCACCTCCCCCTCCCTCCCTGCACCTCCCGATCAGCTGTTTTGTGGCGCACAGGACGCTCTGGGTGGGAGGGGGAGGAGCGAGGGCACGGCAGGCTCAGGGGAGGGGGCAGGAAGAGGTGGAGTGGGGGCAGGGCCTGTGGCAGAGCCAGGGGTTGAGCAGTGAACAACCCCCGGCACATTGGAAAGTTGGCGCCTATAGCTCCAGCCCCAGAGTCGGTGCCTAGACAAGGAGCCGCATATTAACTTCTGAAGAGCCACATGTGGCTCCGGAGCCACAGATTGGCCACCCCGGTCCAGGAGATTAAGGGAAGATTTGTTTCTATGTTTTATTCACAGTTGTACGGTGTATTCGACACTGTAAGGAGAAAGGGTAAAATTTTCAAAAGTGCCAACGTGACTTGTGCCATTTTCCCATTTTCAAAAGAGATTTAGGAGCTTAAGTCTCATTAAATGCCTTAGGGCTTGTCTACGTGGGGAAATAACTATAATGCTGTAGTTATACAGGTATACCGCCCCATGCACACATGCTTATAATAAAAGAGTGTCCACACTAGGAGTTACACCTATAATTATAGCAGTATAACCATAGTAGCATAGTTATGACAGTACATTTCCCAGTGCAGACAAGCCTTGAGATTTAAGCACCCAAGTCACTCGGGCGCTTCTAAAAATTCTACCCAAAATCTCTTTCATGGATGCCCAGCTGATGCACATTTTCTTCATTTTGAGAAGATCTATAGGCATTTTTCAGGATCCGGGTAAATGCAACCTCTTTGATCAGAAAAAATACAGGCCATTGTTATCTTGGACATGACAAACTCCAGCAAGATTTCACTGGGGAAAGCTCACAAGAAAACTTTTTTCTGTAAGATTTCACAGAGATCATAGGCTTGGGCCTTTCCTGAATCAGGGATGTACCTTCAAAAACAAAGGATCTGATTCTGTGTGGAACCTCAATTCCCAAAAACTTCAGCACCTCAAAGGAGCTGGTCTAAAACCTCTGATTTAACCAGCCTGCCCCTATGGCAAGCTTAAGAGTCCTCTTCATTGGCCTTTGGAAGGACAGCCTCATGAAGCCACTAGAGCCAGCTTGGCGCTCTTTTTCTATATAATCTAATCTATCCCACACACATGATTGGCTTGTTATCAGAATCTGTCTCAGCTACTGCACAAAATCTGCTTTGTGCACCATCCTACCTTTGCTCCTTTTCAGGAAACAAGCAAGCCAGAGATATCCCACAGAGAGCTGCGTATGCAAACCTTCCTGGTTCGCCCAGCTGTTTGCCCACAAGCTCACATGGCTCCTTTGCATCCGTCTGTTCAGCCATCCTGAGTCGTCTCCAAGCCCATCTGCTCCACTTCTGTTCCTCGGCCATTCTCACCTGCCATTTCAAAATAACGAAAAAAACGACGGTATTTTAAAGTAGTGAGGAAAGTGACTGATAGATTTTCCTTTCCAGTGATTGCACTTCCTGGCTCTGTCTTTGATTGAGTCCGCCAAGGGCAGCCTTGTGTGTTTACCCAATGGTGTGATATTGTACAAAACACACTCAACGGGGCTTCAGGCTTCACCTTGTCTTCACCTTCAACAATTATCAAGTGTTTCCATAATACAGTTAATTATTTACACTTTACACAACAGATTAGAAATCCACTTCAAGCTGCAAAGGATCTGGGCTCATTGAATACTAATGAAGCATATGCCTCATACAGGCAAACCACTAAATTAACATGTAGTGCAAAAGCCCTGCCACTTATCACAATGACTAATTTATTGTAGTCTGGGAATTTATACACCCGCCCCTTCCCAAAACCAAATTACCCCTCTGTTCATTATGCTGGAAGCATTTTATTCAGGTAAGAAAGTTCAGCTCAGAAGCAGCCTCTGATTAAAGGGAAAACTTTTGTTTTCTAACTGACTTTCCTGTTGCGATTATTGGATTTTCCACATCCCATCCTGCTTCCTATACTCTGCTCAAGGCTCTCTCTTCACTGCTCCCTTTGCATCCTTTGTCCACTGCCAACTCAAGTCTGCTTGGCTCAACCTCCCAGTACATGTTTCCTCAAAATAGGGCTGAAGTGCTGCAGTCTTGCGCTGGCCCTCTGCACAGGGATAAATTTCCTCCTATATTCTCCTTGCTCCTCTTTCAAATCCCCCATCTATTACCTCCAATTCTCCCACCCACCTGTTCCACAATGCCTATGTATGTTGATTACACACCCTCCCCCCCCATTGTGTGCTATGTGTGTTAATCTTAACATACCTATTTTTGCTTTTAAGGTCCAATCCCGCACCCAGTTACGTTGATGGGGGTTCTGCTACCAATTTCATCAGTGGTGATTTCAGAATCAGAGTTTGTAAGATTTGTGGTTGCAGGAACTTTTGTTCTGTTCTGATATATGCAACTTTGCTACCGTAATGCTTTAGGCACATCTATGCTGCTAGAGAAAGGAGGCTAATAATTTTGGCAATAACCAGAACAAAGGAAATCATAAGAGTGGTGTAGATTTTCAAACATTTAGGGCATTTAACAATGGTAAAAGGGTGGGTTCAGATATGCAAATAGGCTTTTAAACCGCCAAACAAGGCATTAGGGCCCTGATTTGGCAAGAAAGTTGTATTCTTGCCTGCGCTTAAATTCCTAGCTGGGTGCTACCTGCGGCTAGGTGTGCCAGTCAAGGTGTGAAAAATGTTACCTCTAGGTGTGCATCACGTTGTGTGTGCTGGGCAAAGCATGAAGGGCCTGATTCGAAGCTCATTGGAGTCAACGGGGAGACTCCCATTGACTTTACCAGGCTTTGGGTGAGGATCTAAGTGGGCCAGGGCAAGCTGCAAGGCAGACTGCTGTGGCTAGCATTAATCAGACTAGGAATTTCAGAGGGGGCAGATGTGCACAGACAGCATCCATGTGACAATTTCTCACAAGGGAGTGCAGAATGGGACCAATCACCATGGGTGGGGTTGGGAAGGAATTTCCCCCCAGGACAGTGACCTTGGGGGTCATTTGCTAGGACCATATCGGTACATCTCACCTAATCAACTCTCTGCCACTGCAGGAGCCTCAGGTAATGGTGCACCTCGGTTTATCCTATTCGCTGCCTGTGGCACACAAGAGCGTAGTCTCTTGAGGGCTGTAGTACTTTGGTCTAATTCCAGATGTTGGGGTTAGCATGTGGGTGGCTGGGTGGTATTAGAGGCCTGTGATAGACTGGTCTGACTAGATGATCTGACGGTCCCTTCTGACCTTAAACTCTCTGTTTAAAAAGAATCATTCATCAGTCAGTATCCCAAGGCAGCCTGGGTTTGTCTGCAAAGGGGGAAGAGGGCTCCTCCCGATTCAGAATTGCCTTGACGTTATTTCAGAAATATGCAAATTCAAGTCCTACCCTATGTAACTGCTACTGTTTAAATGCCATGAAAATCCATCGCTCTCTTCAAGAGCTGGTGATCGCCATGACTCATGCCCCTGTCTTTCTGGAAACTGAGGCCCCTCCCATATGCAGCTTCTGGTTCTGTGACTTGACCATGCAGGTCTGAGGTATCTCAGTGCATTTCCATGGAAACACCACAACACAGGAACCCAAAGTCCAGGAACAAACAAAATAATAAAACTGCATTAATTCTCTGTACGGACTAAGAAGGGCAGGAGCTGACACATGATTCCCAAGGTCTCCTCAGCTCCATTGCTGGCCTTGGGTGAGGGTCCATCTTGGGCATGTGACGTTTGGGTCGGCACCGCGTCAGCACTTACTAGGTTAAGCTGTAACTCTGAAGAAGGGAAGCTAAACCTTCCCCACTCGCTAACAGTTTTCTATGAAATCTCAAATGATAAGAGTCCCTATTTGTCTCACTGCCTCACATCCTTTTCCTGGTATGCTGCTGATCTCTCAGTTCAGGCAGCTTGTTGTCTCTATGACAGGCCATGTGTTCGGCCATGGTTTTCAAATGTGGACATGTGACTTGCAGATCTCCACCGCACTCACATCATTTAGTGTAAGGCTTAGCAAAACCCGCACACTTCATATCATGTAGCTAATCACAAAGCTCTATTTTGGGGCAAACAAATCTATTTTACAGCATTAGCTAGAGTCTGATCCACCTAAAGTGTCATCCTGACTCCAACTTATTGAATAAATTGTTCCCAGGAAATATCTCATATTTCAAGTGCCAGCAGTTTTTGCAAACCATAGCTTGGCATTTCTGTTATCAGCCCTACAGACTTGCAGATGTGAGCATATTATTATAACAAACAAATGACTGGAAAAATCCACTTGCTCCCAGCGAGAGCGAAGATTTCCTTGGCTGTGAAAGGGCCCAAACTAACAACTTCTGGAGAATTTAATACAGACCTAACTTTCCTGAGCAGCTCTTAAGATACTATGATGCTGGGTATTACAGGAACCCCTAAGAACGACAGATTCCAGGGGGAGGAAATAGCATCCAGGTGTCTCTGAAGAGACAAAAAGTTCCTTCTCCCTGCCAGCCACTAGAAGGGTGTGGGGAGTCACATTTATAGGGTACTACCATCCATAGGCTGACACCAAAAATGGAGCAGCTGAGCAGGGTCTAGAGACAGTATCCTGGGAGAAATGCCATCTGCAGAAGCTGGGATTGCACAGTAGGTGTTTTCACCTTTACATTTAATTCCAGATATAATGTGTCTGCTAATTTTTTGACTGAATATACATTCCAGGGACATGAATGCTCCCATTCTGAACAAAGTTCAGTGTACTCCCTCAATTACTATAAGTCACTCTCCCCTCCTTCACATGGGGAGCCCCTGTTTGTCCAGGAAGTTTCTGCACATTGTTTTCAATCTATTTATGATCTACCTCATTCTTGACTCTAGTGTGTAGTACAGTCACCTGCATGATCTAATCTTTATTTCCTGCTAGTGTAACCAATACAACCAACTGTAGAAATGACTCTACAATAGCTTCTTTGTACGTAACCTTATTCCATAAAGCTCAACAAACAGATCATTAAAAACAGGATTTGGGAGTTTCACACCAATGATGTTGAATTTGCTGAACAGTTATTAAGGTTCTAAGAAGCCCTATTCTCTGTGTTCTGCCATCCACAAATCAAAGCTTTGAGATGATATTATGGGCAATAATTTTCGAATTTGGGTCCCCACAGTTAGGTATCTAAGTATGTATAGGTATCTAGAAACAGCTGGATTTTCTGAAGTGCAGTGTCAGGAATAACAACATCTGGTTTAGTCAAATTCAACATATTGGCCTCCCTGATAAACAATCACATCCTGCTGCTATTGAAATCAATGGGTAGAGCCCTGCAAATCTGTAGATATCCGTGAATCACGTTTGCAGATCACGGATCGGATGCGAATACAAATTTTGTATCCACGCAGGGCTCTATCAATGAGAACTGCAGGAGCTCAACATCTCTGAAAATCAGGCCACTTAGTTTGGTGCTAAGTTTGAAAATTTTGGCCTGGGTATTTTGCCACCGACTCCAACAGGAGTAAATTGGTCCCATAGGCGGGCTCAGATCCTGAGGATTATATTCAGCTTGTTTCACTGAAGTAGGTGCCCCGTCTCAAGCAAGGTAATCCAGCAGTCCAAAGCATTTCCATAATCTGAGCTGTCACTTGAAAAATTGTTACCAGCAGCTTTTCACATAAAGTGCCCTTTGTTGTCTTGAAAGGGGCTGTATTTTATATAATGACTTCAGCAATCCTATTTAAAAAGTAAAATAATAATCCTACACTAAAGCTCCACAGCTGTAAAACACTTGAGTGTTCCCTACCGGTAGAAAAGCAAACATAGGTATACTAGCTTCACATTCGCTCCTATGCTAAAATATAGATGGAACTGCCAACCAGCAAAACGGGGTAAACCCTTGGAACCCTCAAATGCACCTGAGCCATCTCATTGACCCAGTGGGGTTGCATTGGTGCAAAGGAAGACACAATTTAGCTTTTAGTTTCTGAGTCTCATTCCCCAAGAAAAAAGGAGCAGGAATGATTAGAAGGTAGGAAGCAGGGACCTCAGATGCTGGAGGGATGGACTGTCTTGCATCACACAACAATACCTGAGTAGCATTGAGGGGCTCTGTATTCTCTCTCACCGTATTATTTGTTAAGAGCTGACAGCATGCTCAGAGCTGTATAGATCATGAAGGAAATCCCAACCAGTTTACAGTATAAGGCTCAAGGCCTGCAACTGGGTTGGCCTGGGCAGCCTTTCTGACCACGTGGAGACTCACTGAAATCAGTGTGGTCTATGTGGCAGCAAAGATGTGCCCACATGGATCCAACTGCAAGATTAGGATATAATAGACATACACTAAACAATATTACAGACACACAGAGCACAAGGTGACCATATGATGGAGTCAATGCAAAGCAGGGGAGCATATTTAACAAACAAAATTACAACCAGATAATATATTCTTCTTCATGACCATTAAATAATACCTCCAGATTGCCTAGCATTGGGCTTGACTCTGCAAAACCTTAATCTTTAATCACATGGGCCTGTCCAGGAAAGCACTTTAGCATGTGTGTAAATCCCTTTCTATTTAGGAAACTATTTAAGGACATTTGTAACTTTAAGATGGTGTAAACTTCAATGGGATGGAGCACTTTCTTAAATTGGGGTGCTGTCCTGAAACGTGGCCATAAAAGAGCTCTGCTGATGTCAATAGAATGAGGGAGATTTTATTTAGGTTTCCCTGATTTAGTCTTTAGGAGGAAAGGCACAATAAGGTTAATGGATGTCTTTGATAAGAGAATAGTTATGCCTTTTTCAATGATAAAACAAAAGCACTGCTGTCAATTTCTATCACTAGGCTATTACCGGATGTGTAGAAATGCAAAGACTGACACACCGTATGAGACCAACAGACCATTTAGTCCACTATCCTCTTTCCAGCAGTTTCAGATGCTTCAGAGGAAAGTGAAAAAACCTCAGAAATGGGCAATTATAGAATAAATGGCCATTAAGAGAAATGTCTTTGTAACCTCAGGCAGTTAGTGATTGGCTCATCCCTTCAAGCATGCGGGTTGTATCCCTTATATTTTTTAATCTTATCTAATGTAACTGTGGATGCTCTTACTATTCATACAAATGCCTTATTAGTCCTGTAAATGCAGTTTGGGCAAATGAATTAAAGGAACTTCAAATGGGTATTTTGGAAATTCTAATTTATACAGCTTTTAGAATAGCAGTCACAAGAGTTATTTCAGATGCTGACAGAAAAATGCAATGCAACGCAACATTAAAAACATCTTATCCAGAGGAAAATTGTAATTTGCTATAACACCACCTAACTCTTATCTTTCATCAGTAGATCTCAAAGTTCCTCACAACCTTTTAAATGTATTTGTTATCCTCACAACACCCCTATGTGGCAGGGAAGTGGCAAGATCCTCATTTGTAAACTGAGGTACAGAGAAGCTAAGTGATTTGCCCAAGGTCACACAAGAAGCCTGTGGCAGAACAGGAAATTGAACCTGGATCTCACAAGTCAGTGCCCTAACCACTAGATCATCCTTCCTCTCTAAAAGCTGGTTAAGGCCATAATCTTGAAAACATTTATGAACATAAGCAGCTTTACGCACATGAGTTCTCTCATCAACTTCCACTGGATTACTCATATTAGTAAAGTCACACACACGTTTAAGTGCTTGCATAATCTAGGTCCACCTACGCACAAGCATACAATAAACATATTTACTTTTCAGAATGGATTATACATCGACATAAAACATACAAATATAATGTAGAATTCCGCTGCAGAGCCGTATACTTAATGTAAACCAGAGTACTGGAATCAGGACAGTACCTGGAAAATCTCAGCTTTCTTTAAAAAAAATAAAAAATAAAAAAAAAAGGTTTTGCTAGCACTCATGGTTGCGGAAAAAAGCTTAAAAACACAAAGCATCCTAAAGACCTGATAGTGATTACACCCCTCCACTGCCTTCCCCAGCAAGTCACCTTCAAGGCTCTGTACAACTCAGCTCCTGCTGTCTCTGTTCGCATCTCACTGTACTCCCCCTTCACTCTGCCCACACCTAAGAAGCCCTAAAGGTTCAAAAAACCAAGAGGCAAATAAAAACAATCCAAAGTATATTTTATTTAAAAACTCATAATTTTAAAGACAAACTCATGATTTTTGCAGCCTGACTCACAAAATCTGAACATTTGGGGTTGACAGTATTGGCATTATTTTATTGGGAACGCATGCAAAGCTCACTGGTCTTTAGATCAGGCCTTTTTTTCCATTCGGGGTGCACAGAGGGCCAGCAAAAGGCCAACAAACACTTACATCTAATTTAAACCCTCAGAATAGGGATCAAGTGGGATTTACATGGTGCATAGACCTTTCGTAGATTTTAAGGCCAGAATGGACCATTATGATAATCTAGTCTGACCTCATGTATAGCTCAGGCCAGAGTACTTCACCCATTGAACGCTGTATCAAGCCTATAACTGTCTGTTCAAGCTAGATCAAGTTTTTAGAAAGATGGCTAATCTTGATTTAAAAATTTCAATGATGGAAAATCTACTACATCCCATGGTAAATTGTTCCAATGATTACCGTAATTACCCTCTCTGTTAAAGATGTATGCCTTATTCCAAGTCTGAATTTGTCTATCTTCAGTTTTGTGCTGGTCCTCTGCACAGGAGTGAATTTCACTTTCAGAGATCAACCAGAGACATTTAAGACGATAGGGGACCCATATCTGATCTTAAATTGGATATAATTTAATCCATAAATATGTGATAGTGTTTATTATAGTATCATGGGATAGCTGTGTTAGTCTGTATCCACAAAAACAACAAGGAGTCCGGTGGCACTTTAAAGACTAGCAGATTTATTTGGGCATAAGCTTTCATGGGTTAAAAAACCCACTTCTTCAGATGCAAGAAGTAGTAGTGGGTTTTCTACTCATGAAAGCTTATGCCCAAGTAAATCTGTTAGTCTTTAAGGTGTCACCGGACTCCTTGTTGTTTTTGTTTATTATAGTGTTTCCTGTGTAGTTCTGTGAGAGCTTTTTATTTGAGTAAAATAAGTGTAAATATTGTTTTAGATAAGATGTTGGAAAATAAAAAAAATATATTTAAAAACAAAACAAAACACACAGCACTTCCCTGGGGAGGAAATTGACATGAAGGAAACTTATTTTGGGGAGGGAGGTAAAAAGGAGTAGATGCCTGCTACAGGAGGCAAGGGAGGGAAGCACTAACAGATTAATAGAAAGGGAGACGTTAGGTATGAGGCATGGACAGAGTGAAGGGAGAGTAGAGATGAGAGCAGAGACCAAGGCTCTACACAGTTCTGCTCTAAGGTGTCTTGAAGGGAAGGTAGCAGGGAGCCAGACGGAGTGACAGGCCGCGGCCGTTACAGTAAGATTCCAGGGGAGAAAGCACTTCTTATTAAACCATGAAGATGGTTAAACGTGGAGCCGTCCTGTGGGACACAGTAAAGCAGATGGTGGATCTCTGAGTGGGTACAGACATCAGCCCGGGAGGAATGCATCAGTGCAAATACAATTCTTACCCCTAGAATCCTAAACACCCAGATGGACAAGATTGCTTAAACACAGGATTAGATCCAGAAACCAGATCCACCCAGGGTGCAGGAAGGCTCTTGTGTGCATGTGACCTGTTATCACCCACTGAGCAGGTGCAAGGCTGGGGGTGATGTGGAGTGAGGGTCCCATTTCCTCCATCCCCACCCCACCCCCCTTTCCAAAAACTTTGTACACTCACGTTGATTTCCCCGTCCAGGCTCCTGCAGCTCTGCTCCAACAGCAGCAGCTCCCCTGTGGCCCCCTAAGGTAACTAGCAGGGGGCAGCAGAGTGCACGCTCCCCAAAGGGCTCAGACTCGGGGGGCCGGCTCCAGCACCCCCACTCCTCCTAGGGGGTGAATGGGGGGGGGGGGGGCAGCGAAGCCCTGTCTGAACCTGAGCCCCAATGTGGGGGGCGGGGGAGCCACCTCTGGATCTAGGCGCGAGGGCAACTCCCCGCCCTGATCCGCTTCCCCGGGGAGGGGAGCCCCCGGCTGGGACCCCAGTGAGGGGGGCTCCCCCTGGACCCCGGGCTGGGGGAACCTGGACCCCGGGCTGGGGGAACCCGCCCAACGCATGTCCAGGTCCGAGCTAGGCAGAAACAACCCGTCCCTTGTCCTACCGTGCGTCTCCGCCCGCAAACCGTCAGGGAGGCACCGTGCTAAGCTGCCGTCGCCTCCCCGCTCTCCTGTCTCCTCAGGCCGGCTCGGTGCTCAATCCCACCCCGAGGCTCAGGGACGCCGAGAGGGCCCGAGTTACGCAGATCGCGTAGGGGGAGCTATTGCCAAACGGTGAATGCGGCGGCTGCCTGACGTAGCCAGCCCTGGGGAGCGGAACAGCTACGCAAAGTGCGTAACGGGAGAGGGGCGCTCCGGCTGGACTCTGAGCTCCAGCTCAGCCCTTGTCAGGAGAGAGGCCCATTAAACACCATCGTAGTAGCATGAGATCACAACACAACTCTCCATAGCCTAGAACAGGGGGCTGCTGGCCTGACCCTCAGTTTCAGGTACATGTGGAGCCAGAAACCTCAGTGGGGGCCCCCCCAGCTCTAACTCAGATGGGCCAGGATCCTCCCAGCCAGCCTGAGCTGCTCTCTGAAAGCAGGCCAGACCTGGCTTTTGATGAGGACATTTCACACAGCTTCAGGTGTCACCTGCCCTACGGGTCCGCTGTAGACTTGAGTTTCAAAGGCTGATCCTGCAAACACATTAGAAGGATCCCAAATCACTTTCAGGAGCTATGGAGCAGAACCACGGACAATGAGTCCCCCAGAGAAAGGAACTGGCCTGCAACTTTGCCTTTTGGCTGCCCTACCAGAGCCACTGTACCAGGCCTATGGGAAATGCAAGGGTGGTTTTGCAGCGGCAGAGAGAGAGAGGCGGAAGCAGTGAAATGAAATCTGCTCTGGCATGTAAATAGAATAGATACATTCCTAGGGCAGCAAAATATTATGAACAGTAAATTTAATAACAGTTTACTGTGTGAGAGATTTTGAGGCTACAAGGGGCATACACTTTCTAATTTAATAGATGAATAGATTTCAAGACCAGAAGGGACCATAGTGATCCTGTGTAACACAGGCCAGAAGTAATTTCTAGTAACCTAGTAATTTCTGCATCAAAACCATAGCTTCGTTGAGCTGCTAGAGCAGGGGTGGCCAACCTGTGGCTTTTCAGCAGTTAATATGCGGCTCCTTGTCTAGGCACCGACTCGGTCTGGAGCTACAGGCGCCAACTTTCCAATGTGCCAGGGGGTGCTCACTGCTCTGCCACAGGGCCTGCCCCCACTCCACCCCTTCCTCCCCTCAGTGACCTCGCTCCCCCCCAGAGCCTCTTGCATGGCAGGTGGGGGAGGGAGAGGGAGGTGCTGATTGGCTGGGCTGCCGGTGGGTGGGAGGCGCTGGGAGCGGAGTGGGGGGACAGACACTGATGGGGGGCTGCTGACGTATTACTGTGGCTCTTTGGCAATGTACATTGGTAAATTCTGGCTCCTTCAGAGCATCTCTTTTAAAAAGATATTCAGTCTTGATTTAAAGATTCCAAGTGGTGGAGAATCTACTACATCCCCAGGTAAGTTGTTCTAATGAGTAATTGCCTTCATTTAAAAATGTGCACCTGATTGTGAATTTTTCTAGTTTCAGCTTCCAACCATTATATCTCATGCTGCCTTTTTCTGCTAGATTAAAGAGCCAGCTACCTTCAGAAATCTCTTCCTCCTGTAGACACTTGTAGATAGAACTGGCCAACTCAGGGGCTTTGGTTCGCAAGACATTTCGGTATTTTGCAATCTGTTTGTTCTTACTCAAAATGAAAGTAAATTTATTGAAATTTCTCAGCGAACTGGAAATTCCCCCCTAAAATTTCATTTCAGAAAGAGGGAAACATTGGGTTCCCAAAAGGAAATATGTGAAATTGACATTATTGTCAGTTCCACCACTGCTATTCAGCTGGGACTCCCAGTGCTGCCTGGCTCTCTCTGCTGTAGACTGTGGACCCTATTTCAAGGAAAGTTTTGTTGACTCTGTAATAGATTCGATGAATCAGTGTGCCTCAGCGAATTGGTAGTTTTGCTGGAAAATTTCTGATCAGCTGTCCTTGATCATGATCAAGTCATTCCTTAATCTTCGTTTGGATAAATTAAATAGTTACAGCTTCTTAAGTCTTTCATTACAGGGCATGTTTTCCAGACCACAAAACATTCTTGTAGCTTGTCTGAACCCTTTATAATTTTTCAACCTTCTTTTTGGTGTGTGGACACCAGAACTGGACTCAGTATTCCAGTAGTAGTCTTACTAATGCAATATTCAGAGATAATCCCTCCTCCCCACTCCTACTTGGCATTCCTCTTTTTATGCATCCAAGGATTGCATAAGTCCTCTTAGCTATAGCATCATAGTGGGAGCTCATGTTCAATTGGTTATCTACCATGATCCCCAAGTCTTTTTCAGTGTCACTGCATTCCAGGGTACAGTTCCCCATCATCTTTGTTCCTAGATGTAAGATCTTGCATCTGGCTTTATTAAAACTCATGTTGTTCAATGAGCCCACCCAACCAAATGGTCCTGGTTGGTCAGTATTGTCCTACTTGGCCACATGCCAAAGGTACACTGCTACCTCAATATAACGCCACCCGATATAACACGAATTTGGATATAACGTGGTAAAGCAGTGCTCCGAGGGGGCGGGGCTGCGCACTCCGGTGAATCAAAGCAAGTTCAATATAACACGGTTTCACCTATAACGCAGTAAGATTTTTTGGCTCCCGAGGACAGTGTTATATCGAGGTAGAGGTGTATGTGTCATGCATCCCAAGGGTATAACTGCCTATGGGCTAGAGTACAGTACTAGAATCCAGGTGTTCTCTAGGCCTACTTCCTCCTGTGACACTGACTCATTTTGTGGAAGGCAATTTGAACTTCACTTCCTCAATTCCCTGTCGGTAAAGTGGGGATGATCATATTTATTTGTCTATCTCATGGGTGCGTTGTCAGGATTACTCAGGGTTTGTAAGCGCTGAATATGAAAAGCGCTATGTAAATGCCAGTGCCTCCTGATATCTATCAACTTTCCCTTCCTTTTCAGAGGCTGGACACCACTGCTGATCCATCTGCTTTTACCACGCTTTTTTCATTGTTCAATTCTTCTCCATGGCATTGTCTCCTGCTTTGGCTGTGGGATTTCACTGTGCCAGGGTACTGTGGCTTTGAGTTCCTGCGAAGCTCATTATAAAATACCTTTTTTCAATCAGTGTGACACATATTTCTTGGCTTGGCAAATGTTAACACCCTCTGAGAAAGAGAAAGGGAGAGAGGAGTATATATTACTCAGTACAGACCCACATTTTCTGGGTTTCTGTATTGAGATTGTAGCCTCAAAATCAAAGATGACTGACCTAGAGTGCATTTCTTATATAATACAACTCAGAGCCTTTGTATAGTCATTATTCTTGAGATTAGAGTTGGATAAGGACATTTAAAACCTAAGAGGATCACTTAAAACAACAGTGTCAAAACTTTTTTATTAATCAGAAGCCCAGGGGCTGCATCAAAGATGTATTAAGAGACAGATTGTGACCATGCTCATCCTTCAGCCAGAGGTAAAGCCAACAGGTTTAAGAATGAACTGTCCCATCTTGATCTAACTTGTCTTTTTTCCCCCAGCTCTCAAATTATCTACTGACAGATCTTTACAATTGCAAATGGGTAATTGAAAATGTGCAATAAACCCCTGATTTACATATTTCCTCAGTGAATAATTCTTGGTCTTCAGAAGATCCACAGTTAGTTATGAATATCCCAAACTTGCAACTGGTCTGTGGTGGATCATTACACAATTCCTGTGGTAAATCACATGCTTTCTGTTCCTTGACTAGATGAATCAGATAACTCACCAACATAGCATGAATTGTGAATTATAAACTCAAACATGTCACTTTTGGTGAATATAGAACATTCAGTCTTAAAATTTATTTGTTATGAGTATTTGTGCTCGTAAAACTTAGGTGCTCAAATGGCAGGAAGAAGTGACAACAAGAGGATCATAGACATGTAGGGCTGTAAGGGACCTCAGGAGTTATCTAGTTCATGAATTTGGCTGAATCAAAATTTGCTTTTGAAACTGAACAAATATTTGAAGCTTTTTTAAAAACAGGCCCAAATGCAAAGTTCGGATCCAGAGCCACAAACCTGAAGCATTCAGAATGAGGATTTTGGTCCAGTCAGGGTTGGTGCAAGGATGTTTCGCACCCTAGGCAAAATTTCCATCTTGCGCCCCCTGCCCCCGAGCCCTGTGGCAGCTCTCTGCCCCCCCCCGGTCCTGAGGCGCCCCCCCTCCGCCCTAAGGTGCCCCCCCGTGGCAGCTCCCCACCCCCCCTCCGCCCTGAGGCGCCCCCCCGCGGCAGGTCCCCCCGGCCCGGGGAGCCGTGCGGCAGGTCCCTGCCCCAGCTCACCTCTGCTCCGCCTCCTCCCCGAGCACGCCATCGCCGCTCCACTTCTCCCGCCTCCCAGGCTTGCAGTGCCAATCAGCTGTTTGGCGCCGCAAGCCTGGGAGGGAGAGAAGCAGAGCGGGGCGGTGTGCTCAGGGGAGGAGGCGGAGGCGGAGCAGAGGTGAGCTGGGGCGGGGAGCGGTTCCCCTGCGTGCTGCCCCCCCCCCCTTACTTGCTGCAGGCGGCCCTCCCCGCGCCCCCCTGCCCCAGCTCCCTCCGCCTAAATGCCGACGATGACCAGGGCAGCCGAAGATCCGGCCGCTGCGGTTGCTGCCGAAGGACCCGAAATGCCGCCCCCCAAATGCTAGCGGCCTAGGCGACTGCCTAGGTCGCCTAATGGGTTGCACCGGCCCTGGGTCCAGTCCATTATATAACTTGATGCAAGCTGCAAAAAACTGGATCTGTATTTCACCAAAGTTAGGAGTGTTCTGCTCTGAGAGTTTTGTTTGAGCCCATCTCTAGGCAAAACCATATATTAAAGTACATAAGGCACAATACACAATACCTTTATGTACAGGTGGCTAAAGTGACTCCCAGAGGCCAAATACAGGCCAACCACAGTGTAATCCAGGGTAGCCTTCAACTGAGTGAAGGGCCACTCAGGGGCCGCCGGGGGTTAACCAACATTAACCATTAACCCCAGGCTGGCCCCTGGCCCCCAGCCCCGATCGCACCCCAACCCCAGCCCCGCCCCCCGGCCAGACCCCAGGCTCGGCCAGACCCCGCCCCCTGGGCCGGACCCCAGTCGAGCAGTGCTGGCCCCCGGCCACGCCATGCAACACCAGACCCCGGCCCTGGCCATGCAGCATTGGATCCTGGCCCTGCTGGCTGGACCCCAGCCCTGGCTGTGCCCTGGCGGCCGGCCGGCCAGCTGACCCCTGCCCTGTGGCCGGCCGACCAACCGCAGCCCCCGTCTTGCCGGCCAGAGCAACCCCAGCCCCTGTCCCTTTAATCGGTCAACCATTTAAACGATAACCATTTAAATAATGAAAATTCTAACTTTTTAAACAATATTTACATCCCTAGTTTATAGCCCTAAGTTATAGCTGGGGATGTTGTAAGTGAAGAAAACAGAATGGAATGATTGTTGCAACTGAGTATTATCTGATGTTATAAACTTTAGGGACATTATAATATAGTTTTATTGTACTAAAATAAAGAAAAAACAACTTAATTACAGGATTAGAAGTTCGGTAAATAACGTAAAATGAGACTTCTGTACTTAGCAGTGCCTTACACTTCTACTGTAGTTGGCAAGAGAACAGGCTGATGGCAAGTGGACTTATGCTGCAGTAATTCCTCTACAAATAGCTTAACTCTGGTGCAGTCTGCAAAAGCCAGAGATTGCTTTTTGGTATGAACTGGTCCATTGATGGCTATAAAGGCAAATAGTTTTGTGCAATTATTACTTTAGGAATAGGAGTCTGACCTGTTCCTGTCCCTGTCGTCTCTGTTGATCATTGGTGGGTTGCAAAGTGGGTAGTTAGTTACTGAGGTGGAACATGAAAGCAGCGGTGTAATTATGATGACATAAAAAGGACTGCGCTGGGAAACACATTTTAACCCAGGGAAGAAACCTTCTGATAAGTCACAAGTATGACACTACAGGTAGTTGTCAAAATCAACTAATCAGAACAAGGGACCAGATCTGATGGTGCGAATCAGCACTGAAATTAATGGAGTTACATTTATTTATACAAGCGGTAGATCTGCTCCAAGATGATTAGAGCATATTTGGCTCTTCTTCTGGTGGGATACCAAGAACAGATACTGCAACAGCTGAGGATGCTCCAGCCTCCAGAAGCAGTGTGAAGAAGAGGAAAAACGGGAAGGAGTAGAGAATGGGGAGAGAAGTTGAAAGAATAGAAGATGAGAGGGGAAAAGAAACCTGGGTAGGGGAAAAAAGAAGCAGGAGGGAAGAAGAAATAGAAGATGGGAGAAGAGTGAATAATTTATTATATGAAAGATCAACCAGGCAAATTTGAATTCTCAGGCTCAAGATTCTGCTGCCTACACAAACTACTTAAACTTAACTGTCAGGTCTTATCATGCCCTTAGAATCTCTTGATGGGATTTGAGTTCTGAACTCACAGTTGCAAGATATTTATTCTGCATGTAATTTACACCTTATTATTACCACCTCAACACTTTTCTCATTAATAACCTCTCTCCCTGTCAGGCTGAAGCCTGTTGACTAATCATTATGCTAATTCAGAAACAGAGAGACTGAAAGCTAGGAAGAGTAAAAAATTCTCAGGAATTCTAACTAGGAAGAGCTGAAATTCTCCTAAAAAGGGAAAAAATTGGTATGATAAATAATGAGCGCAATAAAGTCCTATTATCTTGTACAGTATGAATAGAAAGATTATTTGTCCTTTGCTCTAAAAAACTAGTTGTTCACTGTTGCAAATATTTATTTTCACATTGGAGCATGTTTCTCCAGGTGGGATTTAGCAGCGGTTGTGAAATGAGTCAAGTTCCTAGGGCCCAATCCACCTCCCATTGAAATTAGCTAAAAGATTCCCATTCCCTTCAATGGGCTTGTGATCAGACCTATTGTCAGTAGTCTTCTCAAGGACTGAAGAGACATCTAAGCTGAACTACCCCTTATCTGATAGATCTCTAGGCCCTTCAAGTCAGGCTTGAAGAATATTGACACAAGGCAGTGGGAGGGAAACCTGTACTGCCTCTGCCTGTGATCATGTTCTGTGGATCCATAAAGAACAACATTCTCCAGGGCTGTCAGTCTCTTACTATTCAACCCGCTTTCTAACCTTCAAAGCATAAGAAAGGTTTCTATTTCTATTCCCACTAAATGGATTTTCAGCATCTACTGAAATAGTTAACACTCGGGCCCCAAATCTACAGCTGTGTTTCTTAGTGTCACTGGAGACTACCATTCTTTTTGGGATTATTAATATTATAGTAGTGCCCAAATATATAGGAAGACCCAGAGATTTTATGCTCTTCAAAGAGTTTAAGCCAGAAGAAAGATTTGTATCTTATCCCAGAGAAGAATAGTACTGCCAAGGCTGATGCCTTTAAAAGGGCATCATCTATTTTAGTCAGTCTGTCTCACTAATCCAGGGGTCTCAAACTCAAATGACCTCGAGGGCCACATGAGGACTAGTACATTGGGCCGAGGGCCGCATTTACTGACACCTCCCCCCCGCCGCCCTCGGCCCCGCCCCCACTTCACCCCTTCCATGAGGCCCCGCCCCTGCCCCGCCTCTTCCCACCCCTTCCCTGCCCCCATTCCAACCCCTTCCCCGAAATCCCCACCCCAACTCTGCCCCCCTCCCTGCCCCCAGGGGGCACAGGAGGGGTGTGGCGGGGGCTCAGGGCAGGGAGTTGGGGTGAGGGGTGCAGGAGGGGGTCAGGGTGCAGGGCGCGGCAGGGGGCTCAGGGCAGGGGTTTGGGGTGCAGGAGGAGTGCAGTGGGGGTTCAGGGCAGGGGGTCAGGGTGCAGGGTGCAGCAGGGGGCTCAGAGCAGGGGGTCGGGGTGTGNCTCAGGGCAGGGGGTCAGGGTGCGGGGTGTGGAGAGGGTTCAGGGCAGGGGGTCGGGGTGCAGGAGGAGTGCGGGGGGCGGGCTCCGGCCCGACCCGCACCGGGGGCAGGGCAGGCTCCCTGCTTGCCTGCCTGCCCTGCCGCCCGCCGCACCAGGAAGCAGCTGGAACCTGGGGAAGGAGGGGCGCAGGGGTGTGTGTGGCTGTTGCTTCAGGCACTGCCCCCAGCAGCTCCCATTGGCCACAGTTCCCCATTCCCGGCCAATGGGAACTGCTGGGGGCGGTGCCTGAAGCAACAGCCACACCCCCCCCTGCGCCCCTCCTCCCCCAGGTTCCAGCCGATTCCCGGTGCAGGGGCAGAGCAGGGTAGGCAGGCAGCCGCTCTAAGAAGTAAACGTTGGGGAAGGGCAGGGGGGCCGTGAGGGGCTCGCGGGCTGCATGCAGTAACCCTGCGGGCCGCATGCGGCCTGTGGGCCGCGTGTTTGAGACCCCTGCACTAATCTATCTGTCCATCAGAGACATTCACAGCTAGAGTACTTCAGTTTCCCTTCTTAGTGTTTTGACCTTAACAAATATTAATAGTTACCAGGGGCCTGATCCAAAGCTCACATCAGTGGAAGTCTTTCCAAAAATATAACTGGTTAGTGAAAACTTTAGTTCCCCCAGTTTAATACAGACCAATAATTTTAGTTGGGTTATACTGTCTTTTCTTCATATCAACTCAATTACTGTTTGCCCTGCACCAATGGAAGTAGCTCATAATTGCTCAGCTTTAATTGCTGATTCTTATTTCACTAAATTTCTTAGGTGCTTTATCAGCTCAAGTTCCCTTCAGGAAGAGAGCTCTGGAGTGTTCTGACAGCTAACTTATGTGTGAAACCTAATGAGACACAGAAGTCAAAGAGCAATTAATGTTATTAAACTTTAATGGACACATTGCATACAGAAATAACACAAAGGTGTGTTTTAGTGATTAACAAGTTCCTTCTCTTTGATCCCTGCATAAGGAACCACACATCTCAGAGTACAATGTCATACTCTAGGCTTTATGTGAAGAGGGCAAGAGCAGAGGTGGGGCAGGCATAAGACTGAATAGTGAAAAATTCATATTCAGGTTACAGAGTAGCAGTTAGTAGTAGGTTAGTGTTCTTTAAGTAAGTGGAACCTTTTGCTTGGTAAAGAACACAGGAGAGGCTCCATCAAGGCTATCGAGAAATTCTACATACCAGAAACCCTACTTAAAAAACAGACTCAATGTGCCCACCAAGAGCATTGTCTTTATGGTTGTTTTTAACTTTATCTCAGGCCTCTCTACCAAGAACAAATATACACAAGCTAAGAAGGGTATCTACAAACACACTGGCAGATGTTATACTGGTCTTCCCAGGAAGCCAGCCAATAAGCATTTCATATAATAAACATTCTGCAGTACAAGTCAAAATGCAATACGCCAGAACAAAACCAAACCCAAACAAGGAAAATCCTTACTAATTGTATCTCACATATCAAAAATATTAAATACAAATTTTCACTAGGTCAGATAATAAAATTAAGCAATATTGTGTGTTGTGGCTACTCCTTACCGGGATACTTTAAGGATGTGTTTTGAATTTATTCTAAGAACAGTGGTTCCTAAAGATCTATATTGTAATGATCAGCCATTGTTTCCCATTTGGCAACTTGCAAATAATGCCAGTCCGCTGTCTCTATAATACACACCAGTCTTTTCAGGCAATGGATGTAACGTGGCTCTCTTTCTTGTGGAAGAAGGGAATTGAAATCCCCAAAGAGCTGCAATTGAAGTTAGGGTTGCAGCAAAGCACCAAAGACATGATCAACCCCAACAAAAGCACAAGGCAGAGGACCCATTTAATCAGTCCAGTGTACACAAATGGGAGTACGAGGATGATCAGGATCACCACGAGCAGCAAGAGCAACACAAGTCTTTGGACAGCTGTTTGATTGATACTGGGAATGTCCTGGTTTTCACAGACAGTGGCATGGCTGGATTGAGTACCACCGGTGCCATGTAGCCTTTCAGGAGAGACTTGTATCTCAGCATTTGGACAAGGGCTTTCCAAACGGCCTACAATATCTTCTTTATCAAGAAGGGTGCGGATAAGCCCTCCAAACACAACAGTGGGTTTTCTGCACAGAGGGCAGGTGATCATCCAGGTATTGTCCTCGTTCTGAAGGATGAGCTTGAGGCAGACTTCACAGAAGGCATGTTGGCAAGCCAGGAGCTTAGGTCTCCTGTAAACGTTATACCTGTTGAAGCAGATTAGGCAGTCCATATCTGCAATTGATGCTTTGGATGAACGTCGGTGGTCCATTTCTGAAACTAATACTTTACAGGAGTCTGGAGAGTCCATTACTGTCACTGGAGGCTTAACTGAGTTTGGACAGTTCATTTCTGAAGCTGGTGGTTTAGAGGCATCTGGATTGTTCAGGTCTGTGGCTGATGGTGAAGAGGAGCCTGGACAATCCTTATCTACAGCTTCTTCTTTAGTGGACTCCAGTCTGTCAATGTCTGCAGTTTCTTCTTTAGTGGACCCCAGTCTGTCCATGTCTGCAGCTGATGGTCCAGGAGAACTTGATTCATTTTCGATGTGTAGCTTGTCAGTTGATCCCTCCATGGAGCGAGATCTTGGTGCAGTTTTACTTTGCTCAGTTAAAGTGTTTGCTCATTCTGTGGCTCTCTTTATATACAGTGTTTTATTCCTGTTATGTGTGTTTGAATAGTGACCGTTGGCTTCAAGCACCTCGTACTCTCTGACAACAATGACGTTTTTATAAGGCGGGAATCTGTGTTAATCAGTAACTTAACGGCTAAGATATTTTATAATGCCTGATAACATCGCAGAGCAATTCCTCTCCAAGAAGCAGACCTTGTGGCATTAGTAAAACTGAAATGACAAACCAGTCTTGCTAAGGTGGTCAGACTATGGCAATAGAATCACTATAATCATAAAAGCAGTACTTGGTTTTTTGAAAGCAATTTCAATTAGTTCTCAGATGTCACTATGTTGGACTGAGACAGAGTTGGAGGAATTGTGTTATTAGATTGATGGCATTATTAGTGATATTAGGTAGTGCAGTCTTGTGGATAGACCATGGGACTGGAAGTCAGGAGAAGCATGTTCTACCTCCACATCTTATACTGACTTGCTGGGTGGTCTTGGTTAGTTGCTTCAGTTCTCTATGCTTCAGTGTCTCCATGTATAAAACTATGATAAAGAACATGTACTAGACATGCCTCCTAGAAGCTCTCTTTCTAGATCCTCAGATGAAAGGTACTATAGAAATGAAAAGCATTACTATTAGGAATATGTCATCACCTTGAGTATAGTTATAGAAAGAGAATACATGGAAAGATTACTGTTTGCCAAGCCCCTTTCCTCTCCTCATCTAAACACTGTATTTGCATGACATTTGATAGTATCATAACCCATTGTGAGCTCTCTGGCAGGGACCTACTCTTTCTTTGGCACTGCTCATAGTGTAAAGCCCCAGGTACGCCTATGACACAATACAAAGAATGAGATAGGAAAAAAACAACCATAGTG
This sequence comes from Platysternon megacephalum, assembly GCA_003942145.1. Lineage (NCBI taxonomy): Eukaryota > Metazoa > Chordata > Testudines > Platysternidae > Platysternon > Platysternon megacephalum. The sequence continues at coordinate 14,898,953 of QXTE01000014.1, read as the reverse complement.
AGGCTCAATAGTCAATCTACTTATATGGCCCCATTACTTTAGTGTCTGAGCACCTCCCTGATATTTCACCTGGCAATATCCCTGTGAGGCAGCGAAGTATTATGACCTCTGCATCCCTTTACAGATGGGGAACTGATGTACAGGGAGAGGAAGAGACTTGCCCAAGGTCACACAGGTAGTCTGAGACACAGCTGAAAAGGAAACCCACATCTGAGTCCCAGTCCAGTGTGTTCATCATGACACCACCCTACCTCCTTGTTGTGGTTAGTAGAAAAAGCTCATTTACTTACACAAACACTCTTCTTGGGTAGTTTTACAAACGTGCAGCTCCTCCAGCACATAACCCTTCTTCCTCTGTAATTCCTTTCTGCAAGTTGTATGCTGGGATTTTATAAGATACAGAAAATTTGTCAGTAAGAAGCTCCTGGCAGAGGGAGGAGGAGGATCAGTAACTCCCTAAAGGACAGGCTAGTTCAGAACTACCTGCAGAAAACACAGGGCACAGAGCACATCGCCTCATCTGATCCCTGGTGTTCTGGCTGCCCCAGCTGTTGTGGCCAAATCCCTTAGCGCTCCTTCATGCTGAGAAGCAACAGGGAGCAAGCAGCTCCCAGCAGCAATTGAAGCTAGAGGGGTGGGGTAGGAGAGTTTTTGGCATTAAGCCCAGAATGGCTCCAACCACGCAGACTGGCTGGTGGTGGGTGAGTGGAGATTGGTGTAGTTGTGAGGAAGAGTAGGAGGTTATGGTCTCCTATGGTGGAAGGCTCCATAAAGGTGGCTGGGGGATCCTGCTGTGCTTTCATGGACAGTGCACAGTAATTCTCAGTTTGCACTTTAAAACAGAGGCTGATCCTGCTCTTACACTAGCGAGAATCAGGAGAATCTCCATTTAAGTCAGAGGAGTTCCACAGGAGAAGAGCAGGTATAGGGAAAAGTGAAAATGATTGGCCTGATTCTCCATGTGCTTCCAAAGTTACACATTAAAACAATGCAGTGTTGTTGTAGCTGTATCGGTTCCAGGATATTAGCGAGACAAGGTGGGTGTGGTCATATCTTTTATTGGACCAACTTCTGTTGGGGAGAGAGACGAGCTTTCGAGCTTACACAATACTAATAGTTTCCCAGACCTGATGAAGAGCCCTGTGTAAACTCAAAAGCTTGTCTCTCTCACCAACATAAGTTGGTCCAATAAAAGATATTACCTTGCCCACCGTGTCTCTCCCACATTTAGCCTGTCAGTTCCCCAGAATCAGGTTCTAGAATTTGAACAGTCTCAGTCAATTGTTGGAGAAACCAGAATAACTGAATCTGCTGAGCCACATTAAACAAATACCCAGCCCCCTTGTGTGTGATGGGAAATGGATACTGAACCCCAGACAGACAAGTGCTACAGAAAAACCAACACACACCACTACTGGGGTATGTGAATATGCCAAGGTGATCCTGCCAGTGGGACCTACAACAGCTTTAAATCCACACCTCTTCCAGATGAGCTTGCAGTGGGGAATGAAAATGAAAGTCAGAAATGGTGATTGATTCAGAACTGAACTGGTCTGGGCTGCTGTTTCTAAACAAACCCTGCCCCAAAAAAGTGGATGGAGAGGAGGCCTGTAGGCTGAGACTGAAGAGTTACTCACCCTCCAAACAAACACAGTAAGCCATGCGCTCTTTCATTGTCATTAATTAGCCCCCATGCTATGGGTTTACTCTCTACTCCCTCTGATTTCTAGAGCTTTGCAGTTCCTATATACTGTACACATTTCTTTATTGGTGGTAAAAGCCACCTCTCCTGTAATCTTTACCTAAACTAATCAATGATAATGGGTAGCTAGGTGGTCTGTTAGTGATTCGTTAATACCCATGGATACCAATTAGTTCATTCTAGAACAAGAAGCCTGTGAGTCCTTCAAGCTGGGTTGTACCTCCCTCAACCCACTGCAAAGGCTACGTGCATCTTGAGTCCTGGTGCACAGGAAGATGTAGGCACTGCATCCTCACGTGTTCCTGTCTTCGCAGCCCACCTTTCACCCCCTGCTTAGGCAGCGGAAATTGGGCTGTGAAGAGTGGAGTCTTGGCTCTGCCTCCTACAACACACTAACCAGAACAGTTGAGGTAACATGGGGACATTATAATTTGCAGCTGATGTAGGCCAGCAGCAGATTACAACTGCCTGGAGCAAGGGGTAAGCAAGAAAGGCACTGCTTCTCAGGGGAGCAACGCCTCCCATGTGATGCAATTTTACATGCTAACCCTTGCTCCTGGCTAGGCCTAAAAGCACAACATAGCCTTAAGTGAGGCAGCATGGTAGGGTAAGGCCCAGGAAGCTGGAGCCAGAGCACTCCTGAGCTCTCTTCTCAGATCTGTTAAATGGAATTAAAAACCACTTATTTAATGGGCCTGATCCCAGAAGTTTCCATGCATGAAACTCTCAGTGCAGTGTATGGGAGTTGTGTTTGCAGAGGGCTTGAAGGATCTGCCCCAACGTTTGGAAAGAACTTTTGGCCAAGTTATGCCCTTTGCTACATGGGTGCAACTGCAAATGACTTCCCTGCAAGTTGCACTTACTTATCTGAGAATAGGACTATGATACGGTAAATATTTAATACTATTACTGTTTCTTTAATCATTTGTAATCACTTGGTATCCTCAGTCTTCGTCTCTCTTCATCTGCATACAAAAAAGCATTTCTGTGGAATGTTTCTTCTCGTGAGATTTCCTTATAGCAAGCAGGGGAAGTCAAAGGACAGGATTGCTGTGGGGCATCGAATACCATAACCAAACTCACAACTTCACAAGCCTGGTGTCCAATGAGAGAATATTGATATTAGGGCCCTTCCAAATTACCACTGTGAAAAACACGTCATGGACCGTGAAATCTGGTCTCCCCCGTGAAATCTGGTCTTTTGTGTACTTTTACCCTATACTATACAGATTTCACGGGAGAGACCAGCGTTTCCCAAACTGAGGATTCCAACCCAAAAGAGGGTCATGGGGGGGGGGGTCGCAAGGTTATTGTAGGGGGTCACAGTATTGCCACCCTTACTTCTGCACTGCCTTCAGAGCTGGGTGGCTGGAAAGCCCAGCTCCGAAGGCAGTGCTCCGCCAGCAGAAGCGCAGAAGTAAGGGTGGCAATACCATACCATGCCACTCTTACTTCTGCGCTGCTGCCTTCAGAGCTGGGCACCCCGGAGAGTGGCGGCTGCAGGCCAAGGGCCCAGCTCTGAAGGCAGCAGCACAGAAGTAAGGGTGGCAATACCATGATCCCCCTACAGTAAACTTGTGACACACACCCCCAACCCATTTTTGGGTCAGGACCCCTACAATTACAACACCGTGAAGTTTCAGATTTAAATAGCTGAAATCTTGAAATTTACAATTTTTAAAATCCTATGACTGTGAAATTGACCAAAATGGACCGTGAATTTGGTAGGGCCCTATTGATAGTCCCCTGAGCTGCTTCTACTGTTCATGATACATTTCAAACGTTCTAACTTTGGGATAGGAGAATGATCACATCTTTCTTCAGACCTAACATGTTCCCCAGATCTTGGAAACAGATATGTTTTGAAAAGATATTTTTTTCAAGTGAAGAGAATAAACAACAGTTGTGTTGATTCCTCAACATGCCCCACAGTTTATTTTCTGTCTTAAGCAGCAGCCTTAGTGTAAAATGGCTACCAGGGGCACGTAATCACCTTCCATCTGCCACCCCAGCAATGCTGATCAAAAGTCAGTTTGTACAGTCAGTTCAGATGCAGAGATTCTTGATGTGTTGCCTGTCACCCACAGTAAATATGAATAAAGCAGCAAGCTTCAGCGAATATAAAGTCACCTTCAGACTTTTAATGCAACTTACAATGTAGCAACACAGGAAAAAAGATTAAATCGAGATATTTACAGACGGACAGATATTAGAACGGATTCTCTTTTCCCTCATACACCAATTTTACACTGGTGTAACTCCACTGACTTCAATGGCGTTACTCCTGATTTTCAGCAGAGTAAGTGAGAAGAGAGTGCAGCACAATTCTTTTCTTCTTTCTCCTAGGCTACTGGAGATACCATCATGGTTTGTGGGATCCCAAACAATAATAATCTCACAAAGCCCCCAAAAGCATGGGACACGCCCCTTTGATCCTACTGGTGGAGAGCTGGGAGTGGTAAAACTAGGCCATGAGTTACTGAGGCTATCGTGAGACACCCCATGTATTGGATCCCAGACAGTTCCAGGTCTTGTTTGTTGTTACGGCTGGACCTTTAGGCTACCCTTAAAAGCCAAGGAATTTGTTACACTGACAAAGAAAAAGAGGGTAGTGATGATGGAGATCAGCATAGAAATAAAGCCACACTCTATCAGACTCATTCAACTTGCTAGACAAGACCTGAAAATCCACATAGACACAGTGTCGCAGGGCTTTTCCCTAGTTTCCAAACACTTGCTACCACGCCCTGTCTTCTTTAAAAAGGTTTATTCTCTTAACACAGGCAAATAAAGTAACAGCAACCAGTCTTTTAACTCACTCCTTTGCTCTCAGGCTTCAAGGTCACCCCTCGCAGGGGTTTCTGGTGCCCTTGTTCCTGGCAGCTTCCCACTTCTAGTATTTCCTGCCCTCTGGCAGTCCTTTATAGCCACGGGTGTAGCCCAGCCCCCTTTAACTGGCTGGATTTGGCTCACTTTCGCTGACACAGGGTAGCTAGGCCCAGTTTTACTCACAGGGACCAGTTACCTTGTGACACACAGTCACAAGTGGCAACCTTAGCTTGCCCCGTCAGTCCTGCTCTGGGGAAGGAATACATGGCTGAGTTTAGGCAGCATATTTGTAATGCTCATTCCAAGGGAATCGACTCACTTTTTCTGCCTCAATGTCCTTTTCTACCATTCTGAGCATTTCCCGGGGGTCCATCAAACAATGTCACTTCAATCAACTTCCCAGACAAAAAGGGAACTAGAAATTAATCAGCTGTCAGTTCATCTGGAATGCAGCGATCCTGAAAATATCAGGCAAATCCTGCTAAGGTCATCATAGTTCTAATAAGAAAACAGGGCAATAAATAAAGTGCAGAGTCCAGGGGTGATAAATAAATTGAACATGAGTTATTGATGTAGGGACAGCACATGATTGCACTGGTAGTGGATGGCCAGATGGTCTTTGAACCAGTTGTCACTGACAAGGGTGGGAAGGATATTTTATGGTCAGAGTGCAGTGAGAGTGCTGTTTGCTCTCAGCAGAGTGAAAGAGGTCCTGATCACTCTATTTCACAATGGTAAACATAACAGATGAGGGTCCCCCCTGCCTTTCATACTTCACATCACCACCTACCCACACACTCTGGGATCACCCCAAAATGCTGCACCCCTACCAGCCCATTATCTTGTCTTACCTGTGGGCCAAAAGATCATACTTTCAACTCCTGGTATGGCGCTTGAACTCACCACTTACATCACACTATTGTATAGTAATAGCCCCAGACCATGCAATATCACGGATATCATGTAAATTGTATTGGGGCTATTTCTGCAGAATGCCATCATACTTTCCTGTAAAGTAAAGCTTGCTGTGCAGGGCCAGTACCCAGAGTACAGGTTCAGAAGTTCTGTCGATTGGATGAGAATGGAGGCCATATTTTTTCAACCAGGAAAAGCATAAAGAAATCAACCCCCCCAAACCCGACGGCCATTTATCCCTGCGGTAGAATGAGCAAAAAGGGGTAGAGAAAGGAATGGAGAGAAGAGGGAGAAGGGGGACAGAGCTGTGTGAATAATTGATTGTTTGGTTCACAGTCAATTCTGAAAAATAAATAAAATAGTTCAGTTCAAACCCAACCCATTTCTTTTTGGGGGGAAGGGGGATTATCAGTGAATCAAATCAGAAAAAATTTGGTTTGGGCATTTTTAATAAAAGCAAAAGAAACGAGAGACCACATTCACAACAACCAGAGAAGAAGAAAAACAAGGTGGTGGGGGTCCTTCTACAGGTCTCCCATGTCCCTGGTGAGTACCCTATTCCCTAGGCTAGAGGTTACCAGGTGCATCTCCATCTCCTGTGTTTTTGTGATTGATGCCAAATTCCCTTGTGGCTCTAGCCCCCCAAAATGTTTCATTTTGATAATGTTGACATGATTCTTTTGACATTTCTGATTTTTTTTTCATTTCAACACAAATTGGTGAAATGTTTTAGTTGACCCGAATCTGCAAAAAAAAAAAAAAAAAGTTTTGTCTGAAAAATTGTGCCCACTTCTAGAAGAGAGCTGAGAGAGGAGAATGAAGGAGGGCTTTGGGGGCCTGATCCAAAGCCCAGTGAAGTCAATGGGAGTCCTCTTGACCTCATTGAATTTCAGATCAGGCCCATGGAGACTGGCAAAGTAGAGCATTATCTGGGGGGTGGAAGCGTGGTTAAAGGGACAGAAACAAAGGAGAGGAGTGGAAAGAGAAGGAGGGGGAACTAGACAAAGAAAGGAAAGGAAGCAAGAAAGAGAAAAGAGGAGCTGGAGAGCTTGATGTAAATGAATATTCATCAGGAACTAAATAGAATAAAAAAAGTAGCAAGTTTCTCTCTGGCCCCCGAAGCGGGAGAATCTTGGGGACTGAGCTGTGGCGTGGCCTCCTCCTTTGTTCTTGTGTTTTTATCATCTCCTTGACCTTTTCTACAGCACTAAAGGCTGCACAGCAGCCATCAATACTGCCTGGGGAACTCCATTGAGAATGTTACAGCATGATAAGGTAGATTGTCTATCAAAAATCATGCCTTTGTCGCCCACAGTTCCTAACAGGGATTATAAAAGCTCTAGAGATGCCATAAAAAGCCTCTGCTTTCCCATACTGTACTCTCTAGTTTGAATTTTGTGGTGCAGTTCAAGATGATCCATGGAGAGTTAGATGTCAAACTACAGGAAGCTTTCTTTATCAAACCCTCTTCCAGAAAAAGACAGCTAGTTTTCTAGCTGAGAAAGCTTCCTGGAGTTATAGCTTTCTAGGGAAACAGAGAAATCCACCCTCTGTGACCTTTGGGATTCTGGCAAGGGACACAATCATTGTTCTGGTATTTCTGGCCCACTTCCTAATTTTGGGAGGAAGTTTTAGAGCATGGGTAAGGCACGGATCACAATGGACAATGACCATGAGTTAATAAAATCCAGCCTCCCATCTTTCACTCAAAGGACTTTTGCTGCTGAACCTCCCCTCTTGAGCCTCTCTGAAGTGGGAACAGGTTTCTGTGGTCCTGTGAGGAATAAGACATCTGAGGGTCCAGGCAGACAACAGCAACCCACATAGCACATTGGGGAGTGGCAAGGCTTCACAAATGGGCAGAATAATAGGGTGCTTGTCACTAGAGGTCTACGATGTCAGCAGCTAATATGGAGTGTAGACTGGGGAGCAGATCTATGGAAGCTAAAGGTTGGTGGGATCACAAGAATGCAGGTTTGTTTGCTGGGAGGACATTGGCTGAGAGAAGGGCCCTCCAAAGTGTGTGTGTGGGGTGGAAATTGATAAGACAAAAAACTCTTAGGGGTAGGCTTCACTAGTCGGAGAGGAGGCTGCACTTTGTTGATGCTGTGATAACTGGGCCTACACATTTATCCTAAACTCTACTGCTGAAAAATGGGTAGAAGTTCATGAATTGTCACAATGATTTGTTATAGAGAACTGTTTAAGAAAAGGTGGAGACAGAAAGACTGAATTGATTTAAACAGAAAGGACCAAATTATACCACTCAAGGACTGGGTTAAGATGATGACTGGTAAACAAGAGGAGCAGAGGATTGGAAATCAAGGAACCAAACTGGGGTGTTGGAAAATAGGCCTAATTGCTGGACAAAATAAAGTGAAGATGGATTATTCCACCCATCGGCTGTTTGGGCCGTTTAAAAGAGACTCTGGGGGAGAACACAACAAGAACTTTTACCATCAGCATGTGAGATCCTTCTCTGTCTTGCCCTCCCTCAAGTGCTCCTTTCTGCCCCCCATTTTCCTACTGTCCTCTCTCTCTCTCAAGTTTTCACCTGATCCTGAAATCAGCTGTAATGCATCGCACCAGCATAGTGAGACGAGATAGCCCATCCAGCTCTGCCCAGCCTGAGAAGGATCAGTGAATGAGAGAGACCTGACCAGACCAACAAGATGATGTCCTGACCAGGGAGGTGAGTCGAAGTCCAAATTAAGAGCTGTCATGCCGACTGCCAGCCCAAAGCATCCCTCCAGGACTGACCAGCTGCCTTGTATCCTGAGAACATCACAAAAGCAATATTTTCCCCATCTTTACTCTTTTATCGCTTTTCTCCCTTCTGTGTCTTTTTTGTCTAAGGCACAAAAGTGCCTATTATTTTCAATTCAGAATTGAACAACAGAATTAATCCTTTCTCCCGCACCAAGAATGACTCTTTGATAGAATAAGAGACTTCAACAAATATCCACTATAAAGGACTTTGATGGGTTTTAAGTTTGTTTCGCACAATCAATTTCAGTATCAGTGCTCTTTACCTTGTTTTGATTCTTTTCCTTTTGTGTGTTTCAATCAATAAATTCCTAGTGTTTGGTCTGAATTTTATAGTGTGTTTGCCACTGTATTAAGCAGGCTGAGGTCTCTGTAGCTCAAACTCTGGACCTTGTTTAACACTGTTTTATGTGGGTCAGTGAATAGGTTAACACCTTTGGCCCATATATTATATCTAAATACAAGAGTGAATATCTGCTTGTTCACTAGGAAAGGGAAGAAGGATGCTTCCCTGCCACAGCTGTGCGTCCCCAGGCTCAGCTGTGCAAATTAAAAAAAATCATTAATACCAACTGGCTCATGGACACAGGAAAATGTTGAATTGGACTGTTAGGTTCCCAAGTCCATGGCCTCATGCTCTAGTATACACTCTGGATATTGCAACTAAATTGGACATGAGAGTTCTAGCTAGATTTTTTTTAATGTTGACTGGGCAACAAAGGAGTGGGTGGGTCAGCTTTTGTGGCCTGCATCATGCGGGAGGTCAGACTAGATGATCATAATGGTCCCTTCTGATCTTAAGTTCTATGATTCTATATCAAAACGAATGCCACCAAAATGATGCTAACTCTGTGTGCTTAATAAATACTCATGCCCTATGGGGTACTGTGAAGTTTAGTTAATATTTGTAAAGCATATAAGAAGGGATTTTCAAGGTACAATTTCATACTTACCCGACTTGTGCACATGTTTTGGGAGTTGTTTAGGTGTAAAATAGCTACTTGAAAAAGCTGGTCCTAAAATGCAGTGTTTCATTGTTATTAACTGATGCTGCATTAAGGGTCTGATTCACAGCCCACTGAAATAAGCCGCTCGCTGAACATGATGACAATAAACAGCATTTTATTGGTAGAAATAAAATTCTTAATGTGGGACTTTGTATTTACCTCTATACCAACTCAGCTAATCCACAACTCTCATCTCACACCCTGGATCTAACTCTTAACATCCCTATATCATAGGATCAGACCACAAACTCTGTTATTCTGCTGCCATCTCATGGACAGTTTGCATTCAAATTTCTCTCTCACATGGATTTCATTAATCTGTTATTCTATCAAACTACGCTTTGTGGCAATATTTTAGGGATGAAATAGAGGCTGATAGTCAGGTCTGCAAAGTGGTTCATGCTATATGATCATAACTGCAAAAGGAGATCAGGAGGGGAAGAACTCCAACACCCACCTGAGGAAAGGTATCAAAGCAGGTGGCAACTATGGATATCTAGAGCAGCAAAGGGAGGTGCAGTGGACAGAGGCTTGCATCAAGAGTCTTTATTTACAGTCTAGCCAGACAGATGGACTCCTGTGAAAAGAGGCCCAGTAGCGACTAAGAGTGAAAGAAGAGAGTGGATTTGAAATGATTTCCTTCAAGAAGATAAAGAATTAAGGAATAATGATAGTGAATTATTTTTGCCTCCCATTTTCTTTCCCACCCCGGTCCCAACCAGGCTCAGCATCCCTCTCCCCTTCCTCTCTGCACAATTTCATCCTTCCACTCTTGTCACACCAATCAGGCTCAGTCTCCCCTTCTCCCCCGACCCAGGCTCACATTTCCCTTCCTCCTTTCCTAAGTTCAGCCCTCCTCTCCCACTTCTCTCCCCACATTCCCCCAGGCCCAGCTTCTCCACCTCCTACCCCCAAGGCTCAGACTCCCCTTGATCTCTGAGGCTTATCTTCCCTTTCCCTAATTCCCCCTTTCGCACCGGGCTCGGCCTCTTCCCTTCCCCCAAGCTCAGCCTCCTGTCCTTTCTCCGAGGTCAGCCTTCAAGATGGCGGACCTCATTGGCCACGGTTGGGTAAGAGCCGCTCTGGCCCCTCTTGGGCACGCTCTATGGTCCTACCGGTAGAAAGGCGGTCACGTGACAGCGGCGGAAAGAAGCCGGCTAGGGAGGCGGAGTTCCGGCGCAGGCGCAGTGCGCACAGCAGCCGGTGTAGCGGTGCAGGTAGCGTTGGGGGCTTGGGGCAGTAGCCGGGTCATGTCCCGCAGGCAGGCGGCCAAGGCGCGGCCTGGTGGCGGGGGCAAGAAGGCGGAGCTGGAGCGGAAGCGGGACGAGCGGGCGGCCCGCCGGGCGTTGGCCAAGGAGCGCAGGAACCGGGCCCCCCTGGAGGACGGCGGCGACGCCTCGGCCCAGGAGTTCGTTAGCTTCGGCAACCAACTGCAGGCGCTGGGCCTCAAGCTGCGCGAGGTGCCGGGCGACGGGTGAGCGCGCGGAGGCGAGGCCACGCCCCCTACCGGCCCCCCCTCCAGCACTACGCCCCCCTCCCTCCCGTGCCACGCCCCCTGCCCTGCCGGGCACCCAGCTCCGCCCCCCTGCGCTGGGCACGCCGTCCTGGGGGTGCAATCCAGGCCTTGGGCTCCTGCTGTCCTGTGCACACAGCGCCCCCCTTGACCCAGGTACCAGCCCCAAACCACTCACCGGTCCCTGGGCAGCCTGGCCCAGCCTGGCCCAGCCAGCACCGCACACTAGCTCCAGGCTCACAGCCCCCTTTGCACTCAGTTCTTCCCCAGGCACTCGTGCCGCCCATGTGCCTCAACGTGGACACTCCCCACAAACCACACTGCAAATTACTTGGACGTGCTTCGATTCTGCAGCCTTGTAGGAAGTGTTCATGCAGCCTGTGTAGAGGCTGAGGATTGAGGGAGGGTGCGTGTAGGCTGCCTTGTAGAACTAATGGGTCAGGTTCTGTCCCCTTGATTATAATAGGACAAGACACTAGTGCAACTGTGAAACTGGCAAGAATTTTGCCAATTTCACTTTACAGGTTGTTTTTTTTTTTTTAGAAAGCTTTGAGCTGCAAGTAATGGCGTTGAGTCAAAGGAGAGACCCCCCAAAATCCAAGCTGAGGCAGGGTACAAGTGTGGAGACACCCCAAAAATCAGAAGCACTGGGGTAGAGGTTGGGGGAGCGTTCCTTCCTTCTAGCATCCATAGGAGTCCTTTGTCTGGGGAGGGCAGCCTTCATATTTATCAGGTTCTTATTGGCTAGAGGCAGATCAGGAAAATGGAGGCCCCTGAACCAGGGTCCCAGGACATCACAGTGGTGGGAATCTCAGCCCCCTTTTCTGTTCCAGCAGCTGGAGATTAGGTTCTCAGTGGTGGACTGACCCTCATATTTTATATTGGCCGGTGCCTGTTAGGTGTCTCATTAACTTTTTAATCTCTGGTATGTTCCCATCAGTCTTGCTACCTGTATTTTGAATAGCAGTTGAATGCTCTCTAGCCTGATAAATAGTTCAGTTTTTATAACTTATACATATATATGCTAAAGACACAATGTCACAATATCTACTTGATTGAGGAGGGCAGGTTGAGTGACCCAACCCCTTAAAGAGATTATCATGTTAGAGAACATTCCAATTCTTTAAAATATACCTATTGTTATCTCTTAATGCGGTAGTCACCCCTTCCCCGAAGAGTTAACAGAATAGTTGACTGTGGAAAGTGTCACTATTCAATAACTTGCTCTTTGTAGCATCCCATCCTTTGTCTTGGCTGGGATTTTTGAAGAGATTTAAAGGAATTAGGTGCCCAAATCCCCCTGATTTCAAGAACAGTTGTTGGCCCATGAGAGACTAGTCAATGGTTTTCTATCTTGTTCTTAGTGGATAGGTGTCTATTTCACTAAAAGCAGTACACTGTTGCTACTAGTAGATAAACACTTTCAGTTGCAGCAGAGATGCTGAGACTGAGTGAGCATGGAGGTTGTGCTCATCTCGCTACAGGCCTGACGTGCAGGGAAGCTTACTTTCCTGCTGCCATGACTGCACTGTTCTTATCTGTAAATCACAGACTTCAGCATTAATCTGGTATCTTTCACCAATGTTAAATACATATCAGACAGACTTATTTGAAGTGTTGTCTTTCTACAGCAACTGTTTGTTCCGGGCCCTTGGTGACCAGCTTGAGGGGCACTCCAGAAACCACCTCAAATACCGCCAGGAAACCGTGGATTACATGATAAAGCAGAGGGAGGATTTTGAACCTTTTGTTGAGGATGATGTTCCCTTTGAGAGACATGGTACGGAAACTGTGGGATGCTGGCAGAAGGAGTTATTGTGTAATTAATCCCCTAGCCAAAACTCTCGCCCTTCCATTTCCCCATCCCAAAGCTACCTTAGCGTAGCTATTCATTCTTAAGATGCAATTTGTAGATACTCAAGAGTTTTCCACCAACAAGGCTTTAGGGGAGGGTGGGAGGCCAGGAACACGAGCTGCTAACTGGTCTTGGTATGTGCCCAAATATGGGAGCAGTTTGGAGAGGCAAAAGAAGCCTAAGGGTATATCTACACTGTCGCACTGAGGTGTAATTCCCAGGTTGGTAGATGTACGTGTGGCTGCAGTGGCATGGGTGGTGGCTTAGGCTAGCTGCCCACATATGTACCTAGGATCTTGGACTGGGTTGTACTCAGGCAGCTAGCCCAAGCCGCTGCCTGTGCTCTCGGGGCCACACTGCTATTTTTAATGTGCTTGCTTGATCAGAGCCAGCACATGTATGTCTACCCAAGTTGAGAATTGCACCATCCATCTGCAATGTAGACTCATTGTAAGTGAGTTAGGTGCCCGACTCCCATTGAATTTCAGTGAGTGAGTGCCCTCCCAACTCTTTGGGTTCCTTTGAAAAATCTCACCCTAAACTGCTTAGTTTTAGTAGGACTTCAGATTAAGTGGAAGCCTTGCCCTATAACATTATATAATGCTAACTCTAGATAAGAGCAAAACCAGAGCCTTATCTAGACTTTGCTATAAGAGCCTGGAGAAACCCCTAAGTAACACACAGGTGAGACAGGAAGCGGTTCTAGTGATTCAGTACATGGCATGCTTCTTTCTGAGTTACTGCTGAGCTGACAACCTCACATATATTAGGGGAGACTGTTGTGGTAGAAGCATTTTCTATGGTGATTAAAGACCCTCTTAATCTTTTTATGTCCAAATTGCAACATGAATAATCACATTCGTCTGTCAGGCTTGTTGCTGAGGTGTGGTTCTCTTTAGCCACCAGTGTTTCTGTAGGTGTCAAATCCAAATCTCTAACCTCTTCTGTATCCATTCTGAATTTTTTTTTTTAGTTGCCAATTTGGCGAAGCCTGGTACATTTGCTGGCAATGATGCTATTGTGGCATTTGCAAGGAACAATCAAATGAATGTGGTTATTCATCAGCTCAATGCCCCTCTGTGGCAGGTAAGAATCAACACTGAACTTTCCTACATTGGCCTGGTTTCCTGCTGACTAATACAGATGGTGTTAAATTTGCTGATGTCTTTTTTTTTTTTTTTTAAATGAAATTACTCTTCGCTGGGTTTTGGTATGATGCTGAGTGGCTCTCTGCTTCCCCCTCCCCCCTGCAAAGTTTCTCCCAAAACGTAAGCAAGGAGGAGGGGGATAAGACACTGTAATTTAGGCTAATAAACTGCTATTGAAGATCTGAAACTTAAGCACGTCAGGCCAGATCGTCTTGTGTAAACTGACACACCTGATCCTCAGGTGATATGTGTAGAATGACTGTTTTGATATTAGATTGAGTTAAGGTTGGGGAAGGTTCTTGGTGCTGACATGCGTTAGGAGTTAAAAATAAGTGTGGTAAGGCTGTCAACTTAATGTAGGAGTCGGTGTTGTGGCAGGGCCCTTGGAAGCCTGGTGTGTGTGTGAAGCTCCATCAGTTGGTGTTTTGGGGAAGTGCAGACTGAGTTAGTGCTTTTGTGGGTGACATGGAGTGGATAGAACCGTAAACTTCTTGCAATAACTCTGCAGGCCAAAGCAGTATTGGTTTAGCTACATGGACATAGAACTTCTGGGATGTGCAGAAATCAGTTGGGTTGATCCCCTGTGTGAATTCTCTTTGTATTTCCTAAGATGTGTCCTATTTAACTACTACTGAACTGCTTTGAAAGCTACTGCTGCTTTACATTGCTGTTAGGATGTACCATGTACTGTGTGTTTGCACTTGCCATGTTTGCTAGTGGTATTTTGAGTGACATTCAGGTAAATGTCACCAGCATAAGAACGTGGACTATGCAGGGACTGAGATGTTTGAGAGAGCTTGTTGTTAGCTTTCCTCAATCCTCTGTAATACAACAGCAAGCATATCTGTTAACCATTTCCCTTGGGAGGTTGGCAAAGTCTGAGATGACAGAAGAATGAGCTCTCTCTAGGGATTCTCATAGTGAATGAATCCATACTGAACCTTCCCCCTCTGTATTCAGAGGAGCAGCATGTGAGCGTGTATCTTCAGTCCTGGATCATTCATCTGTGTGTCTGTGCTCTAGTGAGGTGGATGTAAAGGAGTAGCCCTCCTTTACAAATACGGTAGTACAACAAAATGCATAGATTAGGTCTACTGTGGAGTCAGAGAAGTTACAAATTGGAAGGTCTAACTGGCATTTTAAATGCACTCCAGCATGCTGTAAAGTAAACTGTTGGGTGGATTTCAGAACCAGATAAGTGTATTTAGAGTTTAGATGACCTTACATAAGTTAGCTACATAACCCACACATTCTAAAGAAAAAGCATTCTTCTACTATGCTAAATTAGCTCGTTATGAATCCAGCAAGAATAATGCTCAGCTATGGTAGAACCTCAGAGTTATGAACTGACCAGTCAACCACACCCCTCATTTGGAACTGGAAGTACACAATCAGGCAGCAGCAGAGACCAAATAAACAAACAAAGTACAGTACAGTGCTGTGTTAAACGTAAACTACTAAAAAAATAGGAAAGCAGTATTGTTCTTCTGCATAATAAAGTTTAAGCTGTGTTAAGTCAATGTTCAGTTGTACATTTTTGAAAGAACTATAATGTTTTGTTCAGAGTTATGAACATTTCAGAGTTACGAACAACCTCCATTCCCGAGGTGTTTGTAACTGAGGTTCTACTTGGTTTCTCAGAGCATGTAGAGGCAACCACTGTGCAGGAGTTCATGGATATGTTACTCAGGTTATTGTTTTGAGCTGGATGTGCAAGTTGATGTGCTCACTCCTATCAGTACATCATGTATCACCTCAACAATTACTGCCTGAGTGTTCCCTTGTTCATGGACCATTTTCAGTGCCCTCATTATAGGGCTTGTGATGAGATTCCTTGTCTTGTGTGGCTGAATGTAGTGCCGATGAAAGGTGCAAGTGGACAGTCCCCTACCACAGAACAAGTATTGTGCGGCAGCTGTGTAGATCTCTCCCTACCACCGCCATTGTGCCTCAGAGAGACTGTCTTTAGGGGAGTTTATTTTCCATGCTTCACTTGAGCCCTTTGTCTCAGCAATAGAACCAGATGGGGGTTGACTTGTAAGAGAGCTACCTTAAGCACAAAGCAGCCAACCTGAGAAAACCTGGTAGAGCAAGTGTTCAATGCCTCCCACTCTACTTGTTTCTCAATCATTTTTGGCCTGCTCCAAAGCCTAGTGAAGTCATTGACACCATTGGGGTTTGGATCAGCCCCCTTGATTTATTTGGAAAAAATGCTTTTTGAGATGCCTATTACACATGAAGTTACAGGGTTTGCTTTGTGCCTAATGATGCCTTTGCCATTCTCCTTTGGCTTAAGGTGCTCTCATTAACAAGGTATATTTCCAGTACAAATTAGCACCTTAACTCTTTCCTGAATAAAGGTGAGTTTTGATTACTTTCTGCATATTGTCACATTTCCTGTAGCAAAACTCTATTTACAGCCCCAGTGCGTCAGCAGGAAGCTTCCCTTTTGTTAGGTAGAGTTTGTCCATGTTTTCCTATCAAGATGCCCTCTTGGAACTGCAGGAGCTGTAGCCATTCACCCTCCTGCAAAGGAATGTAGATGTAAAGCTAGTGAAGCTTAATCTTGTTGCCATCCGGCATGTTGACCAACTTAAAAATAATGGAATGTGAATGGGGAGGTAAATGAAAAGTTGTTGAATTGGTGACTTGAAGGTGAACAGTTGTTGAAAGAAATAAATGGAGGATACTTGTTTGAGATCTCAAATCCTTAACAGGACAGATATATACTTCAGCTACAGATATAGTCTAAAGGAGAGCAGGAAAATGCTCTTAGTTGCTTTCAGAAACGTGGAGGGGTGAGCATTCTTTGTGCTGCTTTGGGTATTGGTCATCTGGTGTGGCAGGTAAATAAAGGAGGAGCTGACTTACAAATATTCAGTTATGAAAATGGATCTGATTCTCTGCATTCCACTTCAGAGTTGGGATCTTAAACATCTTTCTTTTATGTAAAAAAGTTTAAGTAACTTAAAATATCAGGGTGCCTCCCTATACTTAGAACTAGAGTTATTCTAGCAGCTGTTACATCCCTAGGTGCAGCTAATTCCCAGGCTAGGTGTCTTTTCTACAGATATTACTAAGCTTTGGTTGGCACAAATGAAAACTTTCATTTTCTTTAATGTTTTCCAGGCCAGCTCTAGTATTAAAGAGCAAATTGACCAGCACTGCATTTGTAAAGTTATAAGAATCAAGCAGCTGATGTGGCTTCCTAGCACTATAGCTTGCATATTATGGATATTATTTTAGGTACATCTGGACTACTGGCTAAATGTTCCTTAGTTAAAGGTCTTAGCTATCTAGGTAGTTTCCTAGGTCAATGTTTTGTATTAGTTTTAAGCACTGCTTGAAAAAAAATCAAATGCTCTTCAGAATGTAAAGTTGATTCAATTCCAAGGCCTCTTTGGGAATCTCTCCATCTTCCTCAGATTCGAGGCACGGATAAAAGCAACGCAAGGGAACTTCACATTGCCTATCGGTATGGAGAGCACTACGATAGCGTGCGGAGAATAAATGACAACTCTGAAGCTCCCGCACATCTTCAAACAGAGGTCGGTGATGACAGAACGACCTCCTCTGGTCTGGTGTGGGCATCAAACCAGAGTCGGGGTCTCCGGTTTCTGCCAGCTCGATTTGATTGAATGTGTCAAAAGTGATGGTCTTCGATGGTGTGTGTACGTGTGCACATGGCACCCTCTCATTGACTGTTGGTGTTGAGCATTGGGGACATAAATATCCCTCGGTCGTTATAGTTGGTGATGTCCACTTAGCAGGCGGTTGGAGAAAGTTTCTACGTTTACAGGACTGGGATCTGGGAACTACTGAATTCTAGTCCTGGCTCTGATCAGTGCTGAGGGCCCAAATGTCCTTGAACCTTGTAAACATGTGATGTGCAGGCACCTCCAATGTAAAAAACCAAGGGGGGAAATGAAGGTGAAACAGCCTCACTCTAGAGCCATCACTATCCCTCATTAACTATGGAGGATTAGAGAGTTGTCCTGGAGTCACTGTGCATGCAGTTGTACCACATGCACCTTCTAAATGAGGTTAAGTACTTGACATTTTCTTTTATGAAGTCTGCTTGCTATACATAATCCTATAGCAACAGAAGCTTTTCACCATATAATGCAAGACTCGGGCAACAGTGGAAATGACAATGGAAAATTATCCAGTTTGAGGTTTTGTTTTTTAAATAAAGGACATCCCAGGCAATGGTATTTAATTCTCTAGCCAAGTTCAATGGTCAGCACTAGGTTTCCTTTGTCATGTCTTGAAATGACAGTATCTTCATATGCTATGGGACCCTGATTTGACCCAGGCTGGTACTTTTCATGGTTTCCTTGTCACTGCAGATGCTGTGTAAGAATGAATCTAATAAGAGGGAGAAAATCAAGCCACAGAAGGACGAATCTGAAGAGGAGTTAGAGGATGAAGTGGAAGATGCCGTACAAAAAGTCTGTAATGCAACCGGGTGTTCGGTCAGTATTTAGTCTAGTCTTCATTTCGGAGTGATGCACACAATGAAGGGCACCTCTTATTACATGAAAGTTGACCTGCAAATGGTTCATGGGCTGATGCTGCTGAGCAGTTGCAGCTCTGGTGCTGAAAGTCACTGGTCAGGGCTTTCAAGGGATATGCTTCATAATACAGGTACATTAGCTACAGATGAAGGGTATTTCAGGAATGACTAGATTTGTTGTTGTTGTTGTTTTGCGTGTCCAGCTTGAGGCCCCTTGAAGGTGCCAGATTTTCAGAAAGTGCTGAGCATCCATTCTCTGAAATTCAGGCCCTTTAAGGTATCGTAAGGTGGGCACCCAGAATCCCTAGTCACTTTGGCCATCATTGTTAAATAGCTGTAATTAGCAGCTGCACTGTCCCTGTAGATTGTCATCTGTATTATAGTAGTTCCTAGGGGCCGACCAAGAATCGGGCTCCATAGTGCTGGGGTACATACAGACATAGAGCAGGGACTCTCTAGTACTCTGAAGTGCTTTGATTATGCGGGCTATACCTTAGCACATCAGCACTCATGTGCAGGACTGTGCAGTCAACTGAGTTTTTGGATTTGGCTGCTGAGTTTAAATCAGATTTGTCACTTACGGTGCCCTACTGAAAACCAGAAACGTGTAAGCTTATAAGAATTTCCCAGACAAGATTTGCTTTTAGCTAGAATGTATAGATAATTGTTTTAACAGGTCTGAGGGGTTCAAATCTATCCCACGTATTAACATCTGTTTGTGGCTAGGACGTTGATTTAATCATTCAGATTCTGGAAGTGAAGAACTACGATATTGGTTCTGCAATATTTGCTGTTCTCCAAGTGAATGAAGTGAAAAGAATCTGTAAGTAAATGGAGGATTTTTTAAATACTCTTGTGTTTCTGAAAAATGCTGGCAGGAGAGAGAGGTGCTCTCCTTCTCCACATGACAGGGATAGCTCTGGCAGTAGCAGTGCAAGCTTCTCAGATGTCCCACCAGGGTGCCTCAGCCCTAGCTTCAAAGGGTCACCTGTGTGGGGATAAGGTTAAACTTCTACTCCGATCAGTGCTTGGTGACTCGGCTGAGGCTTCCAGTGTGGTGCCATCTATGAAGCTGGTTTCAGTGACTATGCTAGGAACTCGAGTGAGCCCACCAACTGATTTCCTCCAGGACAGCGAGCAGCTAGCCCCAACCAACCTGCGCTAGGTTTGTGCTGATGACATGACGGTTACAAGGCTCCACGTCAGATTACTGATGCCATTCAGTCCCTCAAATAAATGGATTTTCAGTGTTTACTAATTGATCCCATTGATTCTAAACCTGCTATTGCACTCAGGCCTCTGGTGTCCCTTCACGTGAGACGTTTAGGTCCTGAGGATATCTTCCCCACAAAGTTAATAAAAGCCTGCTACTGAAAGGCAACAAGGGTCAAGTACATTCTTGTACATATGGTCCTCTTTTGAACCTTGAAATGGGTGTGAAATCTGAGGGGTCAAAAAAAAAAAAAAAAAATCTGTGGGCTCCATAAACTGGTTACCATGAGCAGCCCCATAACTAGTTAAGTAGTTAAGCAGCATATGCCACCCCCCAAAATTAAAACATTGCAGAAAGCCCATTGGGAACCCAGTGACATTCTGTAACCAAGAGATGGATTGTATCAGTGTCTGAGTGAAATCTCTTCCCTTAATAGATTCTGAAGAGGAATATGAGACCCAGGCCAAAAGTCAGAAGTCACAGAGCTCATCCTTGTGGGAGGAGAATGGAAGTGGCACCAGAATCTTTGGAAATCAGGGATTGCATCAGGATGGAACAGAAAACAACAAGACACAGGCTAGTCCAGATGAAGAGAATCAAACCAACAAAAAGCATTTCCCAAAGGTATCCATCAGGAGGGCTGGGAGCAGGTCAGCTGTAGGTTCAGTGGAACTCTGACATTCTGGTGAACTCCTTGATTAAGGTTTAATCCTGGAAACATTTTGCCCATGTATACAAACTTGCTGTACTGCTGCAAGAAATGCACTCCCTGAATTTGCTAGCTGTACTGCTGGGATCTGATCTGTGTCAGACCATGCTCTTCTGACAATGGGGAACAAGAATGTTACACTATCATGTGGCCTCTGATTTCTCAACCGAGAAGATGTTAAAATCCTGGGAGAGTGGCTGTGTGGGTACATTCAGGCCTCTGCTTTGTAGCCTTGTGCTTTAATATCATCCTGTTTGCCTCCCTTTGCTATAGAACACAGCATATTCCTCTGTCTCTTGAGCAGGGCCTATGGGTAGGGCCCTACCAAATTCATGGCCATGAAAAAAAGTGTCACAGACCATGAAATCTGGTCTCCCTCCATGAAGTCTGGTCTTTTTTGTGGGCTTTTACTCTACACTATACAGATTTCACAGGGGAGACCAGTGTTTCTCAAATTGGGAGTCCTGATCCAAAAAGAGTTGCAGGTGGGGTCACAAGGTTATTTTAGGGGGGTTGTAGTATTGCTACCCTTACTACTTCACTGCCTTCAGAGCTGGGCGGCCAGAGAGCAGTGGCTGTTGGCCAGGAGCCCAGCTCTGAAGGCAGAGCTGCCGCCAGCAGCAGCGCAGAAGTCAGGATGGTATGGTATTGCCACCCTTACTGCTGCTCTGTTGCCAGCGGAGCTAGGCCCTCAGTCAGCAGCCGCCACTCTCCGGCCGCCCAGCTCGGAAGGCAGCAGCGCAGAAGTCAGGGTGGCAATACCATACCATGCCATCCTGACTTCTGCGCTGCTGCTGGCGGCAGCTCTGCCTTCAGAGCTGGGCTCCCAGCAGTCGCCGCTCTCCAGCTGCCCAGCTCTGAAGGCAGCACTGCCGCCAGCAGCAGCGCAGAAGTAAGGGTAGCAGTACCACAACTCCCCCTACAATAACCTTGTGGACCCTCCCCCCCCAAACTCCTTTTTGGGTCAGGACCCCTACAGTTACAACACCGTGAGATTTCAGATTTAAATAGCTGAAATCATGAAATTTATGATTTTTAAAATCCCATGACCGTGAAATTGACCAAAATGGACTGTGAATTTGGTAGGGCCCTACCTATGGGTGTTTGAAGGTGTATTTACTGTTGGACTCTTCCTTTTAAGGTATCCAATAAACAAAGGAAGGAGCAGCAGCGGCTAGAGAAGAAGAAGCGGCAAGAAGAAAGGCACCGGCAGAAAGTCCTGGTCAACAGGAGTAACAATGTAGATAATAACAGGAGCGAGACAGACTCGGATACACAAGTCACCCTGGTGAAGACCCTTGCAGCTCTGAACATATGACTGATGTATTGTGTGTTCTTTGATGGAATAGGTGAATGGCAAATAAGACTGATCAGGAAGGGCACTGAGCTTTCAGACAAAGCCATCTTCAAAGCAGATTCCCCAGCACCCCTCTATTTTTAAACAATGTTTCTATGGGGTTCTCTTAGCTTATGCTAAGTTGTCTTTGGTTCTCCTGCTGTGGGAAGAACAACTCTTCAGTAACACTAAAGAACATCAGCCAAGCTTGTGAGAGATGGGCAATCAAGGTTAAGCAAAGTGAAAATGTCGACACTTGTTTTTACTATTCCCGAGACAGAGTCTAATCAACCTTGATCCATCACCCCACACACCTTGTGTGAATTTTGCTTGGAGATGTCACAATATTACTTAAGTTAACTCTGACTACATTTTACTAAGCTCAAGCATGGAAGAGCTCTTATTTTAAATTACTGTGCAGGAAGATTTCAACTGCTCCCAACTCAGGAACTCTTCTTTCTCTATTTAAATTAAAATAGATTAGGACAAAATTCCCAAATCCCTTTCAAAGCTAATCAGCCAAATGCTGTACCAGACATGTTAGATTCCTTTCCCTCCCCACTTGTAACTTGATAGCGAGTTATAGTCCAGAGAGAGCTGCTCTTGCTTTTGTTGCAATAAGCCATATGCTAAATGCTGCTAACTATTAAGGGGGTAGGTATATGCAGGGAGATGGGGATGGTTGGGTCTATGCTTGTTTTTTTGCACAGAGCAAGTGAACTCTTGTTAAGTCTGTAGATGCTCTGATCTGCTGGCAACTGAGTTCCCCTTCTGACAATGCTGCTCCAATAATAATAGGGAGACGCCGATGTATTCCCGAGGTTGCCGAGTGGATTCACTCAATCTGGTGAGGTTTAATAAGATAATCTTTTACCATAAGCAGGTGTAAGATTTCTATTGTATAGTAACAAAGATGTGCTGGTGTTTGGACCATCTTCCACCTCACTCCTGAGCATTAAGGGCTAGAGTCCAAAAAGGGAACTTAACTGTCTAATCTCCAAATTAAGTACCTGTAGCCAATGGATCAAAAATCCTGGGAACGAGCTTTCAAGGAGGACTGGGAGACCTGCTTGCTTTATTCCTCCTAAATCAAGCTTTTCCTAGCTTAAATTCCTCTTGGATAAGGTGACCAAGCACCACACAGTATAATTGATAACTAGAGTCTGAACCCTTTGCTGCTTTCCACAAAGATTAGGAGCCTGGCCTAAAATAGGGCCAAATTCCATAGTTCTTAACTTGATGGTGTGAAGCATTGGACATCACTCAAGTGTTTGGACCTGCATCAAGCTTTAAAAAGTGAAGGATTGCGGGGGGAACCCTTACTCAGAATAAAGTCTAAGCAGAATGTTTGAGTGAGATGAGCTTTGAAAAGTGATCCTAGATGTCTTAATTATCCTACACTGGTACTAGAACATGTGTAGACATGAAACATACAAATGTCCTGTTGGCTTAATTGCCAAAGTCTTAGTGGTTCTTGGTTTCCTCTTACTGTATATCAGTAAAATTTGAAGCACTAGAAGAAATGGTGCTCTGTTTGGTATGCTAGCAATATTAATGGTTGTAGGAGAAAAGTAACTGTGAACTCTGACCTTGGAGTTTAAAAAGCTGCTTGGGGGTAGTGAACATAATGAAAAGCAGCCCTTTTGCTTAGAGAGATGTGACGCTGCATCTAACCTGTCAAGAGGTACATTACAAGATCAGTCCAAGTTTTGGAAGTCATTATTCCACCTAGCTATGGGCTGCACAGACTCCAGAAGTGATTACAAACACCTAGCAACTTTGTGCTTTGCTGCTCTGATTGCTAGTGAGATGGGGGCCTAGAGAGGGAGTGCGGGGGAAGGCTAAAGCAGTGAATCTGAGGGCACGTCACTTAACCAGCAGCAAATAAAAGGTATTTACAGCAGTGGGGAAAATGCCTTAGCAAGGCTGTATCTACATGTCACTAAGGGGTTGCGTCCTTGCTTAGCCCCAGTATGTTTTGATATGGGGAGGAGAGACTGCTTCTGTAAGTGACTAGACAAACATCTGAGCTGAAGTGACAATGCCGGTTTGTCAGCTGTATAACTAGGATTTGGATTCTTGATATTCTTTGTGAATCATGTAGCTTTTTCCTGAGTCAGAGCTGATTAGAGGATTGTTTGTCCATCCGATTCTGGATGAGGGGGTAGGGAGAAAGTTGTTCTGAAAGAAAATATAGCTACTAGATGAAGGTTGCTTCTACCATAAGCACAGAAGCTGCCTCCATCACTGACCCTGTAAAGTCCAACCTTGTTATTGAAGAGATTCATTGGGCTGGCTTTTTCATGCAGAACTACTAGATCTTTAGTGGCAGGAGGAAGAGTGATCATACATTCAAATACTTAACTATGGTACCCGAAACTGACTATGCAATAGAAAATGCTTTCATATGTACATGAATTAAACAAAGCTCTTATTGCACTGGGGTGATTGTTTTGTTAAAGCACTCAACTTCACTCCAGCAAACTGTGCCAAGAAATCCAACCTGCAGTAGTTGTGGGTCCCAAACTCTCCTGCCCTCGGTGGTACAGACTCTCTGGTCTGGCTGATGGAAATTCTCTTGCCTTTAAGATCTAGAACATCTCTGGCAGATGAGTTCCCCGGACTTGTTCCTCCAGGACCTTGCTTTCGTGCCTGTTAGCTAAATGAGATTTGGCAATTGTCCTCTAGGTGGCAGGCTGGGAATAGCATTCACAGGGAGAAGATCAGCAGGAAAATGAGCAGCAAATGAGTTGGGTTCATTCCCTTACAGCTTTTATTGTCAAGCTCTTTGGTATGGAGCCAACTGTGCTACATGGCATTGGGTGTCTTTGCACTGGGGTGATGAGCTCAGCGATTTTCCCCTGGCCATCATACATTAGCATCAGTTCCCACCCTTGGAGCAGAGACCATTTCCATCCAAGAAGCCTGCTGCTTGAGAATCCTCCGGTTTTATCAAGGTGGCTACTTTGTACAAAACTCATTGGGCTTAATGCTAGATGGGGACTTAAATAGCTCAGGATAGGCAGTAGTATATGGAGACTTCCAACTCTAGATCTCTCTGGATGCAGATGCAGCTTTACCAATGGTAGTTTAGTGGCCGAGGTGAAATGAATACGTTTGAGTCCTGCTAGAAAGATACTATCATCATGGGCACTTGGAGGCCTGGGACTGAATGAATATTGATTACCTCTGGAGTCTGAGAGGTGCTCCTTCAAGAGACGTTTAGCAAACATTGTCCGAAGCTTTTACTATGGCTGCTTGTGATATACCTATTTGGATAGAGGGTTAGCGCAGCAGGTGGAAACTTGCATAGCTCCACTGACTTTGATGGAGTTAAATTGGTAATGTAAACCAAGCCTATGTCTGTATAACTGTTGCTAGTTATACTGACCTAGTCCCCACTGTAGACCATGCTGTGGGCTTCTCCCATCAACATAGCTACTGCCTCTCGGGGAGGTGGAGTACCTATGTTGACAGGAGAGCTTCCTCATCGGCAGAGGTAGCATCTTCATTATGCGCTACGGCACTGTAAGTGTAGACAAGCAATTATTGCCAAACGATGCAGGTTGAGCATGTGGTCAATTATTCTTCAATGCTACCAATCCAATACCTTCTTCCAGTAAACGTAAAGAGCAAACACCCCCCATAGCAGTTAAATTACATTGAAAGTAATAAACACTTGGCTGGAGGTTGCACATGGTAACAAAAGCAGGCTTGGGTTTGAGTGTAAGTGCCAGGGAGGCTTCCCCTATCTTTAGCTGTGCACTAATTCTAGTTCCTTTCTGGTGATACCTTAACCCTCCTTGGAGGGCGGTCAATCCATTTGTTGACTTACCATTGGTTTTACCTCATCTGCAGTGCCCGAATATTAGAAAAGTCACATGACCTGTAGTATTTGCATCCATAGTAACGTTCCAGATGTTCCTAATTTCCCTTGGATTCTGTTGCAACTGAGTAGGGAATCTTCTCTTCCTTCCTACTTCAGAGCATTCTGTGGGGCTCCTGCCCCTGTCAAACCAAATGTCTGTCTCTTTTAATTTAATACTTAATGCAATAGAAGCTGCAAAGATGTGCCATGAACTATGAGAATGGATTTTTGTATATTGCTCAAGTACAGATTAAAGGCAAAATTTTCAGATTTACTAAAAGCTGGCTCACTTCATTTTGTTGAGTAAGAATGTACTAGCCAACACACCCAAGCAATCTGATTCTCTCTGGTTCTGATCTGGTCCCCATTACTGTAGTATGGGAGTGTCTCAGTGTTCAATGTATTTATCCTCAACACCCAGTGTGGTAGAGCAATGGTATTATCTCCATTTTACAGAGGAGGAACAGAGGCCTAGAGACACTAAATGACCAGCCCAATGTGAGGCAAGCATGAACTGTGCAACACCAACTCTATTCAGGAGCTGGCTAGCTCCATTTTGCCACCTCTTCACACAATGGTATTGTGCTATAAAGAGGGCCAAATTAACAACCCTGCAGCAGAAAAGCTAGAGCAGGGCATGGATTGCGTACACTTTCCCATAGTGACTTAGTTCTAGGATTACCACCTTTGTGTCTTAAACTACCCTCTAAGGGTATGTCTACACTACCTGCTGGATCTGCGGGCAGCGATTGATCCAATGGGGGTTGATTTATCGCGTCTAGTTTAGACGTGATAAATTGATCCCCGAGTGCTCCCCCGTTGACTCCTGTACTCCACCGCGGGAGCGGCAGCAGTTGACTCACTGCAGTGAAGACACCGTGGTGAGTAGGTCTAAATACGTCGACTTCAGCTACGTTATTGACGTAGCTGAAGTTGCATAACTTAGATCGATTCTTCCCCCCCCCCCCCCCCCCCCTCAGTGTAGACCAGGGCTAAGTTCTATGTGGTTTGAAAATTCTAAGCATTTCTGGGTGCTAACCTTAACACAAGTTACTCTTACACCGTAGATCCAGGAAATTATCTATGTCAAACATCCAAGATCTTCCTACATCTGTACTAGACCTGCTCAAAGACTACCACTAACGATCATGGTTTACAAGCCAATCCATGAGTTACGTTACTTCATTCAGTGAAGATACCACAAACCAGTTACCAGTGAATGAAGGCAGGCCTGCCTTAGACAGCTAGCTGAAGCCATATAACCAATAAACACTACTCTTAAAGAAGCTCGAACTGACTCTTCCCTGATGTTAATAATTTTGAAGATGCATAAGAAGCAGGGAAGTGCACCAAGCAAGACCCAGCTCCTCTGAGCAGTAGTGAGAATGATGAACCCTGAGTTATCCCCAATTGCCAAGATGATGTGTCTGGGGAAGTGGCTTATGCCCTGTAGATGAATCCCAGCTGGTAAAAGCATTGTCACCTTGAAATCTGGGCAGTTTTAAAGGGAGTCTAACAGAGTTTACCTGGCCTGATTTCTGTACTACTCTGGTGGGTTTTTTAAATCATGAGTCTTTTAAAAATGGTTTTTCTCTTGTCTGTCGCTGTGCCAAAACCTACAGCCAGGTGAAGCTGCCTGGATACAAAGCACTACCAAACGCAAAGGAAAATGATAAACCATCTCTTTCTAATCTGTCTTTTCAACTCATTTGATACTAGAAGCAGCTACAAACTTTTCCTTAGTGGAGGTAAAGGGGACTCCAGTACATGCTTAGCTGCAGCATGTGTGTAATCCCATCCCTCTTAAGCACTTTGCCGAATCTGGGCCATAAATCCAGCTTGTTTGACTTGCCTTCATTTATCCTCTTTGTTTTGCTGTGCTGGTGCCTAAAATAAAAGAACTGGAGCCTCCCATCATGTATGCAACACTAGAAGGCAGTTCAGGATGAATCTTCTCTAGCAATTGGGCCATCTAATCTTTCTCTGTGACAATTGTTTGCAATTCCCATGAAGATGAAATTTAATTACTCACTATAATGTGAGGAGCCCCTATCCCTAAATTACAACAGAAAGCAAAGGCCCTTCAGTGGCTCTAGAAGAGTCGAGTGTTCATTAGAAGGAAAAGTGAACAAGTGGTTTAAGGGTAAGTCAATATGTTCAATTGAAGGGTAAGTTTGAGGGGAAGGTGGGTAGGAGATACATTAGTAGGTGCATCATTCCTGGAGAGGGTCTCTTTATGCTAACTCAAGGGGAGAGAGGACTGTCCTAGCTTTGCTGGTGCATTTACAGTTTCACATTGATTTAATTCCTTGACACTGATATTGGCCAAGTCTGGTCTGCCCTGGCCAATTGTGGCCCAGGCTCAACAAGATTATTAGCCTCTCGTTCACAGAGCTCCTCCACCATTTACTATAACCACCCCCAATGCAGCTCTGTATCCCGTGTTTGCCTTCCTGCGAGCAGCTCTGAGCATGTTCCTAGCCTGTGTTCTCTTAGAATGATGCAGTGCTGGTGTAGAGGAGAGGTGCTTGCAAAGGCAGGATGTGTCCTCCCAGTGCTACTCCCTGTTGCGCCTGATCACTGCCAGTGCCAGAATGTGGTCAAGCTGCCCACATCACAGTCTCAGGTAGGCCTACGATCAACTAGGCTTGTTCCCAGCCTCCAAGCAGTGGTAAAGAACACTGCGATCATGCAAAATACAACCCTGTTGAAACAACAGATTGGAATAGATGTTTGGAGGGGGGAGCTGCCTGGGAAGGGCCCAGAGGGATGTTATCCTGCTAGGCAACACGAGAGGAGCCGTAAGATCAGGCACAAAACAAGAATAGAACTATCAGCAACAATATTAACTACCCCTGCCCCCATACACAGCTGATAGAATCACCAAGGGCAACTTCTCAAACTCAGCTGCAATTATTTAATAAGACTAGGAGAAGGGCAGTAAGTACAAGCCACTCCCTCCCATAAGGCCCTTTCCCCTTGACCTCAAAGCAGTAGCTTCCTACCAGGTCTTTTGAGCAGCTTCCTTTCAGCGGTCTGATCTGCCCTGTGGAGTAACCATGCTGCCACAGCTCTTCTCTCCTGTTCAGAGATCCAGAACATTGTAAAATCTGAACAGTTCTGTAATACAAACAGCTCCTTGCTACTGCACTTGTCAGATCAAAGGAATCCCACACAAGCTGCCATGTCCAAATCCCTTTGAAGCGTCACTTCTCCTGGAGAGGGCTCTATGCCAGCCCACTTGCTGCGTCTACTCAGCTGGATGCTCCCGATCTGGCTCCAGCTCTCCCACCCACCTGCAGAGCAGTCCCTGCAGTTCAGCCTGATACACTCAGCCCAGAGATTGCATCAGGGGAACTCATGAGGCAAAAAATGGTGACCATATTCAGAAGGGATAACGTGCCAATGTTTGGAGGCCTGGGGACGAGACCCCCGTATCTGCTAGTTCTGTTACTATTTGTATTACAGTAGTGGCTGGACGTCCCACTGAGATCAGGGTCCCATTGTACAGCGCCTAGCACAAACATAGTGAGAGATCATCCCTGCTCTGAAGAGCTCGCAGTCTGAACAGCCAAAGCAGAGAATAGGTGGGAGGGGAAATGGAGGCCCCAGCTCATCACAGGTTAAATACCTGTGAGCGTCGGGGCAGGAGAGCTGGAATGATTTGGCAGCAGATCCAGGTTCAGACCTCAGATCTCTTTACACCCCACTTCAGCACCCTACCCACTGGACTGTGCTGTGTCTGGTCTTGGAACCTATCCGGATGTCCAGTCTGATCCCCAATCACTGGGAATTCAGATTTCACGTTTGCTCCAATTTCACTAATATTTATGCATGCCCAGAACCGTGTGTCGTCATCTACACCAGTGCAAATCCAGTATAAAATGCAACCAAATGGAATTAGTGGCTTTTAATACCCACTTCATGTTGGTGTAAATGACCTGAAGACACGCAGGGCAATGGAGAATCCAATCCCATGAGTCTTTTCGCCTCTCTTCACAAGACAGTCCCACCAACCCCTTCATAACTCTTAATTCCCTTCAGTCTTTCTATGTCTCTGTGGTCTCTAGGTGCTCAGAAGTGAATGCAGTTTTCTAGGTGCTATTTAACCAGGGTCACACATAGAGGGCTCCTCACTGGTACAATACTAATCTCATGAGAATCCAAGAAAACAAAACCTCTTTCCTTGCAAGGCTGCATCCCTTGGTGGTATTGTTTGGCAAGGAAGCGTTCTCTACTCAAGACAAGAAAGAATTGAAGTTCGTCACTTAAGCGGAGGTCACTCCCTGATTCTAAATATTTGATAGTATCTTAATGCTCACTTGGTGTCAGAGAGTTTACGCTTTTGATGGCAGATTTCCAGTGTACACTAGAACCTCACTACTCCACAGTGCACTCCTGACAGCTTGGAGCTCACCTTCCCAGAACAGTGCTCTCTCCTTGCCTCTCAAAGATTCAAGACCAGCGCGTTGCTATTGAATCTCGTTCCCCGCTACATTTCTAACCCATTAACGCTGCTGCGTCCAGGTACCGAGGCCCAGATCCCCAAAGGTATTAGGCTCCCACTGAAATGAATTGAAGTAAGGAGCTTAAATATCTTGAAGATCTGGGCCCATGTTACTAAGACCTTGTTGTTTCAGTCTGTACCACGTTATGTTCACCAGTAGGTTATGAAGTATCACTGAGACGACTTGTGTGCAAAGTTACTGACGTGCAAGTGTTTACAGGATTGGGCCTTAAATGAACACTAATATTGCCATGAAACTGAACAAAAAAGCTGTCGATGAAAGCCCGGTTCAGGGATTTGAATATACCCCTAACATGCAGTGTTAGGATCCCAAATGTTATAGCCAGTGTACTAAGGCAGGAAGATCTGAAAGTGACATTGATTCAGTTTTGCGCTCTGTCCTGAGTAAAATGTACAAAAGCCACATGCAACTTAAAAGGATGAGAATTAATCTGCATGACACCTGCCCTGGGTCAGCCCCCAAAAGAAAGGAGTCCAGAATAAACCCCTAGATAGAGTTACCCAAATGAATGTGACCGTTCCCCATCACGAATTCAGTGATTTTACCTCGAAGCACCCCATGCTTAAGAAACCTGAGATGATTTCTCAAGTATCTCACTCATCCATCCATGCTCCCCCTCTTACAAGCTTTGTTAGCTGCAGCATGAACGGTAACATACCCCTCGCTAATAAAACGTTTGTAATACAGCTGTTCTGTTAGATCATTAACCCACCAGCAAACAGCAGTTTCACAATCGATTTCCCCACTTTACATCCCAGTGTTAACTTGGGGCCTAAGAGGTTAGGCAACATGTAAAAATAAATAATGAAATTATTTTATAAGTCTTTCCATAGAGGAGACATGAACAACTGCGAGGAGATGATATCATCCAGCCAATCCTTTGATTATTTAAAGGAGTCCCTCGGGGAAGCTTAAGAGAAAGTAAATTTCTAGCTCTCATGGTTGTAGAGAAAAGCCTGGAAACATGAACCCTAAAAGCTGAAAAACCAGAAGGGGAATTTTATTATTTTTAAAATCTCTTGATTGTGATGCAAATCTCATGACTGTGGGGGCCTGACTCCCTATATCAGAGTGCTTGGGAATAACGCTGGTGATGCTGGATGGGTCTGTCTGGACCCTGAAGAAGGGTGCTTTTAAAATTGAGTTAGTTCAGCGGTGTTAGCCTTGTGGGGCAGCAACACAGCCAGTTGACACAGTTGTAAAAGTGTTAAACTGTGTCCACATGGGTGTGAAAGGAGATTTCCAATCATGTTAAGGTAGCTCCATTAAGCTAACTCGATTTTAAAGAGCACTTCTTTCCTTCATGGGGACAGGGCCAAGGAGGTTGTAACTGAGGTACCAGAATGTCATTTAAGTCTTTGCACAAAATATTTTAGAACATGAAATCGGCACGTCAAAGGGTTGACTCACCTCTGGCATGTCTCCTCGTGGCTGGGTGTGGAGGAGCAGACTCTCTCTCTGGCCCCCCCCTGCTGACAGGTGTTCCTGGTTCTGTGGTGGCCTGCCCCTTTTTGCGACTCAGCTCTCTAGTCAGGTCCTGTTTTAGTTCCACACCCCTTTCAGGGTACTCCACTCTCAAGTTCACACAAAACAATATGCAAGTTCCAGTTTCTTCACCCCCTCTCCTGGGGTTAACTAAGACCAACCGGGTCCTCACCTGGAATCTTCTATGTAGATCACACAAAGAAAGCTCAAGTACTTCTAGTCCCACTCAACTAACTCCCAGGACTTTACCAAACCCTGTTTCAGGCTCACCATGGGGAGAAACGCTCCTCTCTTGCTAGCTTGGTACTCCCTCAGTCTGTCAACTCTGTACTGAACCCTCTTTCAGGCCTCCCGCAGTGAGACTCCCCATCTCCTGTTGCCCTGTCTCTAGTGGCCTTCCCTGACCCCCTCAGCTTCTTAGGCTTCCTTTCCCAGTCCCATGCCCTCCTTCCTCAAGGCTTCTTGCTGGGGCTCAGCCTAATGCCTGCAAAGTTCTTCCTTGCTCTTATTTCAGGGTATGGCCCCCAAGCTTCCTCCTGGCTCAGCCATCTCTAGTTCTGGCTCCAGGCTGCTTTCAGCCTTTAGCCCATGAGAGGAAACTACCAGCTGGTCTCCTGCCTGGCCTTTTCCCCGCCCTGTGCTCCTTCTTTTATGAAGCCCCCACTCCTCCCCAGCTGGGTTTGATCACCAGTTTTGCCTAACCCCCCTCCAGGTGCTGCTCAGGGGCCTAATTGGGCTCAGGCGTCCATTAACCCATGCTAAACTAGTGTGGGGTTTATGCATCCACTCACACTCCAGCACATAGTTAATCTCCCCAGCACAGCTTTAGTCCCAGCTTGTACATTCATTTTGGGCCTGATCCAAAGCCCAGGGAAGCCTGATTTAGACGCACTTGGACTCTGCCTCGAGGTCCTGAGCCAAGTATTCCAGCTCTGCGGCTTTTCCCACTTTACAGTTGCAAGCCCATGTAGCCACCCGCTCTGTCTCTGGATAATCTTTCTCCAGCTGGTCTTGAATAAGACTTGTCACTAAAACCAAGCCTCGCTGCAGCTGCCTGGCAGTGCTGACTGGTTAACACCTCCCTGGAGAAGGGGAGAGAGAGAGAGCTCAGCTTGGTATCACAGGACACAAGAGGACCATAGCTATGCTAAGGTTTATTTCAGATATTCCATCAGCAGTTAAATCCTACAAAATGGCCCGAGCTGGTAGGCAGAGCTGCCGGAATTTCACGCTGATTCTTAGAAGCTGAAAACACTGGTTGCACTTTAGAAGCCGTCTTTTATTTTGACTAGTAGGGGCAGGTATTGCTTGTACTGACAGGGCCTAATCCAAAAGCCATTGAAGTCAACGGAAAGGCTCCCGTTGACTTCCCTGCTGCGTTGGCTCAGAGCCCTGCTGAGGAATGCTGCTCGAACTTGGACCAGCTTGCCGAAAAAGGAACAGCACCTAGCGCAGGAACGAGATGGGGCTGGCACTGCAGAGCACCGAGACTAGGGCAGCTGTGGGCCTAGCACGGGGGAGAGGGTCCCTTGCAGAGCATGTTTGGGTAATAGAGATATTTTCTGCGGAAGGTATGGGCGGCCCTTTGGAAACACACCGCTGCAGCCTTGTCACATTCACAGATCAGCTTCTGGCAGAAGGTTTTCCCACCTGAAAAATAAGCCAGCAGGGAATCATGAGACCAGTACAGTAGAGCCCGGGGCAATTATCTTGAATCAACTGCTGGAGCATATGCAGATCCTCTCATCACATGCCTGAATACTGCAGCTAAGCCATCGTATGTGTGGGAAAGTCATTTGGGCCCAGTCCAAAGCCCATGGGAACCTTTCTATGGCCTGCAGTGGGTTTGGGCTTTGCCCCTTGCCTACCAGTTCTACTGCTGCTTTACAGAGGTTTCTGTGATAACAACCTAGATGGGGCATAGAGCTTCTTACCAAACAGGAAGTTCACGAATCCATGACTAGGTGCAGGGGGCCTGCCGTGAATGTCTCTCTCCATTTTATGTTTGTTTTGAAAAATCATAGAATATCACAGGGTTGGAAGGGACCTCAGGAGGTCATCTAGTCCAACCCCCTGCTCAAAGCAGGACCAATTCCCCAGACAGATTTTTACCCCAGTTCCCTAAATGGCTCCCTCAAGGATTGAACTCACAACTCTGGGTTTAGCAAGCCAATGCTCAAACCACTGAGCTATCCCTCCCCGCAACTACTGTTGAGAAGATTGGAATGATGCAAGCCGGCCTGGAGCACCCCACTTTGTGCTGGCAGCAAAGCAGCTGGGCACACGCAGTGCTGAGGAACGTGCTCAGTTCCTTTCTTGCACAGACGGTGAAATTCACCCTGGTGCAGAAGGCCGGCACGTCTCCTGTGCACCAGCGAAGTCTCATGCAAGACCTTGAAATAGCTTAAGCGGTGCCTAGCCTTCATTTTGGAGCCCTGCACAGAGGGAATTTCACCCCACCGCACTATTGGAGCAGAAGGTTGGCGTTTAGATTCTGCTCCCTGTCCCGGATTCCTATGCACCCAGCGACAGCTGAATTTCCCTGGGTGAGTGCCTCTTGGCAATAGACAATAGCCAGAAATCACGCTGCATGTGACACAGCTGGGAGCGCACAGCCTGCCTGTTTGCCAACTTCTCCGAGTTGCTCTAGAAAAAGTATTCCCTCCGGCCAGCGCAGTGGGCCTGTACTCAGCCCAGGGTGAAATTCACCTCAGAGCATGGGGCCACCAAAAGGCCTTTGCGCCTCTTAAGTTTTTAAAACAGGGCATAAGTGGGGCAGAAATAGTGTGGAGGCCCTCGTCCTGACCCCTCTGTGTGGGGTGAGTTTCACCCGTAGGGAAGCTTGTCTTGCTTAACCAATCACCTGAAGAATAATCACAACCGGGATCTGTACAGCCTGCTCCCTATTTCAAGCACATTCCACTTGTTAGCCAGTTGAATAGCATTTTCCAGCCTGCTAGTCTCCGGGGTGCTCAGGAGGAGCGAGGCCCAGAGACTGCCTGTCTCTACGGAGAACGAAGCCCTTCAGTTCATGCCTTGGGCTCTACATTCTCACTTACTGCAGGCTATGTTGCCCGACCGGATGGAGTAAGAATAGAATTCCAGTTTGGGATCACAGCCACGTGCCGACAGCTTCCCGTAGCAGCAGTCGTGAGCATGACAGCACCTTGTATAAACAGAGTCAGCATTAGTACGGCACTGGAGGGGTGGCAGGAAAAACATGACTAGTTGTTATTTGAATTACGGTAGGTCCCTAAATGAGATCAGAGCACCAGGGGGGTAAATGCTGCACACACAGCGAGACCAGGGCTTGCCCCCAAGAGCTCACAATCTACAGCACATCTTCCTAGCAGAACATCCTCCCTGTTTTCATTCGGGGAAAGTGGAGTTAAATAGATGCCCTTGCCGTTCACCTTCCGCGGAGTTCCAACAAAGGGGATGATTCAATGCGGCTCACTGTTTGCCTCCCAACAATGCAGCATTTGCTTTGATCGATTTCCTGTTTCTCTGCTGTAACTAATGTCTCGTAGCTGAGACATTACCCAGTGTTCTCAGGACCGATTTGATCTCTAGTCAGAGGCCTATGCTTTTTTAGGCATGCCGGCGTGATCAGTGCAGACAGCGGATCAGGTAGTGTTGAAAGAGTTTGTTCGCGTGCTGGAGGGGGGGGGCTCCTTGAGCAATCTGCATCACCTTGAGCATCCTCAACTGTAGTTGTGAAAAAGCCCAGTGGAGACTTGAGGATGTGTGTTGACTACAGGAGCCTTAATTCACAGACAGTTCAAACTAGCTAGCAACTGCCCCTCAGATCAGATACATTCAAATGAATAAAATCCCAGGAGTAAAATACATGAGTAGTTTTGATCTGGTATCTGGATACCATCCGATTAAAGTGGCAGCTGAGCATTGAGAACAGACTGCCTTGGTGACATGCTGTGGGTTGTTTCAATTCTGCAGAATGCCTTTCAGACTCAAGAACACACCCGGGGCATTTCAGAGGCCGGTGAATGTCCTTACCCAAGCTTTGAGAACTGAAGACATCCTCACGTACTTAGATGACTTCATTTGTTCCCACAAAACACGGGCGGGACGTCTGGTAGGCATGGTATGGATTCTAGATCTTCTTAAGGAACCAGGGTTTAAATTTGTACTAAACAAATATCAGTTTGTGAGGAGTCACCTCACCTTGCTTGGACATAGAGGCAGCGAAGACAAACAAGACTGGGATATGAAGACTCCTTTTGTTGTCTTTGCATAGAACACCTGCTGGCACTCAACTGTCCATTACTCTCCTTATGAGATTATTTTTGGACTCCACAGACCTATGCTTCCCTCGGACTTGATGTTCACCTACGTAGCTGAGAGACATGGCGGAGTCTTATATCAATGACAGCATTCCCGAAGGTGGAAGAACAAGTGAGCCAGAAGCAGGTTTTGGAGCCAATCTCCCCTTGCAGTTCCTTGATTCCCTTGAAATGCCCCCCTTCTCTGAATTCCTGGCATGCCACTGGGTTTTGAAAGTAAATGCCATTAGTTAAACAATGCACGCTGACANGGGGGGGGGGGGGGGGGGGGGGGGGGGGGGGGTCATCACACTCTGACTGATTGCTACTGAACTAATTAATCATCACAATGATCTTTTGTGGGTATCTACCAAGCGTCTTAAAGCTCTTCATAATAGTGGACATGCAATAACCTCATTTTACCCGTGGGCAGATTGAAGGACCAAGAGGTGAAGTGACACAATTCCTTAATAGTAGAACCCAGCTCTCCTGATTCCCAGTCCTGTGCTCTGACCACTTGCCCCATTGCTGCCCTAGGTAACAAATCAAGGGCCATGCTGACGACTCCAGTTCTGGAGGGGAGGAGGGCAGCCTGGGCGCTGAACGATGGTAGCACTTCCCAGTGCCCTTAGCGCCTGTGCGCTGACTTACCAGTCGGTCTCATCTAGTGGCTGTTTGGATCCTCCCAGTCCACAGTAGCAGCCGTAACCATTGTAATTCAGAAGGGCAATTTTCCCAGTCATCTGCCTAGTCATGTCCGCAAGCTGAATCAGGTTACTGCACGCCAAGGGCAGGACTGCAACCAAAGAGCTGGGGATAATTAAACTGTGTCTAAAGGGACATCAGGGAAAAACACCCCCTGCCTCCCATGTCAGTCCTACTGCATCCCACTCCTGGCTCTCTGATCATCCTGTAGGCAGGGGTTGAATTACCTACCCTGTGTGGGGGGAGCTCCATCCCCTCAGAATGCAGGGCTCTAATCATGAATCTCACCCACAGCTCCCCTGTACCCCTCCTATTTACTGTGGGTCCTTGACTCATCGACTCAGGGTCGTACCCACTGGCCCCCTCCTTTCCACACCAGCTAGTCCAGGGCTGCAGTGTCCTCCGCAGAATGAAGGGAGTGCCAGAGATGAGAACTATTTCCTGACCTGATGCAGATAAAGTTAATTGTGCCTAAAGCTGGCGCCTGGGTTATGCTGCACTCTGTACGTACACAGCATCTTCCCTGGATAGCTCCCAAGCTAGGGAGACAAGACGGACATAGGGGGAACCAGAGGCACAGGACAGAGTCAGCACTAGAACCCAGTTCTCTAGGGTTCCAGCCCAGGGCCCCAGCCACTGGACCAGTGGTGTGCAAACCTTTCCGCGCCCCCCCCCTTACCATTCACAGCATTCATTGCACCCGCCTGCCCATTACTTGTAATCTGAAGTAAACCCTTACTTCTGTGCTGCTGCTGACGGTGGCACTGCCTTCAGAGCTGGGCAGCTGCTGGCCGGGGCGTTGTTGTTGTTGGCGGTGCGGGAGGACTATTTTTTCAATCCCACTCCCGTTCCGCCATGCAATACCCACTCTATTTTTATCCCGTTCCTGCAATTATGGCAGCAGGTCCTGCAACACCCACAGGATCCCAGTTTCTTTGTTCCTCCCCTGNCCCCTGCGAACCTCTTGCCCCTCCCCCCCCCCCCCCCCCAGTTTGCACACCATTGCACTAGACAATTTTGTCTCAAGCAAACCATTACAGCAGCTTCTAGGCAATGTCAGAGTTTACAGGAAAATCAGGAGAGTTAAAAACATGCCACAGAATGAGTATTTACTTACAGCACAGGAAAAGTAAAGGGATGCCAGGCAAACGCTTCATTTCAGTTGAGAGAGGTTAGAGAAGAAAATAACTGTCCAGCTACAGAAAGCACTAAACCTTAAAGAGAGCCCAGCATGCAGTGCACAGGACTAACCGCACCTTTACTGCTGTTGGTTATATGGCCATTCCAGAGCTCCACTCCTCCTTATTAAACTATATACAGAAAGGAGGTACAAATATTTACAATTCTCACCAAAATGTATTTGTTATGCGACGGTGTATCTGGGAGTCCCGGACACTGTTGCCATAGGGGTTAAGGCCCAGATCCGCAAAGGTAGTTAGGCACCTAACTCCTCTAGAGGTCCTTTGAGGAACTGGGCCTTCGTGTTTTTGCTGTATGTCAAATGGGGGGTGAGAGCTGCATTGTGAAATGCAAAACTACCCCGCAGTCAAAGTTTTCCCCACATTTTGAGTCTCAACAATGGGCCTGTTTTCACAGAACGTTTTGCAAAATAGGTGTATTGTCCTCCTAGGATCAGTGTGTGTGACTTTGTTCTGTTCTGTACATGCAATTCCACCTTTGCACGGGTATGTGTCGCTTTGCTGTTGCTAGAGATACTGCTGATGGGAAGGCAGAAAGGACACAGGAGCTTTTGTTCCCAGAACATTTCTCTGCTGGTTGGGGGAAAATATTAAGCAGGATCTTCTCTTTGTACCTGCCCGGGGTAAAAACTGAACCCCTCTCTGTGTGTGGCCTCACCCATCCTTGCCTGTGGCACTTCCACAGAAGAGGGCTGATGCCAGGTATAGAAATCAGTCAGCCCTTTGCTTTCCATTCCAGAGGTCTCTTGGCTCCAGTGGTTACTGACAATGCTTGTAACTGAAGGTAAGAGTGGGCCAGGTCATGGCCCGGAGGGCTGCTTTGTGATTAGTAGTATTGCACTAGCCTTCACAGCAACACCCAATCGGAGCAGTGCCCCATTGTGATGCACAAACTCTGCTCTAAAAATATATATAGAGAGAGAGGGAAGAGGGAAAATCGGATCAACAGACTGTCCCGCACTGCAGAATAAGGTGTTCTGCTCACCTTTATTTAGAAGCAAAGGAAAGGAAATTGCATGGTAACTAAAGTGAAGGAAATGAATCTGTAACCAGAACATTAAACAATGGGGAGCTTATGCCAGCAATCCTAGGAGAATCCCAGTTCAACCAAATGGTCCCTAGTCACCATTTTTAGCACTGTAGTATTATATATATCCCAGTAGAACTTCTGGGACAAACTGAGATCAAAGCCCTATCATGCTAAGTGCTGTACAAACACATAGGAAGAGACAGTCCCTTACACTCCACATACACAGGCAAAGAAAGGACTATTATCCCCATTTTACAGATGGGCAAACTGAGGCATAGAGCAATTACAGCCCAGCTTCATAAAGGTACTTAGGCACCTAACTCCCATGGATTCCAATGGGAGTTAGGTGCCTAAGTGCCTTTAAAAATCTGCACACTTGGCCAAGGTCACACAGGAAGTCAGTGCCAGAGCCAGGAATTGAACCCAATCCGGTGTCTTAACCGTCCTTCCTATATTGGCTACCGGCCATCTGATGTGGTTCTCTTCCGGTCTGGTCTGCTCTAGTGACCTGCTTTAAGGTAGAGCTGCTGGACTATTTAAAAGCAGTTCCCTGGAATTTCTCTTGTCCTCTATAGCAAAGCACTCAGAGGTCACAGTCCATTCTACAGTCCGACTCCTGGCTCCTGGCTCATTGGTCCTGGGGAAACAGCATGTGCAAACTCTTGTCAGCTGGGTGGCCAGTACAATGATGGGCTGGGGACAGGGTGGCCCCTAGCACCTGGGTGTGAATCCCGCGCACTTGCTGTCTCGGTAGCGAACGTAGTGGCTGTTGAACGTCTTCAGGTTCCTTTCCAGGCAGAGAGAAGTGCTCTTGTCACAATCACAGACCTGTTCTTCGCACCAGCTCCCCAAAGCTGCCAAGACAGAGAGAGAGAGACGCACGTTTTTCATGGGACAATCGCTGCGACGAGGAGGAAAGTGACTAATTCTCAGGGCCTGACTCCCCGCTGGCCCTGTGGAGTCACTTACACTCGGGCTGTGTGAGTGCAAAGCAGGTATGAAGTACTGCTACAGGCGTCCTCACTCACCCTGGTGGTAGGTTACATTTGATTGGATGAGATCTTAAAAAGTGAGCTCCTAACACCCCCTTACAGTCAACTGCATGGACCTTAATTTACCTAGAATCATAGACTATCAGGGTTGGAAGGGACCTCAGGAGGTCATCTAGTCCAACCCCCTGCTCAAAGCAGGACCAATCCCCAGACAGATTTTTGCCCCAGATCCCTAAATGGCCCCCTCAAGGATTGAACTCACAACCCTGGGTTTAGCAGGCCAATGCTCAAACCTATATCAGCT
This sequence comes from Platysternon megacephalum, assembly GCA_003942145.1. Taxonomy (NCBI): domain Eukaryota; kingdom Metazoa; phylum Chordata; order Testudines; family Platysternidae; genus Platysternon; species Platysternon megacephalum. Next base: position 14,859,049 of record QXTE01000014.1, on the reverse strand, counting down.
GGACGAGGTGCCGAAGTCATTGGGTCAGAAGCTGAATCAGGGCTTTCAAGGAATCAAGGTGTGGCAACTCCAATACTTATAGGCCATTAATTCATTTCTTGGGTCCATGACACAAGGTGAGAGAGCCAGAGTCCTTCCAGGGATCCTGGTACTGCCCTCCCCTTCGAACCCTTCTCTTCTGGATCAACGATAAGGCCATAACGTTTGGCCATTTGGAAGGAGGACACCGAGCGAGAAAGGCGAAGAACCAGACCGGTGGGCTGATTAAAGAGTAGAAGCAAAGCACATCCCAACCTGACCAAGGGGAAAGAACTCACCACACAGGATGTCCCCGTCCTTGTAGGTGTAACTATATCGCTGTCTGTTCCCATAACATCCACTAGCTTTTAGCCTTTTATAACAGCAGTGATGAGCTCGGCAGCACCTCCGGGGAGAAGGAAGAGCAGAGGTACACGTCAAAGGTCTGCTTACAATGAAAGAGACTATCATCCAGTATAGCCGATCTTTTCTATGCAAGCATGTCTGGCCACTGTCTAAGCATTTGTTGGATTTACTGTACATATCCAGTACATTCCCACTAATACATGTATTTGTTCATGTCTGAATCAGGGCCATATCTGAGGAACCATAACTAAAGATCAGAAATGCCCTGGTGAGTAGCTGGTAGAAACTGAGCTTTCTGCAGAAGCCAGTGAGCATCTTAAGAGACTTTCCATCCAGTCGGTCTCCTGCAAAGGACCCTTGATAGTAAACTCTACTGCACTTTATAGGGATATTTAAGCACCAGCCCCTTCTCTCACCATGACAGGCTCAGGGGGACTTTTCCCTTTATGAATTTTGGGGCTTGACTAGGTGAGTGTTTTGTTTGGTGAGGGTTTTGCAAAGGTGCATTTAACCAGTCCCCTGGGAATTACAGTGCTGCTTGAGGAATGATATATTTTAAAAAAATCTAGTGGCAATTTACCAATCTGTCGCATCCTTTGGCTCCCCTCTGCCATCAGACCCGCAGTAGCAGCCGTACCCATAATAACTGAGGATGGCACTTTTTCTCGTGGCTTGATTAATCATCTTTCGAAACTCCAGAAGACTCCCCTGTGTTCCAGACAGACCTGCAAACCAGCAAGAGCACTAGGAAGGATGGTTTCCTCTAAAGGAAAGATCACTTGCCCCTCTCCTGTTGTTAGTGCACATGGTGAGCACACTGCAGTGGTGAAAGAACGCGGAGCTGAATCCTGGGGGTTAGCATGTGGCTCTAATGCCACAGCCCTTTGCTAGGGGGTGCTGTGGCGCTGCACTGCTCTACACGGGGCACCAGAGAGCTTGTGCCCTCTAGTGGTGTGTTCCTTGCAAAGGGGCTGCCCAATCCTCATTCCAGCCTTTAGACCGGCATAGATGCTTCCCACAATTGCAGTGCTCTTGCTCTGGGGACCGGCACCAACTCCTCCCTGCCCCCTTTCTCCAGCTTACTCTCCTGTGGGAGAGCAGGAATGCACAGCCCTTCCCTGGAGCGCAGGGACTCGTATTGCAAGATGCCCCTGTGCAGCAATGCAAGGGGCAAGGTGAATACCTCACCCTCTCCCCTGCCCTTACACAGAGATGTGTGTGGCCATGCATGAGCTGGGGCCTGAGGCTTTAATATGCCTCACTCGGGTAAAGCTCCCAGCGACCTCAGTGGGCCTCACCCAGGTAAGGGCTGAGGAAACCCGACGTCTAGACCCCAAGCTGCGGCCAGGTTTGCCAGGCACTGAGCCTCACTTGCGCTGCCCTGATGCTGGGGATTCTGCTCTGAGGGGGGACGCTGGTTACAGAGCGGAGGCGATCGCATCATTAGCGTCGGCTCGGGAGTCACCAGTTTGCTGTACTCACTGCAGGCGATTAGCAAGGTGACTACAAAGAGATTCTTCATCTTTGTGCAGGACCTGGGAGAGGAAACACCCAGATCTTTCACTCAAGCAAGCAATTCAGTGGTATCGATCTCTGGATCTGCTCCAGTTAGCAGGCAGGCTTCGGATAGCCGGCTGCTGCACAGGAAGCTGCTGAGAGGATAGAGAGGCAAGTCCGAACTTCTGGAGCACGAACCCACTCGTCACGATGAGTCAAAGCCCTGCCTGGGACAGTGAGGAGATACAGCGGATGATCCCTTTCAAAGACGTGATCTGTCAGCACAGGCACTTTCTGCCTCTCCTTCTACTGGAGACATTGTACAGGCCAGCAGAGAGCTAAAGTCACGTCAGTGCTGAAATTCAGGAGGCTGATGCCCCTCTTAGAATCTGGCACAATTTGACCCTGCATTTCCCCCCTCCCTGCCCGCCTCCAACTGGTATTTCACTAGCATGCCATTTACAGTCACTACTCAGGATCTGTCTCGCCATGGGTGAAATCCCAGCCCGGTTGGGGTCAAGGGCAAAACTCCCATTGATGTGTGGAGTCAGGATGTCACCCCATGAGTCTAACATTCTTTTACTTCTTTAGCTGAGTCCCCCTGTAATATTAGGGGACGTGGAAGATAAGGGGAGCAAGGGTCATGACCTCTTTCCCACTCCATGTAGATGTCAGAGTGTACTCAGCTATATGGTCTCTCTGTCCTTCTCAGGTCACTTTTAGGGAGGAGGGGATCGTAACTAAGCCAACCTGCAAGTGAGCTAAGCTGAGTCCTGCTCCTTCCCGCTCAGGCAGAGGGGAGCAATCACATAGGGGGTGTTTACAGTGGAGTTGTAGGTGTAATTTTTAGGGTGAGCAGACATACCCATGCTGATTGAGCGAGCCTGCTAAAAATAACAATCTAGCCGCACCCGCACGGAAGGTGGGACTGGTTAGCTGCCTCAGATACAATCCTGTCTGAGACCCTAGGTACATAGCTGGGGCACCCAGCCTGTTTCACTGCCCGCTCCTATTTTTAGTGATCTAGCTCAATCAGGGCTAGCACAGGTGTGTCTACCTGAGCTGGAAATTACGCCCCCAGCTGCAGTGTAGACACGCTTTAGTGAACCCCGAGGTCCCAAAGCCAATCTCAGCGCAGTGAAGGGTAGGCTACACGCACAGAGGAAGTCTGTCCTAAGTACAGAGAACTAGTTGACTGCTTTCCTGTCTGGTTACCAGTTAGAAGGAATAACCCACAATGACACACAAGCAGAAGCTAAAAACTTGTCAGAATGGGCATCAGCTGCTTGATCCCATAATGCAAGAAAAAGATCAGTAAATAATATCTATAGCACCAATCACCATAATACCTAACCACTTCCCAGGTAAATGAAGTCAGTGTAGCAAGGTCCCTACTAGAGGGCATTCTCTTTTGTAAAGCACTCACCTCCTCTGGGCTTGGGAAAACCTTGGCAGCTGGAGTAACATCTGATGTATGCTAGCCACTGGTTTCTCTTATATTCTCCACTCTGTCCCTCCCACTGCCACCCCAGCCAGGTGGATCTTGTTCTCCACGGTCCATAATTCAGGATGATCCAGAGGAGTGGCCAAGTCTGTAATAGAAGGTGTTGCCTCTTTTCCTCTTTTCTCTGGGTCTGAAGGACTCTTCCATTGTATTTAAGCAGGGATCATGCTGAAGACGCCCAGTAGAGACTCCGGTCTCTGTCTGGCGATTTCACACTGCTCCTTTCTGAATACTTCCACTGTGCCATGAACTCGCAGGCTGGAGCTTCACACCCCTTTGGCAGAGTCTCTGCAGTCTGATGCCAATTTGGCAAGAAACTATTTTTTTCCCTTCAGGACAATGAAGAATGATCACGGCCCCACTGAAATGACCAGGAGTTTTGCCATTGACGTCAATGGGGCCAAGTTTTCACCCCATGTCTTTAAGAGTGAGACCGTGCTGGATTGTCCGAGGGAACAACAAACAAAGAGGGACAGAATCGTGGCTCAGAATCACCAACTCAGGGAGTTGGTAGGTAAAATCCCGTGGGAAGCAAGTCTAAGGAGTACTGTGGAAAGGGATCTGGGGGTCATAGTGGATCACAAGCTAAATATGAGTCAGTAACGCTGTTGCAAAAAAAAGCAAACATCATTCTGGGATGTGTTAGCAGGAATATTGTAAGCAAAACACGAGAAAAGAATTCTTCTGCTCTACTCCGCGCTGATTAGGCCTCAACTGGAGTATTGTGTCCAGTTCTGGGTGCCACATTTCAGGAAAGATGTGGACAAATTGGAGAAAGTCCAGAGAAGAGCAACAGAAATGATTAAAGGTCTAGAAAACACGACCTATGAGGGAAAATTGAAAAAAAATGGGTTTGTTTAGTCTGGAGAAGAGAAGACTGAGAGGGGACATGGTAACAGTTTTCAAGTACATAAAAGGTTGTTACAAGGAGGAGGGAGAAAAATTGTTCTTCTTAACCTCTGAGGATAGGACAAGAAGCAATGGGCTTAAATTGCAGCAAGGGCGGTTTAGGTTGGACATTAGGAAAAACTTCCTAACTGTCAGAGTGGTTAAGCACTGGAATAAATTGCCTGGGGAGGTTGTGGAATCTCCATCATTGGGGATTTTTAAGAGCAGGTTGGACAAACACCTGTCAGGGATGGTCTAGATAATACTTAGTCCTGACATGAGTGCAGGGGACTGGACTAGATGACCTCGCGAGGTCCCTTCCAGTTCTATGAATCTATGGCTACTCAATGGAAGTTTGGCCTGCGTGAGGACTGCAGGTTTATGTTTAACCACAGATAAATGGTGGTGGTGCTACAACCATAGGCCAAGATGTGAAGGGGATTAGCACAGCAAAAATACCCTCCCCCTGCAGTTATTCCAAATCACTTTGTACAGCACCTAGCGCAGGACGGTCCTGGGCCTAGCGCCTCAGAGGTATTTAGGTTCCTGACCTCAGTGGGAGGTAGGTGTCAAAATACCTTTAAGGAGCCGAGCCTTGATCCATGACTAGGGTCCGAGGTGTTACAGTAATCCCAAACTAACTAATCATCCGAGATTCTGCACTTTGACATGGAGTTATTGTCAACCTTTTCATGCCCAAATTCGGAGAGTGTTTTCATCGTCCGTTCCCACGGCTATTACAACTGCTGATTTGTTCTGCTGAATGCACTAACTCAAGGGGCACACACCACCGGAGCCCACAGGCCGGGGGGTGGAGATTCCTATCTTAATTGACAATAGGCAGCCAGTAAGTGCATGCAGTGGTCACAATAGTTCAAGTCAGTATGTAGGTGCCAACATCTGTAAGCTCTGGAACAATCACCTGTCCCTTGAGTCCCGATTTCCCTCCATCACACTCCAGGTGAGCTGCGAGGGATTAGCAGCGCCTTCATATTGAGTTCCACGGGTCGCTCAGCTCCAGTGAGTCTCAACAATGCTTGAAACTGAGGCTAAGGGTGGATTTAAAGCTGGGGTTGTTGTAGTAACTGGATGAAAATAATCTACTTTTAATGCACTTTGGGACAAATTCACCTGCTAAAATCCCATTGATGGCAGTGAGACCTGGATCTGGGTTCATGGACTGGGCAGAACTGTCTGGCTGAAGGTTCCCGGAGGAGTGGAGGTTGTAGATGATTTGAGCTGTTTGGCTCAGATCCAGATGTTTCTACATCAGCTATTGAGCAGCTATCATTTAAAAACAACAACAAAACGCTGCTTAACCTTTAGCCCTGCACTATATGCACTGGGTGCGTGAGCCGCATTGTCTAGTATAGAACATAAGCTCCATGAAAGAGATATGACGTCGGCCTTTACGTCTGTGCACTGCGGAGCACGCTGTTGGATTTCAATCATTAAATGATAATAAGGGCATAAGCATGTGTCACCCTACTGCAGGATATGTTGCCAGGTAGAGAACCCAGTCACTCCTGCCCTTTCTGTCCCACTGGGCTCTTTGCTTCAGTGCTTGTGAACAATGCTTGGGTTTGAAGGTAAAACTAGATTAGGTCCAAGTGTTCGCACTTTCATTGCGCCGAGAGGGGGAGCACTTCTCTTGTCTCCACCAGGCATGCGGAACATGGAAACTATGGAGGAAGGGCCTCCAAGGAAGAGAACCTGGTTACGGTGACATGACAGAGTGCCCAGGACTTCTCTTGTGATGGTTAAAGGGTAAAAAGAGGGTGGTGCCTTTTGGAATGGGATGGGATCATTTGAGAGCATCCCCTTAGTAGCCTCTTCACAACGCGGGTCCTATGGTGCCCCTGTTATCTAACACCCAGGTGGGACAGGAGAGTTAGTTATGCCACCTACTCTCCCTGGGGGCGAAGCCTCCCTGAGATCCAGGAAGGGTGCAATGTACACCACCTCCCTTGTGCTGGAACTCACTGAACTCCTTCAAGACAGGAGGGTGACGGAACCCAGGGAAAATTAGCCAATCACTTCCAGCCAATCAGCCACGTGAAGTGATTGAAGGGGTTCTGTGCTCCTATTGGCAGTATACTTACCTGCGTCCCCCTTACATAGCTGGTTGGCTGGGAGATGGGGGCAGCGTTATGGTTTGCAGTTAAACCTGAACTGCAACTTTCCAGCCTTGTAGATGGTTGAGATAGTCTTTTAAACTATAAAAATGTTCCTCCTTCAGCTGGTGTTCAGAACAAACTTCACTGAGAAGCTAACGAGCCATTTGGGGTGGTGGATAATGATCCATTGCAGAGGAAATGTCCCTTTTGCAGACTCAGCTTCCAGCAAAAATACTCTGCCATTGAGAGGAATCAAGAGAGCCAGCAGCAAGCGAGGACTCGTCTGATGCTTCACCTAGGCCTGATCACAAGAGAGGCCCTGGAAAATCAGACTCTAAACAGTGGAACCATGAAGAGGGGGCTAAGGATGGACTCATTGGCAAGAAGTGGGGGGATGGCATTAAGGGGGCTGGCAGAGAATAAAGGGAAAGAAATATAGGGAGGGTAAGGGCTGGTCCACACTAGGGGCGGGATCGAACTAAGGTACTTCGACTTCAGCTACGCGAATAGCGTAGCTGAAGTCGAAGTACCTTAGTTCGAACTAACGCGACTTACCTCGCGTCCGCGCGGCGCCGCGATCGAAGTTCGCGGCTCCTACTTCGAACTCCGGTACTCCGCTCGCCCTGCAGGAGTACCGGAGTTCGAAGTAGCGCGTTCGGGGATCGATCTATCGCGTCCAGACGAGACGCGATAGATCGATCCCCGATACTTCGATGGCTACCCGCCGATCCGGGCGGGTAGTCTGGACGGGGCCTAAGAGATTTCCCAGAGCCCTGAGAGAAGAGGCAGCAAGAGAGAGAAAAAACAGCTCATCTTTATGAAAAGTGATTAGGGCACTGGCCTAGGGTTTGCACGAGCTGGTGTAAGAGGGTGTGCTGGCCCTGTAGCACCCCCTACAGGTCACGCATGGCTTTGCAGAGGCCTGCTTCAGTTTCCCCTTCTCTCAAGGCTCCTTAATAAACTCTGCAGAGGCTCTCTCATGGCCAACACCACCCCTGCCAAAGGCTGGTTTAATAACAAAACCCAGTTCAAGACAACCCCAAATAAAGTCCATCATCACCACAACACAAAAGCTCACACTCAGCTCCGGCATCTTCAGCCACTCCTGGAGCTCTTCCGTTCCAGCCGGCTTTTCACCAAGCAGCCACTCCCAGCCCTGTCCTCACTGGAGCTCAGCCTTCTTTAGCTGCAAAGCCCCTCTGCTGCACTCCTGGTTACTCAGGGTCTCCTGCTCACTGCAACCTCTACCAGCACCCCGACCCCCTTGGGCTGAGAGAGGTCAGTGGGTTGCCTTCCTGCCCCTGCTGCCGTTGTCCTCTTTATAAGACCCAGGTACCTTCCCTTAAGCCCAGTTGGGCAGCAGGCGCGCGCTGGACCTCCACTCCCTCTTAAAGGGGACAGTCAGGCTCCCTGTTCCATCCCAGAGCTCTTATGGGATATTGGGCACCTCACCAGATCCACAAAGGGACGGCGGTGTTGCAGTGCTCAGCATTGCAGTGCCTAGAAACTCACAGGAGCCACCAAGCCTGAGTGAGGTGCCCTGGGTCCTAGACAACCAGTGGGGAGATATAGGCACCTCAGAATGGGATCCACGCCAGCCAGCACGCCAAGGAGAGGTGCTGACAACAGGGATGTGTCCAAAGCCCTGCCCCTCTCTTGGCAGGAGGTGCCTAAGTCTGAGCTGCGAGGAGGGGGCCTATCTCTGCTAGCAATCCAAAAATGGCCACCTGGCTCCTGGAGTCAGGCAGGTAGGTGCCGAAGCTGCTTCTTGCGGGAATGAGTTAGGAGCCTGCCTTGCTCCACATAAAACAGCTGGAGGAGGTTGTGGTGCCCACCTTAGCCTGATGGTTAGAGCACTCACTGGGGATGTGGGAGACCCCAGTTCAGTTCCTCCCTCTCTGACATGGGTCTCCCACCTGTCATCAGAGTGCTCCACCACTGAGCCAGGGGATATTCTGGTGTGGGGCTCCCTCCCCCTCTCTTGTTGGAGCTGCTCCACTATGGAAAAATAATGGAAGAGCGATTGGAGCAGCTGGACGTCCTAGCCCCTGGACTACAGCCTCATTCTCACACTCTTCTTCTCTTGGCCCAATGACTGTTCCGCTGTGTATAATACTTAAGTCATCATCAGGCCAGAGACAGCTCAGTGGTTAGAGCCATAGGCACCGACTCCATGGGTGCTCCAGGGGAAAAAATTAGTGGGTGCTTAGCACCCACCGGCAGCCAGCTCCCCCCTCCCCACCAGCGCCTCCTATGCACCGGCAGGCCCTGCCGATCAATTCCTCCCCCACCCGCCCACCGCGATCAGCTGTTCTGCGGCATGCAGGAGGTGCTGGTGGGGAGGGGGAGGAGCGGGGATGGGGCGTGCTTGAGGGAGTGGGGGAACTAGGTGGGAAGAGGCAGGGCGGGGTGGAGCGGGAAGAGACGGGACAGGGGTGGGGGCTTGGGAGGCGGGGTGGGGGTAGGGCCCGGGGAAGGGTGGGGGCGTTGAGCACCCCCGGGGCCCAGAGTAATCTGGCGCCTGTGGTTTGAGAACTATCTGGTGAAAAGGGAGACCCCTGTTCAAATCCTCTCTCCCCTGCTGGCGGAGAGGGAGAGAAATTGAACCTGGGGTCTGCCCCATCCCAGGTAAGTGCATTAACCAGATCCCACATCTGGGGTGGAGGAATGCCTGTTTTCCATGTATGAATGGCTCTGAGGCTTAGGTGGAAGATAGGTGCCCAGATGCCTAGGGGGGTTAGGCACCCAAATACCTGTGTGGATTGGGGCCTTAGCCTCTCTGTGTCTGTTTCTCATCTGTAAAATAGGGACAGTGGCTTGAAGCTCACGAGGGGTATCGTGAGGATGAATCCATTGAAGATGATGAGGCGCTCAGATACTACGGTGCTGGGCCCAGAGACGTACCTAAGCTAAGCCCAGCTGGCGGCATGGAGCTCGGTGCATATTGACTTGCAGGTTCTGGGCCTTAGCCAGAAGCTGTGGATGGGTGTGATTTCTTCACCCTAAACAAAGAGAAGTGTTAGAAATGGGCGTAAACCAAGGACCCAGATCTGATCCACCCCAGATGTGGGATCTGAACCAGAACTCTACAGTGAACCCTATTACCAAAAGTGGACTGAACCAAACCCCTGGATCACGAATTTTGGGAGTGAAATTTGAATCAAGAGCTGAACGTTGTGGCTCAGAACTGTCAGGGGACTCATGGATTAACTGGCAACCACGCTAGAGGGGTAGCTGCTCCCAGCTTTCTCACTCACGACGAAGGGTGACTAGTTCGGTTCGGTCGAATGCCTCTGAGTCACAACCCGGAGAAGAACACGGTTATACTCTTCCGTTTTATTTGGAAGCAGCCCAAAGCGAATCTGCACTGAAGCAAGAGCAAAGGAAATTGACATTTTTCTATCTTCATTTATGCACTTAGACCCAATCCAAAGACTATTGAAGAGGATGGAGAGACTCCCCCTGGCTCCCATCATAACTTAACCATGGCAGAGGACATGTGCCAGTTCTCCCTAGTATTTTTTATCAAAAACGTGACACGTGTTGCTGTCTCCCTCTAAATAATTTCTCTTCTGATCCTGTGTATCGTGATGCAGTTAAGGCAGATCGGGTCTCTTATTTAAGAGCAGTTCCTTGGATTCTGCCTGACAGTAACCTACGAAGAGAGCAGCCAAGAACCACTAGATAGGAAGCAATTCCCAATCCCAGGTCAAGCACTTGATTGCGTAACAGTGTGGCAATGCTGAATGCATGAGAATAGGGGATGGCTTAATGAGCATTGCAAGGAGCCTTTGCTTAACACCTTGGCTTTCTCCCTGTGCACTTTATGTTGGAGTAGAAGCGATACTTCTTGTTGTAGCTCCGTAAGTTGCGCTTCATGCACAACGCAGCGGCCTTGTCACACTCGCAGATGCTCCTTTTACACCAGCTGCCTGGACCTGGGAAGACCAGGGAAGAAGCACATTGCTTAGGGAGTGGGGTGCCAGCTCCAGGAGCATCAGAGCTGGGTGAATTATTTGCAGCCAGCCACTGCTTCGTTATTTCCCAAAGTGTTCAGCATTGGGCTAATTCTGCTCCCATCCAGACCAATGGCAAAGCTCCCATTGGCTTCAGTGAAGGCAGAGCTGTAGGCCAATGCTGAGTGCTTTTGAAAATCCCATCTCCACCCCACCCCCTTTCCTCCACAAGCACCATTTCTGCTTTAGAGGTTCATGGTTCCAGAGAAGCTGATGAGTTGTTCCTTCAAAACATATTCCAACCCAGGGGCTGCTAACGAACTATTTGGTGTAACTTTTGGTGCCTGTTGTCACTGTTCCTAATTCTCTATTCTCACTGGCCATCGAAGTCACCTGGTGTTGTTTCCGCTCCCTGACTGGGAGAGTCCCAAAGCTACAGAAAGCTCTCAAGATGGCTTGTGAACACTTCCATTGTGAATGTTTGTGCAAAATCCTGGCACCCGTGCATGCTCACATGAGTAATTGTGGCACTTTCCTTGTCGGCAGACAACCGTGTGAATAACACTTCAGCACGGGCAGATGTTTGCAGAATACAGATAAAGGGGGTTGTATACACCATCAAGATGAATGTGTGTCTCTCTCTTTCTCTCTGCTGGTCTGAAATCCCAGTATAGATGACTTCTATCACTTCCATTTTATTTTCCTCTTATTTACCTTTAAAAAGAACAGGAGTACTTGTGGCACCTTAGAGACTAACAAATTTATTTGAGCATAAGCTTTCATGGGCTACAGCCCACTTCATCGGATGCATAGAATGGAACATATAGTAAGGAGATATATATATCTATACACACAGAGAACATGAAAAGGTGGGAGTTGCCTTTTATCTAACAGGCTAATTAAGATGAGCAATTATCAGCAGGAGAAAAAAACTTTTGTAGTGATAATGACAAGAAGGTGTGAGGATACTTAACATGGGGAAATAGATTCAATGTGTGTAATGGCTCAGCCATTCCCAGTCTCTATTCAAGCCTAAATTGATGGTATCTAGTTTGCATATTAATTCAAGTTCAGCAGTTTTTCCTTGGAGTCTGTTTTTGTCACCTTCTTGTCATTATCACTACAAACGTTTTTTTTCTCCTGCTGATAATTGCTCATCTTAATTAATTAGCCTGTTAGAGTTGGTAGGGCAACTCCCACCTTTTCATGTTCTCTGTGTGTGTAGATATATATATATCTCCTTACTATATGTTCCAGTCTATGCATCCGATGAAGTGGGCTGTAGCCCATGAAAGCTTATGCTCAAATAAATTTGTTAGTCTCTAAGGTGCCACAAGGACTCCTGTTCTCTTTGCGGATACAGACTAACACGGCTGCTACTCGGAAACCTATTTACCTTTGGCTGTCTAGAGTCGGCCTGTGTGTCCGATGCCCAGCATAGAGCTGGCCAAGCTCTACTCTCCAGCTGAGGTTCTGACCCCACCGATTTTAAGAAAGTGGCACAGCAAAGCAATGAGCTGATTTGGGAGCAGAGACAAAGGAAGTGCCTGTCTTTCTATGGGCCTGGCTACTCACCGCACGTTATGACTCCTCTCCTGTAAGTGTAATGGTATTTGTCAGTTATGACACGACATTTTTGAGCCTTCAACTGTGAGTAACAGCAGTCGTGATGCAGGCAACACCTGTAGGGAGAATCAGGTTGAAGCTGATACACAGCATAGTATGTGGGGAAAACAAAACAACCCGCTCCCCAACCACCCCTCCCCTCAATCGGTTTCTAAAAGTTACATAAAACAAGCAGATCCTGCAGCTTCATGGCTAAGCAGAGTTAAGCAATTAGCAAAACTTACTCATACAAATAGTCTCACTGAAGTCAATGGATTTTATTCTCATAAGAACATAAGAATGGCGGTACCGGGTCAGACCAAAGGTCCATCTAGCCCAGTATCTGTCTACCGACAGTGGCCAATGCCAGGTGCCCCAGAGGGAGTGAACCTAACAGGCAATGATCAAGTGATCTCTTTCCTGCCAACAACTCCACCCTCTGACAAACAGAGGCTAGGAACACCATTCCTTACCCATCCTGCCTAATAGCCATTAATGGACTTAACCTCCATGAATTTATCCAGTTCTCTTTTAAACGCTGTTATAATCCTAGCCTTCACAACCTCCTCAGGTAAGGAGTTCCACAAGTTGACTGTGCGCTGCGTGAAGAAGAACTTCCTTTTATTTGTTTAAAACCTTGTTTTAAAATAGGTTTAAACCTATTTGTTTCTCCTCTCACTCTAAACCTTCCATGGACTTGCTCTTTCTGATATCATGGTTCTTTGCTCTTCTTATTACTGTACTTTCTTTGCTCCCTCTACTGGCCTTCTTTCTGTTTTTCCACACATTCTGTCTGGTCGTGGTGTGAGAGCCTTCTCTTCTGCATCGCCTGGCATCTGGAACAGATTTCGTGTCCCTTTGCAGTTCTTCCGTTCTCCGGGCCTGGTCCGCAGCTCCTGTAGATCAGTGTAGCTCCCTGGAATTACTTTCATTTATCTCAACTGGGGATCTGGACCTCAGTCTTCTTTCAAAACTCATGTGAGCACCTATCAGGCTACATGCATCCGTAAAGTAACTCAATTGACTTCAGTGGAGTTACAATAAGAATGAATTCGATCCCATCTTTTCTCTCTGGCTTAAACCTTTTTCCTTTCTCCTTCTGCTATTGCTTTCTATTTCCTGTACACCTGTTTCACTCTGCAAAGCCTATTGGTAGGGCCCTACCAAATTCATGGTCCATTTTGGTCAATTTCACAGTCATAGAATTGGTAAATTTCATGATTTCAGCTATTTAAATCTGAAATGTCACAGTGTTGTAATTGTAGGGATCCTGACCCAAAAAGGAGTTGGGGAGGGGGGTGTCACAAGGTCATTGTAGGGGAGGTTGTGCTATTGCTACCCTTACTTCTGCGCTGCTGCTGGTGGCGGTGCTGCCTGCAGAGCTGGGCAGCTGGAGAGCGGCGGCTGCTGGCTGGGAGCCCAGCTGTGAAGGCAGAGCCAGGGCCGGCTCCAGGCACCAGCGCAGGAAGCAGGTGCTTGGGACGGCCAATGGAAAGGGGAAGCATGTCCGGGCCTTCGGCGGCAATTCGGCGGCGGGTCCCTCAGTCCCTCTCTTCCTCTTTGAGCTGCCGCTGAAGTGCCGCCGAAGAGGAAGAGAGGGAGTGAAGGACCCGCCACCGAATTGCCGCTGAAGAATGAAGCGGCGTGATTGAGCTGCCGCCGACATGCCGCCGATCAGCTTTAGCTTTTCTTTTTTTCCCGCTTCTCTGCTTAGGGCAGCAAAAAAGCTGGAGACGGCCCTGGGCAGAACCACCCCCAGCACCCGCGCAGAGTAAGAATGGCATGGTATGGTATTGCCACCCTGTGCTGCTGCTGGCGGGTGCTGTCTTCAGAACTGGGCGTCTGACCAACAGCTGCCGCTCTCCAGCCGCCCAGCTCTGAAGGCAGTGCAGCAGTAAGGGTGGCAATACCACCCGCCCCTAAAATAACCTTGTGACCCCCCCTGCAACTCCCTTTTCGGTCAGGACCCCCAATCTGAAAAATGCTGGTCTCCCCCGTGAAATCTGTATAGTACAGGGTAAAAGCCCACAAGACCAGATTTCATGGTCCAGGACGTGTTTTTCACAGCTGTGAATTTGGTAGGGTCCTGGGATGCAGCTGACACTCAGCAAGCTCAAGTTGTTTGGCATCTAGAGCAAGGATTATAGAACCGTAATTCACCAGTGGTGCCTGCGTGTTTAGAATACTGCTGTAATCAGTAACTACTGTACCAATCAGTTGCATCCTTAGGCGTCCCTTTGCCTCCCACACCGCAGTGGCATCCATAGGAGGTATAATTTGGTAGAGCACTTTTCCCAGTTGCTTGTTTGATCATCTTGCGAAACTCCAAGAGACTCCCATGCACCACGAATTCACCTGCAAAATAACAGCAGAGGGTTACATCACAGTTCAGGGCCTCTGCACCTGTATTCCCCCTCTGTGGTCCAGACATGTCTCTCTCTCCATCCTGACCAGGGTATTTCCAGGCGGCTTACATGGTGCTATCCCGCAGCAAGGCAGACAGCCTAATGGCCAGCACCAGTCCTTTGCTTTCTCATCAGAGACTAAGAACACTGTAATTGCCCACAATTGTAAGTTATCACACAGAGCTTTCTAAGCAATCACATTTAGTCCTTAAGGTACAAATCATTACAGAGAAAACATATTAAAAAATAATAAAAAACCCTACACGCATGCTGATCAGCTTACCGGAGATCACCCTCCCACCCCCCATCCCAAAGGCTCTGGCTGGCGATTAATCCTTTGAACCCCACACAGCTTTTTTTCCCCCTGTGGTCACCAGTTCATCATAGCCTCAGTTCCGAACTGACCCACTCCTGTGTCAATGAGTTACTTCTTTATACCGTTTTTGGGGTCTTTGATCTGTCCTCATGTAGCCAGTGACCAGTAGCCAAAAAAGTCCCCTCTTGCAAAGCTTCAAAAGCTGAGTTTTTGTATACCTAGAGTTTTTGCCTCACCCTCCTCCTAGAGATTTCCTGGGAAACATACTTAAAAGTTCATTCTTGTCTTTGCCCATTGTTTCAAACAGTCCTTTGAAGCGAACAGTTCCCATTGTTTGCCTGGGTCCTGTCTTCCCCTTAAAAGAAGTTACATACACTCCCCTAACAGTACACGAACAGTTCGTTTTTTACACCGTGAGCGCCTAAGATACTTAAACTTCATTCAGTGAAGTCTGTCCAGGATTTTGTCATACCTGTCACAGGCCACCTTACACATTAGGGAAGGAGACGTTTCCTATAGGAAATAGCATTGATTCTCCGCGTGGTGAGATACCAGTCAATGGAATTACACGAAGGATGAATCTGGCCCAGTGTGTGCATTAGAAGGCTTAGCCTTTTGTGTTGACATTTTCCCAGAGATATTTGTATTGGGGCTCATTCCTATCAGAGTCACTGACTCTGGGTGGGAATGACCCTGTGCTCCCAAGCAGCCCTGGCAGGGACGTGTTGGTTACAGATCCAGTGTCATGGTAAGAAACGGGCTACCCCCATGTGACAATCAGGGTCCAGACACCTCAAGGGGAGAACAAGGCCCCCAAAGAATAAACAATTGAATCAACTGGTGGTATACATTACTGTGTATAGAAATGCATCAAGTACCGTCTTTTATGAAAGCTTGTAATTACTCCTGAGGGCATTCTGCACCAAAAAATTAATAATTCTGCGCACAATATTTTAAAATTCTGCAAAATGTTATTTGTCAAATAAATGTGGAGGCTCCAGCATGGCAGTGGGGAGCACAGGCCACTGGCTGCACAGAGGTGGGAGATCACTGCGCAGCTCCCCCTCAATGACTTGGACTCAGCGGTGAGGCTGCACCCAACCCTGACACAGCGCAAGGACCGGATCTGCCCCAGAAACACCCCAGGGCCCTGCCCCTCTGTACCAGGTGCGGGCAGGCAGGCTCGGCAAGGCAGGATCCAAGTGTGGAGGGGCTCAGTGTGGGGGGATCCAGGTGTGGGTTGAGAGGGTTCTGTGTGGGGCAATCTGAGTGCAGGCGACTCCGTGGGGGATCCGGGTGGGGCGGGGAATCTCGATGCACAGGGGCTTGTTGGGGGGTTCTGGGTGCAACAGTAATGGGACTCTGCAGGGGGCTCCAGGTGAAAGTGTTTGGGGTTCAGCAAGGGGGGGTCTGGGTGTGGGGAGGATAGAGTTCGTAAGGTGGGTCTGGGGGAGTGGAGCTCAGTGGGATGGGGATCCAGGTGCAGATGATTGGGGCTCGGTAGGGTGGGGATCCGGGTGGCTTGTTGGGGTGGTCGAGGTGCAGGGGGAGTGGGGCTCATCGGGGGGGGGGTTCTGGGTGTGTGTGGGGGTCAGGCTTGGTGGGAAGGTCTGGGTATGAGGGGGTTTGGATGCATGGGGGCTGGGAGGATGGGGGAGCAGCTTCCTGTACAGTGATCCCTCCCCCTGCAGCTGAGGAGCGGGGAGGGGGGTGTTTGCAGAGCTTCCTACAGTCAGGGGAGAAATCCGGGGGTGGGTCTGACATGGCCTGGAGGCCTTACAGGGGAAGAGGAAGTCCTGTCTTCCCCAGCCCAGCCGGGTCTAGCAGCTGATCCCGGCGCAGGGTAGGAGCCACCAGCCAGGTCTTCCCCAGTCCCTCCCCCTGCCCCACAGTGATTTACCTCTCTGCCGGCTGCCCTGGGCACCCGAAACACACTGCTGGGGAGGGTCACATGACTGCTCTTGCGGCTTCCCTTTGCTTCCCCGTCAGAAAGTCATTTTTCTTCAGGGAAGCCAAGAAATCTGCGGGGGACACGCACGGCATTCAGGCACCCAAGTTACAAGGCAGGTGGTGACAGAATCAAAACACCACACCCCAACCCTAAACAGCAGCTGAGGAGAGCGCAGCATGGAGCTGGGGGGGGGGGGGGGGCATGCAACAGAAGATGTAGACACCTTCTTAGCCCACCCAGTCCTAGGCTGGCTGCAAACAAGGATGGTCCCCGCAGCTGCTCTAGCAAGGGTCTGTAATGGAGGCTGGAAGCATGCCCCCCCTTGAGCTATGCCCCCTATTCGAGCACCTGGCAGGGGTGTGCCCCTGGATCTGCAACACTAGCTCTATGCCGCCAGAGGAGTCTCTAACTGTGTGGCAATCCTCACCGGATTGCACCAGCAGCGCAGGGCACCACAGAATCTGACCCGCAGGTTCTACTCTCACACTAGTTCTATACCAGGACAACTGCCCTGACTCAATGGAGTTACACAGAATCTACTCCAATGTCAACGAGATCAGAATCAGGCCCAGGATAATTAGCACGTTTTAGAGGGTTTGCAAAATTACTGCACTTACTGCAGGAGAACAGCACAGCCAATGCCAAGAGACGCCTCATCTTCCTCTAGTCAGGACCTGGAAGAAAAAACAAATCCACCCTGATCATCTAGTCAAGGGGTTTTCTAGCAGGCTTTAGAAAACAGAGTACTCCGTACGGCCCAATGGAATGCTTTGTGAGGCATATGGCCCAATGCTGGAACGCTTTGTCAGGCAAACTCCCACTGAGCTGAATGGGCCTTTTACTGGAGTAAGGGACTTGCAGTTAAGAAGAGAAAGAGAAGCAGGTGTAAGCAGGATGTGAATGAACTCTCCCCTGACAGCTAGCTGGGAGGGGGAGAGACATCAGGAGCAAACTGTATTTACATGAACACACCCACTCTACTTAGATATCCAGCAGATAGGTGTTGCTCAAAGTGATCAACTTTGGCTGGTGTTGGGTTACAAATCACTTGAGTACTGAATGCAGGGGTAGTGAAATGCTGTTGTCTTTACTGTATGAATAAAGGGGAGCAGAACTGTGCTTAACCTGTCCCAAATGAGGGGGTCACCCTTGGCTGAAAGGACCTCGTTAAGCCAGGGGCTCCAATGCCAGACCCCTGTGAAAGTAAGAGGGGAGGGGACAGATGTCCCAGCCAGGACGTGTGGATGCTCCCTAAGGATCCCCAGTCTGGCTTAACCTGTTTCTCCCCACTGTTGTTCAAAGATAGCGCTAAATAGGCTCCATTAGGAGCCTTTGTTATTTTAAGTACTTAAATGAGAGCTGACATCACCTGTGGTGGGACAGCATTTCTGCCCAGCCAGCTAAAAGCTGAAAATCACTAAGAGCTGACAATCAGTAAGAGAGTGACCAGCAGAGAGGCAGGTGGCAGCAGAAGGTAACTGACAGTTGGCTAGTGGGAGCGGCGAGCAGTGGACCGGCGGGAGCGGAACGAGCGGCTGGCGGGGCAGCCAGCGGAGAGGAACCATGGCTGGCGGGGTGGCCAACCAGAGCAAGTGCTTAGATGGCGGAGCAAACAAGGTGCGTTCTTCCCCAGGTGGGAGGTGAACTCACACAGCTGCACCTCTGAACCCTGGGTCCTCACTGACCAAGGACAACCTCTGTGAGTGGGATACGGTGATGGAGCAGAGGGAGGCACAGAAAAGGAACTTTTGGTTGTAGAACTCAAGAACATGAGGCAGAAGACTCTGCCCCACGCACTCTGGGGTGGGCGTCCTGCTCACAGTTTTATGATTATGAATCCTGGCTTGTGGCATTTTCCCTAATTCATGTCGGGTGACTTTCCTCCTTTCATTAAAAGTTTCTTTTCTACATTCAGACTCTGTGCTTGCAAGAGGGGAAGGATTGCTGCTCAGGGGCCCCCAGGGGTGGTGTGTAATTTTTCCAGGTTACTGGGTGGGGGCTCAAGCCGGTTCTGTGTTGTATTCTTGAAGAGGAACCCCTAGATATTGAACCCGGCCCTGGCAGAAGGGTGACACAGGTTTTATCAATGGTTCCACTGCTGGGTGTGAGACCCCTTGCTAACAGGGGTGGAGGCCCTTTGAAAACATAGATACAGTATAAAATACACAAGGACTAAGCAAGTGTAATTAGCCAGTTAGCCATACTGAGTTTCTCATGAATTTGCAGTGAAATCAGTACTCACTGGGAGTAAAATATACCTGGTCATATGATAGAGGTCACATGGCCTTTATAGAGTTCAAATGAATGAATCTAATACAGGGGGCCATATCCTTAGCTGGTGTAGATTAGTGCAACTCCACTGAAGTCAATGGAGCAATGCTGATTGACACCATCTGAGGATCTGGCTCAGGGAGTTAAAATATAACAAAAAGACCAAATCACAATAAATCTAGGATGAAGCTTGTTAGTGACACACAACTACACAGAATGGGCCAAGGCCCAGACCCTCACCCCATTGAAATCAGTGGCAAAACTTTCCTTGAATTTAACGGGATCAAGACATGCCAGAGGTGCTGGAACTAGGGGTGCTGGGGGTGCAGCCGCATCCCGTGGCTTGAAGTGGTTTTCATCATATCCAGGGTTTACAGTTTGGTTCAATGGCTCTCAGCCCCCTCCCCCACTACAAATTGTTCCAGCCCCCCTGCATGGCACCATATAACTAAGCTATTTACAAACTTTGTAACTCACACATTTAACCTAGAATATGGCAAATGGCCACTTGACTGAAAAGAAACGTACGTATAAAAGTCCTTGTTACTTGTCAAATGGAGGCACTGTCGGTGAACTCTCCAGGTCATGGGTGGCCTGTTTTAATGTGAGGTAGTATTCACAGATTTTAACACAAGAAGGGACCACTATGATAATCTAGTCTGACCTCCTTCACACTGCAGGCCAGTGGACCTCAGCCAGTAGTATTGTAAGGCTTGTTCTACTAACACTGCTGTCTTAAAAATACTATTAACTCTGCCTTTGATAAGTCTTAGTTTGTTACCTGTACAGAGAGTCCTCAGCAGCCAGCCTACGGATCCAGTGTACTGCTCCAGGAGTTGTTGGCTATAGGGAAGCAGCCTGATGATTACGTTTATTTATTCCATTCTGATGGGGGGGGGTGTCCATGTTTGGACATACTCTCTGGACTGTAATTTGATTGGTCAACATTGTTTTTTTTGAAAATGGGACCAATCAGAGTAGAGGTGGTGCTGCCTTTGCACATTCCAACCAGAGAAAACAGGGCCTGGCATTGGCAATGTCACAGTTGTAATTGCACATGGTTACTGTGGTTTTAGTACCAGAGCTGACAGATGTCTCAAGACTCTTAGACTTTAAGTGTAAGTTCTGCTTTCAAAGTGTCAAGGGTTAGGCAACTGACGTCCAGCTGCCCCGAACTCCCTGTTTTGCCATACATGGCTCTGTGGTCTTGTAACCTCTTTGATTAACTTTGCACAACCCCAAGTTCCTTCTCAGGTTGAAGTTTCCTGGCCAACAGCTTTATTGCCGTTCAGTAACATCCATTTGAAGTTCTCTGGTCTTAACAAAGCATCTCTCCGCATCCTCTGACGTGTTTCATGAGGGTCTTTAG
Source organism: Platysternon megacephalum (assembly GCA_003942145.1). Taxonomy (NCBI): domain Eukaryota; kingdom Metazoa; phylum Chordata; order Testudines; family Platysternidae; genus Platysternon; species Platysternon megacephalum. Next base: position 14,838,786 of record QXTE01000014.1, on the reverse strand, counting down.
TTCCAGAACATCTCTATATGATGCTGTGTTAAATAGCTCACCTTAGCTCTTCCCAGCAGTATCATTTCACTGCTCTGGTTAAATCACATCTCTCCGGGAGTCTGTGCTTGCTCACCTTGAAAACTCACCTTCTGTCAAGCACAGAGCAAACAGAAGCTGCTTTTCTAGCCAGAGTTCATCAAAGCCATACTTCCCAGGTGTTGTCAACACAACTCCCTGATGGCAATCAGGAGTATCTTCAGATAAGCCTGCTGGTTTCATAATGAGTGGAGTGGGGGCAGAAAGAGGTGGGGCAGGAGTGGGGCCCTGGGGGAAGGGGTAGAGTGGGGGTGGGGACTGGGGCTGAGTGGGGGACTTGGGGGTCCCTGAAAATTTTGAAATCAAAACGGGGGTCCTCAGGTTGCTAAAGTTTGAGAACTGCTGAGCTAGATAAAATATTGCAAGAATAAGGACAGTGAAAATGATCAGTAATTCTCACTTGCACTGGGCTTGGGAACGTCTCCACAGCTGGAGTAGCTTCTGGCTTGTGTTGGTCACTCACTTACCTTTTATATCCTGATCTCCTGCTCCCCAGGACGCCTGTTACCACACACAGCTGAATTTCATAATACTCTGGACGGCTGGACAGTTATGCACTAGGGAGAGAATTCCCCTCTTTTCCGATGATCTGGCAGAAAACCCAGTCTCTCCTCAAGTGAGTTGTTATGCTACTCTTCTAGCTCACATGCTTTTTAATACTAAGCAACCTCTCCACCCCCCTCCAACCTCGCCTAACCCAAATACTCTAAATCTTTCAAGACCTGGATAATAGAAAACTGCATGGTGGGGGCACATATGCCTCTCTGGAAAAGTTTGTGAATTGTATTGAAACTAGGCATGAAACCACATGGCATCAGAGCAGCTGAGATTGGAAGTTTCAACTAGGATGACACTGTCCAGCATTGCAAAAGGAGAACATACATGTAAATAAGAAAGCAACTAACGAAGTGACCTGATTTTACTGTTTTTACTGCAGTGGGATAAATTCTCCTACCATTTACATGTGTGTAAATGCAAAGTACTTCATCTCATTTACTCCAGATTTGCCCTGGTGTAACAGAGGACAATTTGGCACAGTGTATCGCCACGGACTTCCAGGAAGTTACTCCTGATTAATAACATAATTAAACCAGAGCAGAATCAGACTCATTAAGTCCCTAATTCATGACATGGTTTAAGGTGGATCATGTTGGCTATTCACAAGCAGTTCTTGAGATTTCTATCCTGTCAAAAGCAGTAACCAAATCATTAAATCATTCCATTCACCAATCCCAGTTCAGACACGCAATTGCTTGGTTTTTTTATTTCAATTAAAAAAAAAAATACAGCAAAAAATGTTGCTACATATAAATGGGATCAAAGTTATAAAATGATCCAAGCAAAAACATTATGAAAATACATTAAACAGTCCATGCAAAATTGTATATCTATAAATGTGTGTATGTAATAAACAGACATTATAATAAAACAATCACATTTCATTGCTTTTATCTTGTGCAAATATAGAGGATGTTGATATGGCAGGTAAAGCATCTGTGCAACTTTTTAACATGTGGGCGCCTCGTCCCCACAGCGGCTCTTTCGATAAAAGCGATAACCCGTCTTGTAGCTGCTTAAGTGTTTCTTCAAGCAGCGCACAAAGTCACTGTCACACCGGCAGCTCTCCTTTTTGCACCAGCTCCCCAAGCCTGCTGACAAACAGTAACAGGATGCGTGTTTGAGAGGAGGGCCTTGGGGAGAAGAAGAGAGGCTGGCAACGCTGGCTACTGAGACGGTGATGGGGCCATATAAGAGTATGTCTACGCTGTAATCCCAGGATGTGACATACCCAAGATAGCTTTAATCGAGCTAGCTGGGATCCTGAAGAAGTGAAACCATGGTAGTGTCACTTCAGCATGGGCCAACCCAAGAACCCTAATTACTTGCAGGGCAGCCTGCACTGAAGCGCGCACTGCTGTGACTTCACTGTTATCACTATGTATGTCTACATGAGCTACCATCTCACCCTGTGAATGCAGTGTAGTCATACCCCAAGAGAGCACATGCTGACACCTAGGAGCGGGTCTACAATGTGAAACTCCATCATGTTATAACTCGTGGCAGGATGGTAACGGATGCAGTGTTAAACATGGCACAGTACTCACCGTAGACAGGGACCGTCGGGTTTAACATTGTGTCAATTACCTTGATTCCACAGGGGTGCGCTCTTAACGCAATGGAATTTCCCAGTTAGACAAGTCCCTAGGGAGTAGCCCTCAGCCCAGCATCCAGCTTCCTAGTTTAGTGGATTGCGACGCATGCACGGGGATGTGACTGATAAAGCAGCAAACTATCATGACGCGCAGACGTAGCTCCACTTCCAGAACACGGGCAAGCCAGCTGTGTTCAAACCGTCAGCCAGCAGGTTTCCTCCACATTGTAAAAACCAAGTTCCGTCTCTAAATTGCCTGGCCTCTGGTTGTTACCATAATACAAACACACAATAATAAAATGGGTAACCGGACTCTCCTTTGATCCCATATTCTATTCTGGGGGTTAAGAAAGTGCGTAGCCCCGTAGAACACTGACATTCGAATGGGCCCTTTCCACATAAAGGAAGCCCATTCGAATGTCAGTGTTCTTCCCTCTTAAACTCAACCGTAGGCTGCTCACGATCTATCAGTACTGATTGCTTGTTGTTCCTAAGTGGCTCACTCGGAGGACTGAGCTTTAAGCATATTAGGGTATTCCTGCATGGCAAAGAAAACCCATGGCAGCGCGTCTCGGAGCCTGGATCTACAGCCTTGGGCTCGTGAGGCTTGCCCTGTGGCACTAAAAGTAGCCGTGTAGATGTTCAGGCTCAGGCTGGAGCTTGGGCCCCGAAGCCCGGAATCGGGGTGGGTTTCAGACCCCAAGCCCAAACAGCTAGTTCTAGCATTGTAGCGCGGGCCCAAGTCTCTAGCCTCGGGCTCTGAGACTCGCAGTGTAGACATACCCAAAGGCAGTAGCATCTATTGTAGTCATTAATCCCTTGTGCAAGTTCCCATCTCTGATAGTGATTCAGTACAGTTACTGAGTCAGATTCAGGTGAGCGTGTAAGTTATATGTTAGTAAGTGGGCATGAATCTAACGAGTGTCAGGAAATCCCAGATGGAGTAATACACATTGAAAGGCCTTGAAGATCTAAATTACACTAGCTTATGCTTCTTATAAATGAAACGGAGCATCATTCACTGCTGCATCACTCAAATTTTACTCCAGTTCCAATTAGACTCCCCTCTGAATTCGTCCCATTGATTTCTCCTCTCTCCACCCTTCTCACAGTGGGAAGCAAATGAAATTTCTATTGGTTTTCCCCCTCTTCCCTGTTGTTGGGATTCTGAGCTTGGGGTCTGGTTGGGCTTTCACTCCCAACCCTGCCCACTGGTTTTGAGAACTCCTAGCTGAGAGCAGAGGCTAAGAAGGCATCTCCTTGTAATCAGTGCAGCCTATGGTCAGGGGAAAAAAAAAAATCACTATTCAGGACAGCATATAAGCACATGTTTAAGTGTTTGCTTGATTTGGGGCCTGCATCCCCAGGTTCAGCCAGCCAGTGACTCTGGTTCACTTGTCCTGTTCCTTACGTATAAGAACAAAAGCTCTGGTGGACTGGGCTTGGGATACAGATTTTAAAAGCCAAGTAGCAAAGCAATTTGCTGATTTAGGAGAAGAAACAAAACCGAATCACCATCTTTCTGTCCAGGAGCCAACTCACCGCAGTATATCCTTCCACTCAGGTAGAAGTACTTGTACGTGTTAAATTTGGCATCACAGCCATGATCCTTGAGCCTGTAATAGCAGCAGTCATGCAAGTGACAGCACCTTGGGGAGAAGGAAGAACTCAGCAAAGAGACACGTACACGTAGGTTTAAAACACGATCAAAAAAAAAAATCCCCTTTGACACTTTTCCAGTGCACGTAAAAGAGAGAGACATGTTTTGACACTATGGACGAGATTCTTTTCTTACACTGGTGTAAATCAGGAGTAATACCACTGACATTAACAGGTTTAGGCTCTCAGTTTGTTTCCCATCTATATACATTTCATGTTGGGTGGAGGGGGCGGGGTGGGGGTAACTAAACTGAGCACCCGGGAGAAAGCACAGATATCAAGTTTGCTTTCTTTATTGTTCTTCAGACAGGCCACTGAGCAGATTTCAAGCTTCTTCTCTAATCTCCAGCACAGGATGCTCTTGTGTTAGGAAGGCCCAGGGCCGGCGCAACCCATTAGTCGACCTAGGCAGTCGCCTAGGGCGCAAACATTTGAGGGGCGCCGGCGTGGGAATTTGGGGGCGGGACCTTCCGTCGCCGCTGTTGGGGGCGGCATTTCGGGGGCGGGACCTTCCGCCGCCTAGGGCGCCGGAAATGCTGGCGCCGCTACTGGGAAGGCCTGGTAGNGGGGAGGAGGAAGGGGGGGCAGTCGTAGCCTGATTTTTCCTAATGCTCATGGCCTTTTCTTAATTCTTCATTCCATGGTGGAGGATGAAAACGGTGCCCCATGCTCCATTCTCCCTCAATCCACCCAGGGTGGAAGCCCCATCGCTTGAGATATTTAAAGCTACATGGGATGGTGTGCAAATAAATTTAAAATAGGGAACAGCTATGCACAGGTCCTTAGAGTGTGCCTATGTGATCTAACAGGCCTTTTCCAGAGGTACATTTCTTAAGGGCTTTATTGTGCCATTCATCCTTAAACAGAAATATCTGAAACCAATGAGAAGCTCCTCTTAAAAAACCCAGTGGAGTGGTATGGTTCTGATTCCTTAATTCTTCAAGCCCAGAAGGGAAAAAATGCTCTTGCATTTAAGCCCAAAGGAAGGTGGTAGCCTTCCTCCCAACTCCAACACACGGGGGCACCCCATTCTAGGAAATATGGGCAGGTAGATTCAGCTATCTTCCTTGGATGAGCTGGTGGAAGAACCTCTCTTTATGAATCCTGACTCCCTTAATAACTCAAATCCACCTCTCTTTTGCAAATGCATTGGGTGTAGACGGACATACTTCCAGCGACTTTGAGAGAGCCATGCCAATTCACGCAAGCTGAATGCCTGGCCTATTGGCCTTACTTGATGGAGAGCATCTTGGGTAAATACAGACTTGGGGTAAAATTTTCAGATGTGCTTAAGTGACTCAGGAGCCTAGGTTCTATTTTCAAAAGTGAGTTCGGCCCTGGGGGCCAGATTTTCTAAAGTATTTAGGTGCCTAAAGAAGCTGAGTCATTACACACATTGAATCTATTTCCCCATGTTAAGTATCCTCACACCTTCTTGTCAAACTGTCTGAAATGGGCCATCTTGATTATCGCTACAAAAGGTTTTTTTTCTCCTGCTGATAATTGCTCATCTTAATTAATTAGCCTCTTAGAGTTGGTAGGGCAACTCCCACCTTTTCATGTTCTCTGTATCTCCTTACTATATGTTCCATTCTATTCATTTGATGAAGTGGGCTGTAGCCCACGAAAGCCTATGCTCAAATAAATTTGTTAGTCTCTAAGGTGCCACAAGTACTCCTGTTCTTTTTAAAGAAGCAGATAGGCACTTCTGAAAATCCCACTAGATACCCATGTGCTTAAATCCTATTGATTTCAATGGGAGTTAGGCACCGTGGCGCTTTTGAAAATTCCACTAGGTGCACATCTGCAGGAACCTAAATGCCTTTGAAAATCTGGCCTTTAGGCCCTTTTGCAAGTGTTATCCCAACTGATGTTCCTGGCAGGCTTTTCAAGACAGCAACTTACTGATCAGTGCCATCCTTTGGTGTCCCTTTACCGCCAAATCCGCAGTAACAGCCGTAGTTGTAATAATTCCATAAGGCACATTTCCCAGTGACTTGCTTAATCATCTTTTGAAGCTCCCAGAGACTCCCCTGTGTCATAACTGCACCTGGAAAACAGCCAAAGGGTATCCAGCACTGGGAGAGGAGGTATTCCCAAAAATAAATGACACTTATTCCTGTGCCTTTATTAAGCTGCTTTGTGAGCTCATCAGGTAGGGTGACCGGATGTTCCGATTTTATAGGACAGTCCCGATGTTTGGGGCTTTGTCTTATATAGGTGCCTATTGCCCTCCACCCCTAATCCCAATTTTTCCAGTCACCCGATCATCAGGCCTGATTCTCCTCACATCTAAAACTGTTTTTAGATTCATATTACACAACTGGGCCCCACCCCTCTCTTCCTTATACCAGAGTCAATGTGGAGGAGCTCCATTGTCTTCAATAGAATTCCACAACCGCTGTAAGCAAGAGAGGAATCAAACCCTGTGGCTCTTTTCATCTCATTACACACGTGAGGGGTACAGTTATGTGGGCAGAAAGGCTGATGGGGAGAGATTTTACGTGACTGGATGTATCTCTCTAATATCTGTCATTAACACGTATATCAGCTCCCTCCATCACTCTCAGGTGCAGCCCTTACTAATTACCTTCCTCTCCCCTGTCCTTTACCAGCTCTAGCTGCTGGTCTGTATTGCACAAACCGTTTCAGCGGCATGTGAAAGTTTATATTGGCAGAGCTGCTGCAACCCACGTGCTTGGGTCTAGGTTGAAGACTAATAAGATGGTCAGTGGGCTCCTGACACTATAACTCAAATTTCATTCTCTACTTTACAGCTATCATGATCATCCCAGAGACTAGCACTGCACAAGAATAGTCCTGTAAAGGCAGGCAGACCCCTATGCCCTGGGAGTAGTATGTTGGTATAGAATCATAGAATATCAGGGTTGGAAGGGACCTCAGGAGGTAATTTAGTCCAACTCCCTGCTCAAAGCAGGACCAACACCAACTAAATCATCCCAGCCAGGGCTTTGTCAAGCCTGACCTTAAAAACCTCTAAGGAAGGAGATTCCACCACCTCCCTAGGTAACCCATTCCAGTGCTTCACCACCCTCCTAGTGAAAAAGTTTTTCCTAATATCCAACCTAAACCTCCCCCACTGCAACTTGAGACCATTGCTCCTTGTTCTGTCATCTGCCACCACTGAGAACAGTCTAGATCCATCCTCTTTGGAACCCCCTTTCAGGTAGTTGAAAGCAGCTATCAAATCCCCCCTCATTCTTCTCTTCTGCAGACTAAATAAGCCCAGTTCCCTCAGCCTCTCCTCATAAATCCATGTGCTCCATGGTAACAACTCTGTAATAAGAATGGGACATATGCAGAAGAGACTCGCAGGAACAATTCAGATCCTCAGGCCTGTACTGGAAATCCTAGGTGCAAAAGGTCTTATATATCATGCCATTGAGTCATGGCAAAAAGTGTCATAGCTGGCAGGGGGCACATCTAGAAACACCAATGGAAGGGATGGATCCTGTGTTGGGGAAGATACTGACGGTAGCGCTTCTACTCACATGGCAGTACCGTTAATAAGGTGGTGTGGTGCATGGGAAGGTGCAGCAAACTTCCTCAGGCTTCTCTCAGTTTCAGAGGAGCCCACCCACCCTATGCTCAGATGATCGCTGCGTGGTTAGGCAGCTACTGGCAGGGCCATAGTACAGCTGCTTTTAAGAAGTGGGGGTGGGGGAATCAAACTTCCTCCCCTTTTATTTTAAAACCATTGGACTTTTGGCATTTTTCCAAATTTCAGAATGGTTCAGGCTTTTAAAACATTCCAACCAGCTCTATAGGTGGTTTAAAAACACCCCCCCCCACACACACACACACACTAGGGTGATAATAATGCAGAAGTTTCATTACTATTTTCCCTAATTTTGCTTCAAATTTCAAAATTTGAAATGTATCGACCAACTCTACTTTCTCTCTCATCCTCCTGATGTGCAGGTTTTTGCTGACACAGAGTTAATTCTGCTCACGGCAGCACCGACTTGTGATCTATTTTCTGTAGTAACTTATAGTAGGGAGCCGTAGGACTTTTGCACTGACTTCTCCCACCATTGGTTGAGGCCACACCCCCATTTACGGACTTTGTAGATCTCTTGTGGATCTTCTCCATGGACCCAGTTGTGTGTTCCCTTGCTTGACATGGCAGCCAGACCCACGGATTTTAGCCTGTGGGTCAAATTCTCCCTGCATTTACACTGGTGCCACCCCATTGATTTTAATGGCATTGTACTGATGCAATGGGGAAGAGAAGTAGATCCAGATGTGCAGAATTTGGAGGCATGTTTTGTAGCAAGTTTTCATCCCGCAGGCCAAGCCAGTATTCCCCCCACCAATTAATTGGAAAAAGTTAGAGAATGAGTGGGCCTGGGTCTGATTCATTGGTTTAACGCTGCTATAATGCTATTGACATCAGTAGATTTACACCTGTAAGTGAAATCAGTGAATGTATTGCACTTACCATAAGCAAATAGCACAGCAAATACTAAGAGATGCTTCATCTTCATGCAGGGCCTGGAGGAAGAAACCCAAAACACCCTGATCTTCCATTCAGGCAAAGAACTCAATGACACATGTTAACATCCAGGTATGGGCAACCTGCATCGGTCATTGCCTAGAAAGCAGCTGAGAAGAGAGCAGAAGCTAGGGTTTTCCGACTGTTTGAATTAATGGAGCATGAGACCCCTGGTCACAAGGAGAGGAGCTTATACTGGGAAGTGGAGATTTAGCTTCGAAGCATAAACCAGGATGGGTGAAATCCAACCGTGTGCAGCAGGACCCCAGGGGTATGCCTACGTTGCAGCTGGGAGCCCCCTTCCGGTCACTGTGCATGGTTGTATTGGCTGGGTAGGAAGCCAACACCAGAGCAAAGAGACTGATGCCCCTTTAGGAGTGTGACACAATTCCCCCGCTTCATGCACACGGGCACTAGTGACTCCAGTGGGATTTTACTTGCGGCATGAGCGAGGACATTCATTTCTGCTCTCAGTGTGAGGGATCCTATTTACTGCGGGGGCCTTTTCACCATAAATGGTTTCTCTTCCTTTCCCCGGCATGCAGCTTTTGTTTCATCCTGGGGCACAAAACACTTCACCGATCTGAGGACTAGGAGAGCGAAGGCGCAGTCAGGGTCACAGGCTGCAAATGTTCACAACAGACCCTGCCAGCGTAAAAGCAGTGTCAGCGCCTCTATAGACAAAAGCTCCCCAGCCACACTGCATTGGTTTGTGGATCGAAAGGGAGAAATTGAAAAGGAACAGGGAGGGCAGGAAAGCAATGGGAGATGGAGACAGGAGAGGAAAGCAAGGGACAGAGGGCACTGAAAAGAAAGAGCGGGTGTGGGTCACCATCATCTGGATCTCGCTCACTAAAACAATTCCTTGCACTGCAGGAGCCTCGGGCATTGGTGCATCTCAGTCCCTCCTGCTAGCTGCCTGTGGCACATAATAGTTTAATCTCCTAAGAGCTGTTTTACTTTTGTCTAGTTCTAGTTGCTGGGCGTGGTGTGGGGGAGGCTGGGTGGTGTTTAGTGGCCTCTGCTGTACAGGTCAGAGGAGAGGAGCTGGTAGTTCTCTTCTGGCCCGAAACTCTCTGAGAGAAGTAGCTGGTATCCCACGATGACCTGGCACCTTGTACCCAGCTTTGCTTAAAGAACAGTGCGGCACCGTGCCAGATGGCTCGCTACAGTTCAAAAACCCTTACCTGCAAATGAGGGGATTGGACCTACTGCTCAGGAACAATGGGGGATCATCAGGGAGACCTCTTGCCCGAGATCTCTCTCTTCTGCTCTGCCTTTGAGCAGGAAAAGGGCAATGTTCATACCTCACTTTCGCACCTTCCCCACTCTGTTGTTTGCAGCCAGGACCAGGGCCGTAACCAGGGAAGGAGGGCAGCTGCCCAGGGTGCAAAGCCATGGGGGCAGAAAAATGGANCACCCCCCCCCCCCCCCCCCCAGATTTTTGCCTTCCATTTAGCACAGAGGTTTTTGAATTGTGGGGCACATCCCCCTAAGAGAGGGTGCACCCGACGATCTGAAAACTCGCCTTCTGCCAGGAGCTGGTGGATTGGAAGCTGGTAGGAGCTGCCCGGCTCACTCGGGTCCCTGGCTCTCCATGCTGTGGGAGCTGGGGTGCTGTCTGTCTGCCTGGCAGCCCTCCCTGCCCTGCTCCCCAAGCCGGGCTGCCTCTGCACAGCTGAGCGCTCCCCAAGCCGGGCGGGCGGCACAGCTCCGAGCTGCGCCCTGACGCACTCCTGCCTCTCCCCTGAAGGAGCCCGGCACCAGCCAGCGATGCCCCCTGGAGCCGGCTTCTGCCCACGGAGCCCAGCTGTCAGACGCTCACTCACCGCTGCCCTGGTGCTCCTGGCTCTGCTGCTGCGCCTCAGCCCAGAGGAGACGTGGGGCGTAGTCACGTGCCCCCCGACAACCTGGTAGTAATGCTCACTGTGGATCCCAAGGGCCCCAGATGGAGTCTCCGGGTACACACCCAACATTGCAAGTGCATTCACTGGAATGGGAGCCCTGCTAACCTGTTAATCCTGCACTTTTGTCCATTTCCACATGCTGGATACATCAGATCAGATGCATTCCTGGTGTAATCCCCATTGAACTTCAGCCGGGCTGCATCAGGGATGGATCTGATTCAGTGCCAATAATGATTCACATGTTTCCCAATCTCCAACACAGCCTCTTGCACATTTTAACTACTGGACACAATAACGATTAAAATATCAGTGATCGGTCTCTACTCACCTTTTCTGGGCTTGGTGTAGCTCTCTGTAGCTCAGGGTGACTCGTAGTCTCGGATAGTGACAGATTTACCTTATATAGATGGTCTGTCCCTCCCCTTTGGGAACTCAGTGACCACATCCATGCTGACCTCATTATCTAATATTCAAACTTCATAAAACTTTTGTTGTGTGGCTTCTCTGTCAAACAACGTTTCTAGTCTTCCCCATTTCAAGGCACAAAGGGTGTTTCCCATGCAGGGCTGGGAAACTGAGGAGGCCGTGCTGCAAATTGATTGTAGATAATCAGTAATCAGACATCATGGATGATCACATACATAATTCTGAGTTCATCTAAAGCCTAAACCAACACCAACTGATGTCAGAGTCCGGCCATTGGCTTGAAAGGCAGTTGCATCAGACCCCTGAAGATGGAAGAAGCTGAGCCTGAGAAGGGTAGATAATGAATAGCCATCTTGCTAGTAACGTTAGGCTCCTCCTGCTGCCCCAGTTCCCTTACCCATCCCTAAATCACGTGACACTTGTGCACTGCGATATGGTGTTTTCAGAAGGGAGAGTGGTAGAATTCCTTCCTGATTCTTGTCTTTACCAGCCTATGCCCTGAAGCATGAAGTTTGATTTCTCTCTTATCCGCTTTGCTTGCTAGAATTAGTGACCATGCATTCATCTAGACTGCCTATACATTTCACAGCCAACATCTGTTGACTTTGACCGAAGGTGGTTAAGCTGGTCCCCTCTGTATTGGCCACCTGATGGATAAACAGTAAGACACAGAAGAGTCTAAAGATCCTTTGATACACGAACAGGCCAGGTATTTTAAGTGAGTACAAATAATGAGGCATAAAAGTCAGAAATGGATAGAAGGAAAAAAGATAAAGTGCTCACTAGTATCTACCTAAGAAGCTAAAAGTGTCTCACCACATACTCCAGCAAATTCCTGACCAAACTCTTAGGTCAGGAACCCTCCCCCCCGGAGTCTAACACCTGTTTCCTTTTGTCTTCTTAGGTGCAGAGGATGATGTGGGCAGGAGGAGAGAGACAGACAGAGGGGCCTTGGGTGTTTCTCCCTCCTTTCTAAAGTTTCAGTCCCCTTCTTGAAAAACATTTCTAGCTCAGACCCAGGAGACAACAAATCTATGGGGAAGGATATTCCCTGCTGGCTTTTTTTCACCTGTTTGAACTTCCTTTGTTTTCCCTCTCTGCTTGATAACGACATTTACTGTTCAAATGCAAATTAAGGCAAGCGCACATTCCTTCCTTCGTTTAGGACAGACCGGACTGTTGCCTGGGCAGGGCAGTGGGGTTTGGAACGTGCGTTCATAACATCACACTGCGGAATCTTATAACTTCACATACGATGTTGCCAGTGCCAGGCATATTTTACCAGACAACGACCAGCAAATTAGGAGTTTTCAAATGATACCTCCCGAGGCATAGTTTGTCCACAGGTTATGATGATTGTGTGCAGGGTGTGAATACAGAGGTGGAGTCTGTCACAGTAGTCTCTCTGACGTTCTCCCTAGGGTCTGCAGCCTGAAATTCAAGCTTCAGAAGAATTCACTTTGTACAGCAACTAGTAACAAGCCCCACTCCATCTACGTCCACTGCAGAGACCTTCTCAGCTTTCTCCCTCTCTCAGCAAAGCATCTAGTCCTCCATCTGCTGCTACAAACACCTCAGTATCACATTCCCTTCCTGATGGAAATGATGAGGCACCCCAACCTACTCATCAGTGGAGAAACCCTTCTTCCTCTATATACTTATTATTCATTATCCCTAGCAACTTGAAGCCCCAGTTGAGATCAGTGCCCAGCACCAGGCCCGCCGACAGCAATCCCGGGCCCCAGGGCAGAACAGTCAACGGGCCCCCTAGAAAGCCTGGAAGAGGCCCAGAGGAGGTAGTTAGCCTCTTTCTATACCAGGGTGAGGGCCTGTCCCTTCACACACAGCTGCTGGGTTAAACTCTCAATGGCTAAGGGTAGAACATCCTCCTTGGGGGCCTGGTCTTCTGGCACTCTGACAGGTTTTTGGTGGTCTATTGAGAAAACAAGTTCCTTGCGTTGCTGGAGGCAGCTATATTTAATTCTGATCTCACGGTCACTGATATAAATCAGGAGTGACTCCACCTAAGTCCATTGAGTTACACGGCTATTAATGAGATCAGAATTAGGCCCATTGGGGCAGATTCTCCACCCTTCCTGAGCTCCACTTGTATGACGTGTAGAAAGAGGGTTTCAGGCAGCTAGTGCAGCTCTCTGATCCTCAGCCACTTAGCCTTAGCACAAGCTAGAGCTGCCCAGGAGCCGTTCTAATTTATAGTGGAAAATGGTATGTAACGGAGCTAAGCTCTTCCACGCCGCCTCTGCTCCCTATTCCACCCACCCCACTCCCGTAACATGCACCCCCCCTGCCCTTTCACCTGTGCGAGGGGGATAACTCTACAGGAGACAGCAGAGCCACCTCCGGCAGAGGGTTCTCCACTGGCCACATCTGGTTGCTTTTAAAGCCACTTTATGCCACTTACACAGAGCAAAGTGGCCTTAGTGAACTGGAGAATCTGGCCCAGTGTGTTTAATTTATAGTGACATTGCCTACTGGCCATGTTGGTGCAATCGGAAGGAAATTCCGGAAAATGATTGTTGTTTGAGTGAGTTGAACACCAGGAAGGGGGCTGTGATAGGGCACATGCAAGAAAAGTCCTTAAGTATCCAGTGAACGTTTTCAGCAGGGAGATGCAAACACGCAGGATGACCGACATAGTTCGCCTTCAGTGCCATGAGAGCCAGCCTAAAAATAAGGTGAATGCGTCATTTCAATACTATCGCACTTATAGATGCACCTGTTAAAGGACAGCAACTCTGAACCACCCGAACATTGGGAACTTTGGATCTGATTCAGCAAATCTCTACTCTTGTTTAATGTCATTAGCCCTCCTTTCCCTTCCATCCTGTACGAGTGTATGCGCACACACGCAGAGGACATGCACATGCTCGCCAGCTCTTCAGGATTATTTTAATAAAGCGAGCAAAAGCAAAAATATGTACATTAGATCTGAGATGTGGTCACCAACCAGAAGAATTAGCTAAAGAAATGCTTAGAACGCTTATTAAGTGATCATCAGCCCAAGTTTCCACTATTTTGGAGAGTGATAGTCTCCCATTTGCTACCACTTTAGGAGTCTGATTGTCCGCTTAGAATCATAGAATATCAGGGTTGGAAGAGACCTCAGGAGGTCATCTAGTCCAACCCCTTGCTCAAAGCAGGACCAACCCCCAACTAAATCATCACAGCCAGGGCTTTGTCAAGCCGGGCCTTAAAAACCTCTAAGGAAGGAGATTCCACAACCTCCCTAGGTAACCCATTCCAGTGCTTCACCACCCTCCTAGTGAAATAGTGTTTCCTAATATCCAACCTACACCTCCCCCACTGCAACTTGAGACCATTGCTCCTTGTTCTGTCATCTGCCACCACTGAGAACAGCCAAGCTCCATCCTCTTTGGAACTCCCCCTTCAAGTAGTTGAAGGCTGCTATCAAATCCTCCCTCACTCTTCTCTTCTGCAAACTAAATAACCCCAGTTCCCTCAGCCTCCCCTTGTAAGTCATGTGCCCCAGCCCCCTATTCATTTTCATTGCCCTCCGCTGGACTCTCTCAAATTTGTCCACATCCCTTCTGTAGTTGGGGGACCAAAACTAGACACAATACTTCAGGTGTGGCCTCACCAGTGCTGAATCGATTTTACACGTCTGAAACTCCATTGACTTTGACGGATTTACTCATTTTCTACGCCAACATCAGTAAGCGAAGAATCAGGCCCTACACGTCTCCCAATATGCTGCTTCTCCCAATCGTTCAGTATGATGTGGCAGGACTGAGAGAACTGACACCGTCTTACAATGGCACATGCTTTGCCAAACTAGTTCATAATCTAATCAAATTGCCATGTTTAAATGAAACACGTCCAAGGCTGCTTTATCTAAAAGCAAACATACCTGTGTAAATAAGGGGGCATTTTGCTAACATTCAGTACAGTATAAATTAGCAAGTGGGTCATTGGTGCCCAGCGAGCTGCTGGCTGCGCTGCTGGACGTGCTCTTCCGGCACGGCCAGGGCTTCCACATGCCCGCCCGGCTGCCTTCGCCGCTGCCGGTACCACCCCACGTGCACCTAGGAGCCCTGCGGCCCGCCCCGGCAATTTAAAAGGGCCCAGGCCCCTGGGCAATTGCCCCCTTTGTCCCCCCCGTTGGTGATCCTGCCCAGCACAAAGGCCTAAATAGACCCTAATGGACAGTCCTTTCCCCAAAAGCTTGTAGTCTAAACCCGCAGGGATTAAGTGAGGTTTATGTAGGTCATTTGCTTTGTGGTGACACTATGCATTCACCTCCAGTGACTAAAAACTTGTTTTTAAGTATCCCTGTACAGGTAAGAGCTGCTCTCTGTAAACCTTTAGGCTGAAATCTTTACTCATCAGACACAGGAGCTATTACCAGAAGCCTTCTAGTTACACAGAGCTGTAGTCTTGGGTAACTGGGCTCCAATGGCTGAGTAGGCAAAGGCGTGTGATTTGTGGTATTGGCAGGCCAGGAAAAGACTTCCCATTCTCTGTGTGGTTACAGCCAAGCAGGGTGGTTCCCAGATTTAGAGAAATATTTATAGAACTCCATAGCAGCACGGTACGTTTGGCTACAGGAGTTCCCCCTGCCTTATTCAGAAGCGCAGGCTTCCCTTTTCCTGTGCTAGATGGGTAAACTGAAGGCAGACAAAATTACGTAGTGGAAAGCACCCTATGCCCCAGAACGGCTCGGATAAGGGTGGTGGGTGAGGAGAAATGTGGCCTCTAGCCAACTTATTATGATACAAATACATTTTAATGCTTAAGCACCCAGACCTGAAAAGCTCTGTGCATCCTACTATTGTTTACAGTAGCAAGAGCAGGGCTCCATTGCGCTAGGCGCTGTACAAACATATAGTAAGAGACTATTTCTGTCCCTAAATAGACAAGGGAAGTATCATCAGCCCCATGTTCCTGCTGGGAAACGGAGTCACAGAGATTCAGATCCAGATTTTCAAGAGTGCTCAGCCCTCATTTAAGACCATCAATATTTCCCCCAAGGTCACACACAGAGTCTGTGCACAGCAGGGGACTGAAGCCAGATGTCCTGAGTCCCAGTTCAGTGCCTCCACCGCAAGATCAGCCTTCCTTACCAAAGAACAACTCGAAACTTAATCGTCAGAAATCATGTAAATCTCCCCCGCCCCCAAAGGAGCAGAACAGAGTCCCAGCAGTCCACTCCAAACGCAGAATGGGTCAACAGGCCTACGGTTAAAAAAGGCCACAAGCCTGCTATTATACCCTACTGTACGCTGCGAGTGTGGCACATGAGCCAAGCTAAGAAGGGTTCAGAGCTCAGTCACTGAGACTTCCCGAGAACGGTGATTCGGTAGGTGATGCTCTTCCCTCTGAGGTACCACAAACCCAGTGTCCCACCTGGGGTGCAGGGCTTTGTGCTGCCAGAGAAGCTGGCATTTGGTTGAGATGTAAAACGAAAGTCCTTTAATGACTGAACGGGGTTAAGATCCCACTGTACTTTCTGCAAGTGGAGGTGAGTTAGCCCTAGAGGCAATTTCCAGTGTAGGGAGTTAGCAGGGGTGGGGGGTTCTAGCCCAACGTAAGGTCCCAGGGACCTGTCACCAGCTCTAAAGGGGCTGCAGAGAGTTCTCGGGCTTGTCTACAGGGCTGCAGCGGCTCAGTCGCACTGCTGCAGCTGCTACGCCTATGGGAGAGCGTCTCTCATCAGCGTAGTTCATCCACCTCTGTGAAGCTCTCCTGTTGACATAGCGCTGTCTAAGCTGAGGGTTAGGTGGGTATGATTTTGTCACTATGGGGTGTGGCTATTTCACACCCCTGAGCGATGTAGTTATACTGATGTAAGTTTGTGGTGTGGATGTGGCCACAGTATGGCTGGCTTTATGCCCCCCACCCACACCTCTAGGGGTGGGAGAGGGTAGAGCCAGAGCACACAGCACCCTGGGCTATCCCAGCCAGCTCAGGGATCCCTTGGGACCTGTGGGCTGGATCTCTGTTGGGTGAAATTCACCCCATGCAGATTCCATGAACGCCAGGGCAGGTGTTTTTACCTGGTATCGCTAGGACTCTCTTTCTCCCCAAGGGAGATCTCCTGAAGGTTTTCCGCTGTGCCATTATTAACGTGTTTATTGTCATATCAGGCTTTGACCTGGCTGAACACTCCTGAGCGGCCAATCAAGCCTGCCAGGAGAACGTCTTCCCCTCGGTGCTGTCACATCGGGGATCCCGCACAATGACACTCATTTTCCATGTGCTCCTTAGCGGCTGACGCCTTGGGGTATCAATCCTCACTGAATGACTTTGCACAGAGAGGCTGTTGTTTCAGAGCCACGGGCCCCAGCAGAGGGGGCTTCTTCCTGCTCCTTGCAAGACTGGTGACAGAAGGTCAGGGGTTTTAAAAACAAGGCTTTTCATCTTCTGCGCTGCACTGAGCATTCAGTTGTCACAGCAGGAACATGCCAGGCTAGCAGGGAAGTGGTTACAGCTTCCATCTCAGGGCAGATCTGCACTGCCTTGAGCCCTGGCGTAGGCTAGGCCAGTGGCTCTCAACCTTGCCAGACAACTGCAGTCCTTTCAGGAGTCTGATTTGTCTTGTGTACCCCCAAGTTTCACCTCACTTTAAAACGACTTGCTGACAAAATCAGACATAAAAATACAAAAGTGTCACAGCCACACTAGTACTGAAAAATTGCTGACTCTCTCGTTTTTACCATGTAATTAAAATAAATCAATTGGAATATAAATATTGCACTTACATTTCAGCATATAGTATATAGAGCAGTATATACAAGTTATTGTCTGTATGAAATTTTAGTTTGGACTGACTTCACTAGTGCTATTTATGTAGCCTGTTGTAAAACTAGGCAAATAACTAGATGAGCTGTTGTCACCCTGGAAGATTTCTGTGTACCCCCAGGGGTACATGTACCCCTGGTTGAGCATCATTGGGCTAGAGCAGCTGGGGCCAGTTTCAAGAAAGCCCGAGTCGCACACCAACAAAACTAGCAAAGCCTATTGGAGAATGCTATGTAGATCCCAGGCTGTGTTCCACAGGCTCCTGATGCTGTGTGCTTCAGTGAAACATTTCAAATCTACTTATTTCCCAACATCTCCACCATTCGGCCTGCCACACCCTTGATATCATGAACGCAGCTTTACCATGCCATATATATCTTCCTACTGTATTTTCCACTCCATGCATCTGATGAAGTGGGTTCTAGCCCACAAAAGCTTATGCCCAAATAAATGTGTTAGTCTCTAAGGTGCCACAAGGACTCCTCGTTGTTTTTTCAAGGAGTAGGAGGAGCTAAGCAGCCGTGAAGTGGGGGAAGCAGGGGGGTTTCTCTGTGTGTATATGAATAAAGCTTCCTTTATTTCAAATTTACCCTGGGGCAATGGCCTGAAATGTTAAGTACATTGGGGGCCAGAGCCTCAGCTGGTTTAAATTGGCAGAGCTCCACTGAAGCTTTATTCTTCCCACCCCTCCTCTCCTCTCCCTTTCCTCTGGGCACACAGTGAGGAAGCCCTGGAGCCTGAAGGATTTCCTGTGGCCCATTTATGGAAAAGCCAAATCCTGCAGGCGACTCATCCACAGAGTGCCAACTTATTCTTAGCCAAGCACAAAACTAACATCTCACTCAGAGACATGAATAAATAGGGTCCCATGATTACACGTGTATCTTGATGGCCATTTCTGACACTATCCCTGGGCCATTGCCCTGCAGTTGAAGGAGAATTCCCTGCAGTATGCCGAAGCACCTGGAGAGCATGTGCATTGAAGGTCAACCTTTAACTGAACCAGATTTTGAACTAGAAGTGCCAGCTAAGGGCCTCGAAACTCACTTTTCATTTCCACTTCTTTATGTTCTCTCTTTGGCTCCATTCACATGCCTGTGGGGGTTACCATTACACCAACATAGATTTTAAAGGTCAGAAGCAACTGTTATGATCTTCCCTCCTGCATAACACAGGCCACAGAACCTCACTCCTGCATTGAGCCCAGTCAGTTGAGGTTGAGTATGTTTTAGAAAGACATGCTAGGGCCCCATCCTACTTCCAATAAAGTCAAAGGAAAAAGTCCCAAAGGGAGCTGGATTGGGCACTTTGCTATAGAACCATGGCTGCTTTGCCCAGCCGCAAGCAGAAGGTATTCCATCATCTCCCTGGGTTGGGGACTTTCCCACAGTGAAATAGGTTTCAGCACTTGGACACTTCCCCAATCTTCAGTTTAGGTTCTCCTGTGTTGGCTCTTCCTCCTGCTGTTCACGCCAAAGCAGCATTATTCCCCTGTTCCTCTGGGAAATTCCAGCCCCGGACATGTGAATGTAGACTTTTCCTGAATTAAGCACCCTGAGCCTGGGTTTATCTGAGGACACAGAACAAAAGACAGTGCTTACTACACACAAGCCTTCTGAAGACTTGTGTCGCTCACAGGAGAATGATTCACAGGATGGATTAGATATCAGGAAATGGACTAAAACAGGGGTAGGCAACCTATGGCACGCGTGCCGAAGGCGGCACGTGAGCTGATTTTCAGTGGCACTCACACTGCCCGGGTCCTGGCCACCGGTCCGGGGGGCTCTGCATTTTAATTTAATTTTAAATGAAGCTTCTTAAACATTTTAAAAACCTTATTTACTTTACATACAACAATAGTTTAATTATATATTATAGACTTATAGAAAGAGACCTTCTAAAAACGTTAAAATGTATTACTGGCACCCGAAACCTTAAATTGGAGTGAATAAATGAAGACTTGGCACACCACTTCTGAAAGGTTGCCAACCCCTGGACTAAAATAATGAAATCCTCTGACCCAGGCTCACATTCTCAGCCCTCATTTTTGTTTTACATCAGGGCAACTGGACACCATTAGAACTGTACCAATATGTCTACACAGCAAAGAAAAACCTGCCGCTGGTCCGTGCCAGCCGACTTGGGTTTGCAGGGCTCGGACCTGAGGGCTGTTTCATTGCTGTGTAGACTTTCAGGCAAAGCAGACTTGACTGAATAACCTATAAACGCCACCAGGTATCATTCCTAAATCCCTAGCGGTTTATATTCTCTCACTCTGCCTTGAGTCTTTCAGGTAACTTAAG
This sequence comes from Platysternon megacephalum, assembly GCA_003942145.1. Classification (NCBI taxonomy): domain Eukaryota; kingdom Metazoa; phylum Chordata; order Testudines; family Platysternidae; genus Platysternon; species Platysternon megacephalum. Next base: position 14,818,965 of record QXTE01000014.1, on the reverse strand, counting down.
AACACCTTTCTAATAATACCCCACTTCTTGGATATTTTTACTAAATAACTTAACTTTTGTTACCTTAAGACATTTCAATTATTCCTCAGAAAGCTTTTCCATTTTTTATCCAAGCCCTTACATACCCATAAAAGGCACTCGATTGCTTCTTCAATTGCTTACAGAGCTCACATAGGCCTTCTGTGTGTCTACATATTCAAAAAAGATTTTTGTTTACGCAGCAAACAGTCAGTTCTCTAAACAAAGGCACTTCACTTTTTCCCTATCAGGCCTAGAAGTACGTTGAGATCGTCAACTCTAGGGCACAATTAAAAAAGAAAAAGAAAACAAAAACAAAAAAACCCCACACACCTTCTTTGTCTTTCTTTTTGGCAATCCAAAGTTTTTGTCATTCCTCTTTTAGATTTTTCTATATTAGGCTTTTGAATTCCTGTTTACTCAGGATATTTCTATGTCAATGCCTTCATTTCTTACAACATATTTAGCTGCTTTGTCCATCATTTCATTCCCTGATATCCCAGTATGCACTGGGATCCAAGTTAATGCTACATGTATCCCCAGCTGTAAAACATCTATTCTAAGAAATATAATTTCATTGATTCACTTCTGCATACTAAGACGCTCTTTTTTTATTGCCATAAGGCCTGAGACTGGGGTTTGTTTGTTTTTCAAAATGACCACTGCAATTGGGTGTACATCCCAGACCCAATTTAATGCCTGCATTATTGCGACTAGTTCGGCTGTCATAACAGCTACAAAATCTGATATTATTTTAGATGAACTAATTCCCAATGTTGGTATATAAAATGTGTCACTTCCGTTTTTTCTCATTTGGATCCATCTCTCTGTATTTGACAAAACCGACTCCACTTGTCATCTATATACTGGCACACTTCAGTTTTAATAGCTACCGTCTTTTTTCCCCCCACCCTTAAGTTTATAAAATAAATCTGTATCCACCTTGGGCATGCAACTTTCCATCCATAACTGATGTTCCCATGACTAAAAGTTTTGACTTCATTTAGCTTTTCCTTATCTTTCAACTTCTGCATGCACATTAACTCAAATGGCAAGGGGAGTTCTAACATTGTGTGCTATAATTCACCTATCAAATTCCCAGCAATATATTTGTTTGGCACTTTCATCATTGTCATTCCCATTAACTTTGGCCCAGAAAGTTAGGTCCAGTAGTTTCATTCATAATATGACTTCTAGGGAAATACAAGTTATCTGTAGTGCATTTATAAGCACTGCAATAAATACACATACACAATTTATAGTACCTGGGCTTGTATTAAATCTAATTTTTTAAGTTCTGATTTTGATGCTGACCTAAAAGCTTGGCAGCCACAAAAACTAATTCCCCCCTGCTGATACTCACACCTTCTTGTCAACTGTTTGAAATGGGCCACCTTGATTACATTGGCCTCATTAGCACTACAAAAGTGATTTCCACCCCTTCTTGTCAACTGTTGAGAATAGCCCACTTCCACCTTAATTGAATTGGCTCGTTAGCACTGACACCCCCCCCCCCACACACTTGGTAAGGCAACTCCCATCTTTTCATATGCTGTGTATTTATACGTCCCTACTGTATTTTCCACTCCATGCATCTGAGGCAGTGGGTTCTAGCCCACGAAAGCTTATGCCCAAATAAATGTGTTAGTCTCGAAGGTGCCACAAGGACAAGGACCTCCTTGTTTTTGCTGATACAGACTAACCCGGCTACCCCTCTGAAACCTGATCTGATCATTGCTGATTGCATACAGAGCCTTATTTTCTTATCCACCCCCCAGGTAACCCCAGCAAGACTTTTAAGCAGGTTAATCCTTCCTGTACATTTATGTTTGCCTTAGTCTATATGATCTTCCTCAAGTAATTTAGTATCAAATGTCCCCTAGGAATTCAAACCTTTTAACGATGTCTATTTGTTCTCCATACAGATGCAGTTTACATTCCTTTGTAACTTTCCTTTTTGTAAAGACCAATCCTTTGGCTTTAGCAATGGAGAACCTGAAGCCCCATGCATGTCTGCAGTCAGAGCTCACGTTGCTGATTCTCTTTGCTGCCACTTCAATATTCCTGCTCTTAACCCACAGAGCACAGTCATCTGCAAATAGAGCAACACCTACTTCACTACTTATTTGTTTGGGGAGATCATTTGTCATAGTATTAAATAACGCCAGGCTGATAACTGTTGCCTGTGTAGTTTTTAACATTCTATGTATTTAACATAACTTTCCCACCGCCAACCAGCATGGTCCTACACATTCTTCCTCTTATCCCTAGTGCATCTACTTTGTAGAACAAGCCTTCCCTCCATAGCATATCACTATACACCATCTCAATAGCTAGAAAGACCGCTATCACAAAACCTGTGCGCCTCATACTTGTTTGTATTTCAGTTTCTAATTTAACAACGTGATCCAGATTTCCTGCTTTTATAGCAACCACTCAGCTCCTCTCCCAGCTGGGGCTGGCCAATCCTCCAGGTGCAGTCAGGTGGGTTAATTGGCTTCTCAGACCCACATTAACCTTTTTCAAGCCAGGATGGGGATATATATACCCCATCACACTATCTATGGTGATTGCATTTGGGTCACACCTGGAAATAATTTGGCCCAATAGCTTTACTCACAAAATCCACTTGGCAGGGGAAAAGATTATTATGAGGGTGTTGTGTAATAATGACTCTGAAACTAGTTCTCTGCAGGATTGGGAAGACAGCTCCGAGCTCTGTTTTGTTGGTGTGAAGAGAGATTAGGCTGAAAAACAAAATGCTGTAAAGTTCTTTAATGCCATAGAAGATCCTGTTAAAAGAATCATGGAAAGACCACAAGGCTTTTTGGATGTTCAACCCCTGGATGGTTTAGCAGGGCTGGATTATGCAACCCTCTCTTACGCCAGGCCCCAGTACAACTCCCACTGAAATGGCTGGAAAGATTGCCATGGACTTCAATGGGGGCTGGATCAGGTGTTTGATGAGCCCTTACTCACATGAGGAAATGCTCAACACCACGAGTAAGGGCTGCACATCTAGCTAGGGTGACCAGATGTCCTGATTTTATAGGGACAGTCCCAATTTTGGGGGCTTTTTCTTATATAGGCGCCTATTACCCCCCACCCCCATCCTGATTTTTTATACGTGCTATCTGGTCACCCTACATCTAGCCCTTTGATAGCCATGGCACATAGCTACTAAATCAGAGATTGACCCGGTTAGGGGATGCTGAGACATTTCCTAATTCTCTCTCTTTAGGCCCTGATCATGCAAGTGCTTAGCTTTATGAGCGGTTTCATTAATTTCAAAGGGACGCCTCACTTTAGTAGCAAAGTAAAGCACGTGTAAGCGTTTGCAGAATTGGAGCCTTAAGATACCTATAGGCAGCCTCAAAAAATTTATCCTGGGGTGGTTGATTTTTTACATAAGAAATAGCAGGTGCTGACTTATTTTTCCCTGGAGGACTATACCAATCTGGGGAGGACCTGAAATATGGCATCACAGCTGGAAGCTGACACCTGACTTTGCAGCCCTCTCAACCCCAATTTGAGTGGGGAGGAGAAACTTAATCCTAGGTTGACTCTAGCTGCAATGTCCCATTTCAGGGCCTCCAGTGATCCCCAAGCTCCTCCAGCTAAGTCAGGCCCTGGAATTTCTGATGAAATAGAAAAAAAAACAAACAAAAAAACCCAGAAGAAACTCTCTGACCCTCCACAGTTGCTATAGGAGAAGAAAAAAACAAAGACAAAATAGCCTCTTTTTTTTTTTTTGACTTGGCATTTCAGTCTTCAAGAGACTCACTTCCACTGCTGAACACCAAGCATTCATGCGTCCTGGTGACATTTATGGAAAAATGAGCCTTTCCGGCCCCACAAGGAGGAGGAGGAAGCTATGGAGTGGGAAATCTGTTAGAGAAGGAGCAGCTGACCCAGAGGCGGATTGAGTAGACGGGCTTCTTTACTGCGATGCTTGTTCCCCTCGACCCAATTGTCGAGTAAGCACTGGATTAGTTACAGCACGCTCCTTTTATCTAAGTTAGTATGTACCCGCCCCTATTTACTGTTTACGGCATTATGCATATTATACAGACATTTTTACCTTGAAAATACATTTCTTTGCAGTAATTGTAGCCACAAATTCCCTTAATCAGCAGTTCACAGGGGAGGGAGGAAGGGAACATGACCCCGAGCTCGTTTATGTAGCTGGGAAAGGAAGGGAGGGGGAGATAACACGGCTTCATACAAAGAGTATCCTTTAGACCCCCACATTCCTTATGCAGCTGCAATGCTTATCACTTCTTAACAAGCAGAAGGGAAGGGAAAAGGATGGCAACTTATTAATCAAGCGGAGAAATAGTGCTTGCCCGTGCCTTCACTCCCTAATACCATGCTAGCAGCTACCCAGGTCTTTACTTAACCCTTACATATCCCAACAGAATCGAAGAACGTAACCAAAATGTAATCCCCTGACCTGCTGTGGCAAGATGAGCAAAACTGCCCAGCTGCTCTTTCGCTTTAATGCACCGTTGTTTTATACCTCTGAAAAGTGACCTTTAACAAACCAGGAAAAAGGGTGGCTGGCGAGAAGCCCTGAGATGGGATCGTCCTCCCTTCATGGGACTGGGGAATTACCTTATTTGAGAAATCAACCAGAGAATGCAGATATGGTCTGAGTGATACACCAGCCAAGCATAAGGTGCATCTCAGCCATAGCTCCTGGCTCCCTCAAAAGGAAGGTCCCCACCTCTTAGCAGCAGCTGCCCCGTAACTCCAGCCTCTGTAGCTGCCACAGGTGTCCTCTTGGGCTCTTCTGCCTGATTTCTCCAGCCAGGAGGGATTTGCCAGCAGGTAAAATGATCTCTTGCTGTACATGTGGCATTCCCAGATGGTACTTTCTCTCTCTTTTTTTTTAAATATATAAAGCCATTAGAAAAGCAGATTTCTCCAGCTTTGCTCCATACACGAATTCTTTGGCACTCCTGCTCAAAAGACCTTTTATTATTTATTGGTATTTGACTTCTAACTGCAAAGTGCCAATCAAAGCCCTGGATCCGATAAATACATGCGCCAAGATAATACGGTGCAATAGAACAGGCCAAGAAAAATAGCTAATCACAGCCAGCATCAAGATTAAAAACAAACAAACCAAAACAACTTTACCCTTGAAATCAAGTCCCGATTGGAGTCTTTCCTTTGACTTGAATGGGTCCTAAATGCCCAAGAAAACATGGAATTAAATGCTGGCTGCACTGTCGTCAATGGAGTAACAGTCCATTCGTAGGTTCTGCAGCGTGTCCAGGTTCACAAGCCTCTACTCATGTTAGAGCAAACCATCACGTGTGTCTCTCTCACACACACAAACAGTGCGGGAGGCTATTGGAATGATGGGGTTCAGAATGGAACAGGAACAAGAGGTTTTGGAACGGCGAGGGGAATAATGGAGACAAGGGTAGCTGGAATGAAGGGGGAACAATGGCTGGAGACGTGGATAGAGAATTATGGGCACGATTGTAATGCGGGACTGAGGTGTGCGGAGTGTCAGGACGAGGGAGTACTGGAAAGGAGGGGAAATGGAGCCCTGGAGGGGGTGGGAGTGGGGGTGGCTGGAATGCAGATGGGACTGGGCGTTGGAATGTTTACTGTGACACTTCGTCACGGAGGTAACGGACGGCTCCGGAGATCCAGCTTCATTGCCACCCTGAGCTGTTGCTTTGGGGTTACTGGGTAAAAACACAGGCACTCTCGTATTGGCTCCGACTGCGCTGGCCTAGCGTCAGGCTTTCCCCCTCCCACTGGAAGGCGATTCTCCCCCTCGAAGGTTTATTATGGCCAGTTGTGCTATGTGGTACATTGCTATATTATCCTGAGCCCTGCCAGACAGCACTGTACACCCTGAAACATGATCGTTACCCTTAGCTTGCTTTCATAGTAGCCCACGAAAGCTTATGCCCAGATACATTTGTTAGTCTCTAAGGTGCCACAAGGACTCCTCCTTGTTTTTGCTGATACAGACTAACACGGCTACCGCTCTGAAACCTGATAGCTGCAGGTGTTAACTATGGTCGTAAAGTTACCCAGACCTTTTAAAAATCCATTCTCAACATTTCTCTTACTGATCTCCGGTAGCAGCGAGTTCCACACATGGACCATAAGCTGTGCGAACATTCCAAGCATCACAGTCACAGTGAATTCCAGGGGGGAGGGGGAGAGAACTAATGAACTTCTAGGATGCTCTGAATTATCCCAGTTACAGCCAGCTGATGCATCAGCTAAGGATCCCCTTATGTCAGGCAGCTTTCTGGCTGTGGCAGGGGCTATGGGAGCTTCATCCCTAAGGCATTAGGTCTGTATAAAGGACAGGACACCACCACTGGGTAATGAGGGGCACGCTCACACTCCCTGTTACTGGGTGTGTTTGAGGCCTTGGTCTGAAATTATTCCAGGAACTCATGCAGTCCCTTTCGTTTGCAGACAGCAGGTTGTTCTGGAGCTGCCACTGAACATTGGGCTGTACCTGTGACATGATTAGAGCTGAGTGAATAATTGATTTCCCCCCCCCCCCCCCTTTGGGCTAGCAAATTGGAAAAAAAAAAAAGTAGTCGTCATTTTGGGTGAAATAAAAAAATATTTTGTTTGACTCAAAAGAAGTTTGGTTTTTTTTGGTAAAAAAACAAAAATATTTAGTCAATCCAGCTACATTTCCAAAAATTCTAGCCCCCCTTTTCCCTCAATTTTTTGTTCAACCAATACTTTTCTCTAACTTTTCAAATAGTTTGTTACCCCCAATGGTATTATTATTATTATTTTTTTAAATAAGCTCCTCATCTGAAACATGAAACATTTCACTTGGCTCCAGACGTGACCCCAGAGTCTATTTCTTCCTCAGGTTCTGCACGGACATGTGGAAACGCTTCCTAATGGCAATACTGGCAGCCAGCAGTGAGTACCGGAAACCCCACACCCCCATCCCCCGAGGGCAGGCCAACTGGCATCCCTCAGCAAAGTGGCCGCCATCTTGCCAAGGAGCTACAGAGCGGCTCAAGCCACAAGCTGCGAGTTCATATTTTGAAGGCCCCAAAGTTAGTCCGGGGTTGGGCCCATTAGTGAACTCTAGCTCTGCCTTAGGCTTACAAACCTGCTCACAATGCAGGGCTGTTCAGAACAGAGGGTCTGGCCCATCTTTATAAAGAACTGCAAAAGAAACAACACTGCTGAGCCTCTCCGCTGGGGTTAAGGGTCAGCGCCACGTTGCAGGACGTGGTCTATCATTACGCTTTCCTCCCCCCCCTCCACACTGGTGCCTATCGCTATAGATGCTCCTTTCTGCTAGGAGAGGGTCACATCATCATCAGATGCCTTGGAACTGTGTCGTGGCAGACGGGGCTCGCTTGTTTGTACTGCGGGCAGCAGAGGGCATCGCAGCCCCTCAAAACAAGCCCATCTGCTCACAGCTCAGCCCCCCCCCCCCCCACATACCTGGGGGCATCCGTTTGAGTCACAGCTGCAGTTAGCTTCCAAGCTGCCCCTGACCGGCCTGGTTGAGATCATGAGACTATTTCAGTGACAGGCGCAAAACAGCGCCAGGGCAGATGGCCTACTTATATAGCCCCTATTATGCTGGCATCCAAGTGTCTGTATCCTCCCAGCACCCACGTGAGGAAGGAAAGAGCTATGACCACCCTAATACAGACAGGGAACCGACGCAGAGAGATTAAGGCCTGAATGCACGAGAGGCGTTAGGTACCTGGGAGAAACCACTGCGATACCCGAAGCCTGATTTAGGCACCTACGCTCCTCTGCAATGAGTGGGGAGAGATGGGCGCCTGTGACCCCCAACCACAAACCCAGCATGATCGGCAGGGAGCCGCCTACGGCAGCCAATGGCAGGTGCCGACCAGGGTGTGGGGGGGGGGTGCTAAGCCCCACCTCGCTCACAGGGATAAGGGCACTTCAAATCCCTTCTCCCCCTCAGGTGGAGGGGGGACTTGAACCAAGGTCTCCCACATCCAAGGTGAGCACCCTAACCACTGGGCTAAAAGTTCAAGGGATATTGTTGTCATCCTGTGCCCCGCCCCCTCCCCCCATTTTGTATGAACTTGCCCGAGGGGCCTGATCTAGGAGGAGACCGCTGAGCATCCCTACCGGATCAGGCCCCTGTGCCAATGAGGTGGCTGAATGCCCCTGGTTTGTGAATCGCTCTGGGGCTTAGGTGGAGATAAGCATTTAGACCCCCCCGGGGAAGCAGCAGTGCATATGCTCAGAGACAAACACAGGCGCTGAGGGAACGTGTACCGCAAAAATAAGAAAACCCCCAAACCAAAAAAAAAAAAAAAGAGACAGACACTTCAGCACCTACAGGATTTCAGCAGGAGTTTTGTGCATTACAGTGGTTGTAGAACTGGGGTTTGTGCACCTATCTTCTTTTGCACATTCAGCCCTAAGTGACTTGCTCAAGGTCACACATGGAATCTGTAGCAGAGCAGGAATTGAACCAATATCTCCTGATTCTAGGGTGACCAGATGTCCTGATTTTATAGGGACAGTCCTGATATTTGGGCCTTTTTTTTTTTTGAATATGGGCTCCTATTACCCCCCACCCCCTGTCCCAATTTTTCACACTTGCTATCTGGTCACCCTACCTGATTCCCTGGCAGTGGTTTGACCATTAGACTACCCTTCCTCCCTGTGCTGGGTTAGAGCTAACGTGCAAGCAGCAGCAGTACAATCCTCACTTAGTCACTAAATACTTAGTGATTTTGACCTCCCTCCGTACGTCAGGTGAGGGACCAGGGAAATGATTCTCCTTGAAGGCAAAACATCTCCTTGGAAAGTCCTGAAAAGCCCTTTCTGCTCTTTCGCAGTTTTGACCATGATCCACAGCAGCCTCCTCGATTTCAAATTCATGATCCGGAGAATTACTGGGAAAAGTGCCCTCATTTCCTACAATGGGTATGGATGCCACTGTGGACTGGGTGGGAGAGGGCAGCCTCTGGATAAGACAGACTGGTAAGCTTTGGTTCATGTCAATGCTGCTGGTATCAATACTAGCATCCATTATTAATACTACTAGTATCAATACTAATTTTAGCAATGCACTGATTTAGTTAGCTGGGCATCTAAATCCTAGGATTGTAACTGCACTAAGACCTTTAGCACTCTGGGGCAGAGCGCCTCAACTCTCCAGCTTATGTGAGAATGGAAACTCCTTTGTAGTCAAGGCACGCTGGGGTGATTCATCCCCAGAATCTTAAAAGGGCCAGTAGAACTGTGTGATTAGTAGTAGTAGTAGTATTTACCGATATTTGTATTATACCACAATGGGGTCCTGGCTCAGGATAGGCTCCTTTGTGTTAGGAGCTGTACATACACAGAACAAAGACAGGCCCTGCCCCAGGGAGTTTTCAATCTAATGGATTTTTTGGTTCAGTCTCCCGCCACAAAACAACCAACTAACCAACCAACCATTTCAGTCAACCCCCCACCCCACCTCCAGAACAAACTTTAATGTTTTGACAAATCAAAAAGTTGTTTTAGGTTGAACTAAATGTCTTGTTTAGATTTGATTTTTGGCATGTTAGGGTTTTTTAAATTAAAATGGAAGGACATTTTAAAACAGTTATGAATCAAAAATCAGAACAATTCATTTTGAAGTGAAATGTTGCAATTTTTCCTAAATAGTTTTGAAGGCTCCATCCCCAACCAAAACTATTCAGCAAATTCAATAGGAGTTCACAAAATGTTCCAGTCAACCCACATCTGCATTTTTTGCTGAAAAAAGTTTTGTTCAAAAAGTTTCACCCAGCTTTGGACAGGAGCTGGATTTGAGGCACAGAGCAGCACTAAGAACATCACTTGGGATAAACATCTGAGCTCCTGGGTACTTTTCCAAACCAAGCCCAAACTCTGTTCCTTGGGAGGCTCACTCACACTCTCCCCTCTAGTAGTGGTGATGTTGGCCATTACTTCACCTAGTCACATTTTCCACCCTATTCCTGTGTTTCTGTCTCCCTGAAGGTGCTGTCATGCCCATGATTGCTGCTATAAGGAGTTAACCAACCAGAGCTGTCACCCATTTTTTGATGATTATCAATACTCCATCATCAACAAAGACGTTATGTGCTGTGAGTAGCATTTTCTGCATGGCTAAAATGGCCACGGATACCGTGGTGATTTATCTGGGACCTCGTTCTCTTGCTTGAACCTTTTACAATGACATTGGAACAAATGTCCCCTAAAGAGAAATGGTCAGAGGGGCTTTTGGGAAGAAGCAAAGCACTTACAGGATAGCTAGCGTTGGGGGTGGGGAAAGTACTTCAGGTCCTTCTGGTTCCTCCCCACCTACCTCTTCTCACAACCTCCAAGGCAATTAGGGTGACCTCTTGCAGAGCAAGTGGAAAGGACGACCGTTAAGGACCTCTGAGCTGTGACTGATTAAATGCCAGTTCCAGTGCAGGCAGTGGTGATCGATCAGCAGTGCCTTTGCATTCCAGTGTTGCAGTTCCAGAGCCACTAGGCCTCATCGGTCACTGTATTTACACCTATGAAGATGGGTGTAAAATGTTGCCATCCTGATTTTCTAGCATTTTATACCCACAACGCCCAAGTGGGCGTGACTGCAACTGTCAGAGCTGCCATCTTGGTCAACACACTTGGAACTGAGCCGGAAACCCTCCTGAGTGAGATGCATGAGCTGCTAAAGCTCTGTAGCTGGGGCGGTAACAACACATACCCTCTGGGGATTGGTACAGCGCAGGGGCCTGTAACACACTCACCAGTGGGCTATGTGAGGCAGGGGAGAATCAGCTGCACTCTGCTGATTTGGAAAGGCACCTAAACTGGCAACGGAGCAGCAAATCCAGTGCCGAGGGCACCACTGCAGCGTTCCCAGCTCCTGCCATGCCAACAGCAGTGTCGCAACATTCCCGGCAGTGCTACAGCAACAGGGCTGCCTCGTTCCTCTTTCGCTAAACCTCATCTATGCATCTGGAGCGCTGAAGGTCAGGAAGGAACAAGCTGCTCGGCACCTGGCCTCCGAGTGGGTTCCTTGCCTTTTAGTTACCGCACAAGAGCTGTAGAGTGAGAAATGCTTTTGTTCCTGCAGGGAATACAAATAACTCCACCTGTGCAAAGCAAGCGTGTGACTGTGACCGGACAGCAGTCCTGTGTTTCAGAAAGGAAGCAAGCAGCTATAGCAAAGGATACCGTTATTACTTCAATTTCTTCTGCAAAGGATCTACCCCCAGTTGCTAAATAAAGTTTCACTCGCCATCTGGCTACACAACAGATTGCAAAGCACAGATGTTTCCTCTTTCCAAAGTACTCTAGCCCCTCCCTCAACCCCTCAAAGAGGCCCTGAACCAGGGCCGGCTCTAGGATTTTTGCCGCCCCAAGCAAAAAATTTGCCGCCCCCCCAAGCTCCCAGGGTGCAACTGCCCAAGCAAAAAAAAACCCAACCAACCAAAACCAAAACCGGAAAGCCGCCCCTGAAATTGTGCTGCCCCAAGCACGTGCTTGGTTTGCTGGTGCCTAGAGCCGGCCCTGCCATCAAGCTACCAAGTGAAGCAATCTCTTCCCTGGGGACAGTTAAAGCAATAGACGATGCCAGCTTTTACGTGCCCTGTCTGTGGAGGTATCAGTAGCTCTGGACATGCACTTGCTCAGGCAGATATTAGTGAGCTGTACAGTCATCACCATTCACCCAGTTTAACCCTATGAGGAGCAGTACCACGAGGACTAACTCTGCGGGTGCTGTACCCTCTTTTCCTCTTGGGCTCACAGACAGAGACACACACACACACCACCAAGCCAAGTTTAAATTGTAGGCCAGATCCTCAACTGCTGTAAATCAGCATTTACTCCTCCTTCCTACCTTGCACAGACATGCAGCCTAAAATCACAGGCTAGCCCTTATGTTGCATTAGCACAGGGGTCGGCAACCTTTCAGAAGTGGTGTGCCGAGTCTTCATTTATTCACTGTAATTTAAGGTTTCGCATGCCAGTCATACATGTTAACGTTTTTAGAAGGTCTCTTTCTATAAATCTAGAATATATAACTAAACTATTGTTGTATTTAAAAGTAAATAAGGTTTGTAAAATGTTTAAGAAGCTTAATTTAAAATTAAATTAAAATGCAGATCTTATCAGTTTAGTGTGATCCTTGCCCTTGCTTTTCCTTGATGAGTTTTCCAATGTCTGGCACATATTTGGATACTTTAAGCTGCACACAGGCTTCTGAGTGATCAGTTGTTAACCGGCTCTGAGAGGGACAGAGGACAGATTTCATATGTGAAAATGCCTGTTCACACAGCTATGTGGATCCAAGTGCTGAAAGCATTGCAAACATAATTTTCTTCAAACAGTTACATTTCACTGGCAGGGATGTCCAGCAGGTCAGAATAGAGACCCCATGATCTCTCTCAGTAGCTTCAAGTGCACTCCTCAGATCTCCAAACTTTGATGCCCACAATTCTGAGCTTTTTAGCTGAATTAGCTGCATTTCAAAATCTTCAACACCCATCCACTGAAATACAGACAAATCCAAGTCACTTTCATTGAACTTTTCAGGTTTAATTAGAAAAGAACGCGTTGGGCCAAATCGCTGGAAATCTTGAAATCTGTCAGAAAATTCTGATTCCATTTCTTGCATGTACATTCCAATCTCATCAACACTGACAGTGCAATGTGTCGATAGCTCTTTTATGTGTTGGAAATAGCGGAAAGTGGAAGTTTGAATTTCCTGAGGAAAAAAATGCTAGTTTTACAACAAATGCCTTCCAGGCTTCATAAAAATCCAGAACCGTTTGCCCTGCACCCTGGAGACAGAGGTTGAGTTCATTTAGGTGAGCGGTGATGTCAGTTAGAAACATGAGCTTACACAGCCATTTATCATCATCCAGTTCTGGGTAGTTTTGTGCTTTTTCCGACTAAAAGGCCTTGATTGCATTAAAACAGTTTACAAAGCACACCAAAACCTTGCCATGACTTAGCCACCGAATGTTGCTGTGAAGTGGAATGTCATTATAAGCACTGTCCATCTCTTCTAGCAGTGCTTGAAACTGTCTGTGAGTCAAAGCAGATCAAGCAACAAGGAGATTCACAATTCACACCACTGTACTCATCCCATTATTAAGCTCTGAATTAGAAATTTTAGCACACAGGTTTTCTTGATGGATGATACAGTGAAATTTGACTGTCGGGCGGCCAATTTGATCTTCATGTAACTTTACAAATCCCTTCTGTTTTCCGACCATGGCAGGAGCATCATCTGTTGTCACACAAAATATTTTTCTGATGTCAACTCCTTGTTCTTCAAAATGGTTTACAAAACTTTCCACTATATCTTCCCCCTTTGTTGTGCCATGCAGGGGTTTTAGGCAACAAAGTTCCTCTTGGATTTCATCGGAAGCACAGTATCTTGCAACAACTGCCAAACGTGGAACATCGTTTATATCCACGCTCTCATCAACTGCAACGCTAAACACTGCTGTGTCTTTTAATGCAGTCGTCTGCTTTTCGTTAATGTTTTCTGCCATTTTGCTTACGCGTCTCTCAACTGTTCTGGCAGAGACAGGCAGTTCTTTTATTCTAGATATGATTGTATCTTTATTTGGCAAATCATTGAACAAAACCTTCGAACTGCTGAGAAAAACTTCTTTTATATATTCCCCATCTGTAAACGGCTTTCTGTTTTTTGCAGTGCACTGTGCAATCTTGTAACTTCCTTCTGTACCTTGATTTTTACTTACATTTAAGCATTTAAAAACACTGCTTTGCTTCTCAGATCCTGCTACTGCCTTTTTGATCGATTCAGTCTTGTCTGCTTTGTCAAGAAAGATTTTCTCATGCTTCGTTTCAAAATGTCATTGAACATTTGATGTGCGACAAACAACACTTTCACAACAGAAACAAACAGCACGGTCCTTCTTTTGAATAAATCCAAATGTGTTTGTCCAAAAAGGCTGAAATGAACGGACATCTAACTTTGCTTTCTTAGGAGCTGACATTTTGTCAAATGTACCCCTCAACTGAGTGGAAAAAAAAATCGCGACAGACAGCACGCACAACATCAAATGCAGTGTGATGTTCCATGTGGCGTGGTATAAGCAGCAAATCAGGACAATAAGGTGGGAATTTTTAAGGTGGGGGTGCTGAGCTGCGCCCCCTCTTGCCCATGTCTGCGCCCCTCACTGCCCCAGGCTGGGGCCAGTGGGCCACGGCTGTGGGCAGCTGCAGAGCGCCAGGCCGAGGCCAGGAGCAGAGCCCTGGGCTGGCGGCCGGTACCCCAGGTCGGCAGCGGGCTGAGCGGGGCTGGTGGCCGGAACCCCAGGTCGGCAGCGGGCTGAGCGGGGCTGGCGGCCGGAACCCCAGGCTGGCAGCAGAGTGCCACTGAAAATGAGCTCGTGTGCCGCCTTTGGTACGTGTGCCATAGGTTGCTGACCCCTGCATTAGCACCTACACCAGATTACCTCCCCTTTGTGCTAAGTGCTCTACTTCAGGGGTGGGCAAACTTTTTGGCCCAAGGGCCACATCTAGGAATAGAAATTGTATGGTGGGCCATGAATGCTCACAAAATTGGGGTTGGGGTGCGGGAGGGGGTGAGGGCTCTGGTTGGGGGTGCGGGATCCAGGGTGGGGCCAGAAATGAGTTCAGGGTGCGGGAGGGGACTCCAGGCTGGGGCAGGGGGGTGAAGGCTCCGACTGGGGATGCGGGCTCGGGAGGGAGGGGGGCTGGGGATGAGTAGTTTGGGGTGTAGGACGGTGCTCTGGGCTGGGACTGAGGGGTTTGGAGGGTGGGAGGGGAATCAGGGTTGGGGCAAGGGGTTGGGGTGCAGGAAGGGGTGCAGGCTCCAGCTGGGGGTGCGGGCTCTGGGGTGGGGCTAGGGATGAGGGGTTTGGGGTGCAGGAGGGAGCTCCAGGCTGGGACCGAGGGGTTCGGAGGGCAGGAGAGGGATCAGGGCAGGGGTTTGGGGTGTGGGCTGGGGATGAGAGGTTTGGGGTGCAGGAGGGTACTCCAGGCTGGGACCGAGGGGTTTGGAGGGCGGGAGGGGAATCAGGGCTGGGGCAGTGGGGAGGCTCCGAGGCAGCGCTTACCTCAAGCAGCTCCTGGAAGCAGCGGCATGTCCCTTCACCGGCTCCTACACGGAGGCGCAGACAGGTGGCTCTGCGTGCTGTCCCGCCCACAGGCACTGCCTCTGAAGCTCCCATTGGCCGCGGTTCCCAGCCAATGGGAGATGCAGGGCCAGCATGCAGAGCAGAGCCCCCTGGCTGCCCCTACACATAGGAGCCGGAGTGGGGCCATGCCGCTGCTTCTGGGAGCCACACAGAGCGTTCCCAAAAGCTCTCCCCGGCTGGAGCACCAGAGCAGGGCAAGCCCCAGACCCCGCTCCCCAGAAGGAGCTCGAGGGACAGATTGAAGTGGCTGGTGGGCCAGATCCAGCCCATAGTTTGCCCACCCCCGTTCTACTTGTTATTTGTATACACATGCAGAACTCAAAAAAAGGCTGACGGATGCTTGAAATTGACCACTCAGTTGAGAACAAGCATGGAAAATATCAGGCCCTCAAAGGAGTTTCAGAAATTCACCTCCGGTGAGAGTTCAAGAATGGAAATTTCAGCCCTAAAGGAAGGTATTTGAGGAAGTTCTGAGCGACTGATAAATGAGGTAGAGGGAGGCTAGAATGGAAGGTGGATTTTGACCTTATCCTGTTATCATAAGGTACCGGTGGCGTGTGTGACGAAGTGGGGGATTTTCTTGTTTTTTCCCTGTTTTTTCCAATGGTTTGCATGCAGCGGGGGTCTTACTGGTTTAACGAGGTGAAGGGAGAGGGAGTTTGTTGTTACAGAGGACCGGAGAGGGAACTTGGGACCCCAGCCAATGGCCTGGAGGATGGATACCTCAGCGACTGGTGACCCAGCGACCTGGTGACCCAGAGGCCCAGCTCATGAGTCACAGCTGGTTCTGGCCAGTGGGAGGACAATGGGCTGCGAAGAGGGGACCCCGGTGACCTAACCAGCCGGTTCCAGCCAGAGAGGGCCAGAGGACGGAAGAGGGAAGAGTAGGCCCAGGCGACCCTGTTTACCTGGAGAGAAGGTAATGAGTTTGGGATGACTACACAAGGCAGCAGAACAGCTGCAGAAAGCAGGTCACGCAGGGACCCGCAGATACTGAAAACACATTCTTCAGTTTTTAACGGATTTTCTCTGCCGTGCACAATTGTCTGTTTACACGAACCTCCTCCCACACCCATCCCAGTCTCTTCACCTCAGCCTCACTCCACACCTGCCCCTCAGACCTCCCTTTTCTCCCCTGTTTCGCCCTACTCTCCTGGCTCCTAACTTTCCAGTTAACAATCCCCTCCCAACGAAAGCCCACCTCCCACCACAAAGAAAGACAAAACAAAACCCTGACCACCCTGGAGCTAACATGACATGTGCAACCACCACATGGCTTCCCTGCTGTAATCCATTGCTGTCACTGACATGGCACCTCCTGGAGTCAGGTCTTTGGTTCTAGCATGTCAATGAAAATCATTGGAAGTTTGTGGACCCATTCTTGGTTGGTCCCTATCACTGCTGTGATCGGCATGACTGATAATAATACATTACGTACACTCATTGCACTCTGTTTTCTTGTAATAATTAAACTCTTTGTAATTTTTGAACAGTTATAAGCGACTGTGCCCTCCTGCTGCCCGGCTCCGCAAAGAATAACTTGTAAGCAGTGGGACTGTGGGGCCTGCAGGTTTTATAATGTGGGTTTTGAGAACTGCAGGGACTGGTAACTAAAGCGAGGGATCTGTGCTGGAGGAGAGGAAGACTAATCCATCCACTGGTTAGGACCCTAGCTCAAGCCCTCAATTCAATTCCCTGCTCTGCACAGGCCTCCTGTGCAAGTTTGGACATGTCACTTAGGGCTGGGTGTTTAGATTCCTAACTCCCATTGATTTCAATAGGAGTGAGGTGCCTAAGTACCTTTAAAAATCTGGCCCTTATCAATGTATCAATGAACATGTATTAGTATTAGCTACATACACACTTCTGTAGTGGATGGAGGGGGAAGAGTTGCAATGACATTGAATTAGTTAATGTTCGGAAAGGAATTTGAGATCTTTAGATCAGGAGTACTAAGTATTATCACTAATCTCTTTTCTAATTAATACAAGTTTTTGCCTCCAAATTATATATTCAGAGAGTCCTTATCACCCTGATTCCCTTTTCTGCATATTCACTATCTTCCCTGTACTATTTTATGGATAATCTATGTATGTTTTGGATTTCAGGGCTGAGACAGGGCTGAAGGGGAGGTGCCCTGTGCCTTGCCAACTTCAGGGCTGCTGGGGCCAGTTTGACCCCGGCACTAAAATAAACCCCAGCGGCAATGGTCCCTATGAGCCAGAATCACTAGGGCATGAGAACCCCATGTCCTATTTCCCCTCCCACCCTGAATGTCACCCAGCCCAAATGCCTCACACACAGGTGTCCCCTGTGGGGTGTGCAGAGCCAGTAGCGCCTGTAGGGGCTCAGAGGGTATTCACTGGAGGACAGCATTTCTTGGTACGTTGAATAAAACAATGTAAGCACACATCAATGGTCAGTATCACTGACACACTGGTAATTGACAACCTTTCCTCCCACTTCCACTGAGAAGGAAAAATGCCTTCCCCACCCAAGCGACCCCCCGAGGAAATGCCTGGGGAAACAGCTGATCTTTGCAAAGTGCCTGAAAGGTCATCAAACGTAGACTCTGCTGCATGGGGGTGGGTGGATGGGTGGCTGAGTTCCAGAGTCACCATGAACACCGTATTGCCAGCCTCCTGACATGCAAATCTATGCCCCGTCAGCTCAAGCATCCCAGCTGATCTTGACCCTCAAGCAAGAGGAGTACAAAGGGCCCCAAATAACATACAGCTCTCCTTGTGGAGTCTAACAGTGCATAAAGCCATCTACCAATGGGAACACAGGAATCGATTTTGACCTCATTGTGGGTTTGCACCAATGTGAGAGGAGAATGAGCCCACAGACTAGTCTTATATTCACAGAGCGAACAGAAGTGGAGTTGAAGTGGAGTCTTTGCCCAATCACTTTGATTTGTAGCTACACTACAAGATTTGACAGTGTCAACCTCCATAATGTGCAGCATGGTTGACGTGCTGAAGCTTTTTACGTTGCTGTTTCACTGTGTACATTCCTTATCTCTAGCTGTGCTGGTTACATAGGCAGCCACCGCAGGGTGGAATTTCTTGCTTGCCACTCAGCACAGCGGGTGGGGTTTCAACTGAAGGCCTTGTGTATGAGCCACCGAAAAGATAACGATAGCTATAAATGTTTGATCACTCGGAGGTGTGAATTCTTAGAAAGATTAAAAGAAAAACAATGGAGTATTCAGTAGGTTACATGCTAGAAAAGTTTAACAAGCAGACTTCTGTACCTGCTTTAATGAGCTGATTTAGTTAGTGGGTGGAGATGGTGCTGAATGCTGAGAGGAGAAATTCATACAATGTATTTGTACAAACAGTACTGAAAATAACAGCCAATGGGCCAACTACATCCTGAAAATCTGCAGGAGTCAATGGAATTATCACAGGGATGAATTTGGCCCTTTGTATACTATTTTCCACTATTATTATTATGTTATTCCCCCACAATGATGTGTGTGCGTGCATATGTATTACCACGTGTATGTTTCAGCCTGCCTATCACTTAATATTACCTAGAAATTATCTATCTAGACCAAGCTACTTACAGTATATGACCAAGCTTACAAAGAAGAGAAAACCCAGCTTTCAATGTGGGAATGCTGCTGCAAAAACATCCCAGTATGCAATATGGCCAAACACAAGCTATCAAGAGAGAGATATTATCTTAAACTTGGGATGGAATTTATATTCTTGACCTTACTGCACAGTTCTGGGGCAAAGAATTGACCCTCTGGCATTACTGCATGCTGGGATGTTTTTGTAGTAGCATCACCACAGAGAGCTGACATTTCTTTCTACCCTTCGTCACATATCTACATTAGCCCAGCCCTGCGAACAATTTTCACTTTTTTGGCTTTTCCAGGCCCCCTCTAACATTAATCCAAAGATAAAATGGAGATGGACTTCAGGGCAACAAAGAAACTGCAATGCAATTTGTCTATGCAGCAGAAAAGTACTCACTGTAGATGATTTTTCCATCGCTGATGCTGAACTTCTATTTCGTCAGTACAGGCTTAAAGTTCTTTTCTCTTCGTTTGCCTTAACAGCAGTCAGGGATATAGCAGCACCTTGAGGGAGAAACATACAAAAATCAGGCCTGTGTCACAAAGTTTCAAAATTTTCTCTACACTGCATTATATATGAGAATTGGGATATTTTACTCTTGTCATCTCACACCTTCTCCCCCTAACTCAACCCTAAACTGGAGTAAAAAGTTAAGTAAGCCTTATAGGGAAAAGACCACCATCAGGTAAAGCAAAATGAATGCCCAAGACAACCACAATTCACATGCCTTACCACCCAAACCCCACTATACCCAAATACAGTTATATACTTGTCGTCTGCACAATAAACCCTCTTTCGGTGCCAGCATACAAGTACCCATGATGCACACATCCAGTCCCTCAGTTAAAGTTAGACACTTTACCCTCTTACCCCCCACCTTTTTTGGATAGACTTTTAAAGTGATAGCACGCCTCCCAATAGAGTATCTTAAATTTGCTACGGTCAGAGTTAAGCTTGTGCCCTTGAATGTGATTGTGAAAATAGAGGCTTTAGACAGTGGCCAGTACCAGATATTTCAGAGGAAGGTACAAAAAACCTATAAGGGACAATTACAAAATAACCTGCCCATAAGGGAAATTTCTTCCTGACCCCAGACAGATAGTAGCTGGCTCTTGCCCTGAAAAGTGTTTTCTGTAGCTAGACAGAATTATGCTGCTCCTTTCAGTAACATCTAGTGCAGTTTCCTTTCCACCTAATCCACAGTAACATCCGTAATAGGAAAACATGGCACATTTCCCAGTAGCAGCTTTAATCATTTTGTTAAACTCCAAAGCACTCCCATGTGCCATGCTGACATCTGCAAAAGAACAAAGGGAAACATTAAATTCACTGGAAGGGAGGGAAATGTCCCCTTTATAGGACTAGGACCAATGTTCAAAATGATTAAGCAGAAGAGATATAGATAAATTGCAAAGTTTAACAGAAACAGTTTAAAATCCCAGAGCAATAGCAAAATGTATGTGTAGTCTGGGAAGTTACCAACAAACACAAGCTCAAACGGAATCTTTGTAAATCAGTTTCCTCTTTACTTACCTGCTAGGATCTGCGTTCAGGATTCTACATTGGCACTGGCGTTGCAGATGCTGATGGCACATAAAATAACAGTTCCTTGCTCTGGATTAGGTGCTTGTGATATTAGCAACTGTTGTAGTGAAAACACAGAACCCTAGACATAGGAACCGGCAGTGAAATGGAATTTACTGCTTTCCCTTTAAAATTAACTGTACCAATCTTTAGGTTCTTCATGAAGCTTTTAGTAAAAGCTTTGCAGCCCTTTGAGAAAGGCGTAACCCAGAGATCTGTGCACAGGATGGAGACCCAGGAACTCGGACACTGACACCTCCAGCGACCTTGGGCAAGTCACCTGGGGCCAGATTTTAAGAAGGGTTAAGCACCCACAGCTCCCATGGAATTTAAAAGGAGCTATGGGTGTTCAGCAGTTGTTTAAATCAAGCCCTTAACCTTTGCCTCAGTATCCTCATCCATAAAAATGCAATAACAACACCTACTTCCTAAGGTGTAGAGAAGACTATAGCACTAAGTATTCAGAAGAATAATGATAAGTTCATCTTAAAAAGAAAACCCGATATGAATTTTGTAAGGTGAAGCACAGGGACTACAGGTATCTGGGGAGCTCATAAATGACCTCATTGTACGTTCCAGTTTGAAAGACTTTCTTATATTCACAGCAGGCAACAAACACAGCAACTATCAACGGGCTATTCATCTCTGTGATGGACCTGGAAATAGAGAGCAAACAAAATCAAACCTTCTCTTCAATGGTGTATCTGCGCTGAACCATTAGCCCAGAGTTTAAATAATATTTGGGGCAGTTTATTATTCCATTGACAACTGATAAAAGATCCTTTCAACACAGCAAGCAAACAGTGGTGTTAAACCTAAACATCTGTGTGCCGGAGATGTCAAAGTGAAGATGCCTGCTCAAGGATGATCAGTAAATTTGAATATGACAAGCATTCTGAGATGCTTTGATCTGACACATTATTGTAATCTGTTTGTTGTTAAGCAATATTTCCTCATTTATGTTTAATGTGCCAATACACCTTGATCTTCTCACACTGGTTGGGTAGATGTCCCAGTTTATCTGTGTTTCTCTTCTCTACCAATTTGTTGCTCCTTCCTAGGAGACCTGGTCATCTTTTAATTCAGAGATGTATGTTTGTTAATGGGTAAAGCATTTGGTTAACATGAAACATTTACAAAGACAAAAGAAAATGCACAGATGTCAATAATATCGAGCAGATGCTTCTTTGTGCAGCGCAGCTGTAAAACGTATTGAGTCAGATATCATTTGTATAGCCTGAGCAACGGTAAAAAGACACAACCTTAAAAACATACACTGCACAGTCATACCCACCCTTACAGACCAAGTGGAGGATGCAAAACAAAGCTAGCTGATCAAACAACCCGCTGACTATACTTTATCAGACATGAAGAAGGTTAAAGAGACACAGACAAGTACCTCCAGGTCTCAAAACTGAAGGTTTTTAAAAGGTTTTAAAACTGCTGCAGTTTTTAAAAGGGTTTTTTTAAAGGGTTCAGCTTGATTTTTTTCAGTTACACAGGTGTAAGTCAAGAATAACCTAATCAAACTCAATAGAATTACACGCGTGTAAATCTGGTATGAATGAGAGGAGAATTAAGCCCTAACCCTGAGGTCTTTATTCTGATATCCTTCTCTGCATCAGGTAATAGCTTACACTGTGGATCAGTGGTCCCCAACCTTTTCCTTCTGGCGGGCGCCAAAAAAACCCAAAAAAAACCCGAGCGCTGCCGGCGGGCGCCAAAAAACAAACAAACCCCGAGCGCTGCCGGCGGAGCAAAAACAAAAAAACCAAAAAACCCCGAGGGCTCCGCGGGTGCACTTACACCCCCCCGGCAGGACCCCTGCTGTGGATAGTCCCAATGAAGTCCATGACACATACACCTCTACCTCGATATAACACTGTCCTCGGGAGCCAAAAAATCTTACCGCGTTATAGGTGAAACCGTGTTATATTGAACTTGCTTTAATCCACCGGCGTGCGCAGCCCCGCCCCCCCGGAGCGCTGCTTTACCGCGTTATATCCGAATTTGTGTTATATCAGGTGGCGTTATATTGAGGTAGCGGTGTACTTGTGTAAATAAGAGATTATTCAGGATAACTAAGGGTGGCAGAACGAACCCCTTGATATTTACACAGACCTTGCTCAGGTAAAACTCCCATTGACTTCAGTGGGAGTTTGTCTTAGTAAATCCTCCCCAGAAACTGAGTGAAAACTGACCACCATATCCTGAGCGGGTGTAAATGGAGCTGAGAACCTGGTCCTGAGCGAGAACTTCAGGTTTGGGCCCCAGATGAATAGACAATGTGTTTTCAATTGTTTTTAATGTAAATGAAAACATTTCATTTGGGATTGAAAACATTTCCCCTGTCGTATTGGAAAGCCAAACAATAGCATTGTGGTAATGCCGAGGGGTTCTATTCTTTCTGCACAGGATACAAGGAATGAGGGTTACTCATAGCAAGCCGCAGCAGAACATGGTCCCATAAAATAAACCTGCTCTTTAATGTGAATAAGAAAGTAACAGATGGCCAAATTCTACCCTGCTGTAAAACTTCACTGACTTCAGTTTGGCACATTGTGTGTTAATTCTTGACAGCAAAACATACGATTTCATAACTGAAGCCAAAACACTACCATTTGTCTTTACACTGCTGTATGTTCTTCATTTGTTTGTTTGAATATTTTACTTCTTTTCCCCCCTGGAGTATCCTTGATCTGTCCTATTATCATGGTTAAGGAGAGAGTGATCTCTATAAACAGTCACTTAAACAATTCTTTTTTTTTTTTTTTTTTTTTACAGATTTAACTTTTTCACTAAAGTCTGAGATAAGCATTCTGAATTTAATATTACCTTGTTACTACTCTACATATTACTTTCATAGCTAGAGATTTTTAAATCTCAGCTCAGATTTCAAAATTAATGGGACATATCCTCAGATAGTACAAGTCGGCATAGCGCCTTTTGCTTCAATGGAGCTATGACAATTTACATTAGCTGAGGTCCTGGCACAATATTTAACATAGGAGAACTTGGTTTTTAATGGCTATATATTACATTCAAATACAAAGAATGAGGCTTCCACGATTCTAAAAAGGGCTGTTCTTTTATGGAGGTCCAAACTTAAGACTTAAAAATAATTCAGAACATTTCGAGACGTTATACAGCCTCGGAGCAAAATCAATATATATTATACCAATCCTGACGATAAACTTAAAAAAAATAAGTATATTTTCCATCTTAGAAGATCCTTTTACTTTGGACCCCTGACAATTCTTTTGCAATAGCAAAAGCCACACCAACATTATGGTCTAGATCAAATGCTATTTCTTTTCCTTAGTTGTTCTTGTGCATTATTTTCTTTAGATCTGTGCTTACTTTTGGTTGTTTTGTGGTGGTGACTTGTGCTTTCAGGGCAAAGCTTTGTTAGTGATCCCAATTCCCCATTGCCTTGCAACTTGTGGCAAGAGTTGCTTTAAACTGACTGTAAAATGCTCCCATCCTGGTTCTGAAGTATCTCACACTCCCTTTTCCTAGGTGTCAATAATGACAAGTTAAAAGGCAATGGAGAATCAAGCACAATAACTCTGATATAGATACAGACATGTGCATTCCTGATTTGTCTATCCTCCCACATCTGATTTCCTGGATTTCTCTATCCATCTTCTTTAGAAACAGGTTCCTTATTTAGTTCTTCTTTTCCTCTAGGTTTCTCTTTGGTCTCTCCTTCCCTTCTTACTTTTTGGTGATTGATTTTTCAGACCTTTTTACCCTCTGCATAGCTGGCACTACATTTTCAACCCTGGCCATTGTGCAAGTCTGTGAACTTTAAACAGAATCCTATTGCAGAGCAGAAACATCTATTTTTTTAAGTGACATGTCCTTCTTTGCACTGCATATTTTAAAAAGCAGCAGGTTCTGAAAGACAATCCTGCTGCTCTCCCAAAACTGACAACGGGGCTGATGCCATCACAACAAACCACACATCAAAATCCAACCTGGTGAAGATGCATTAACAACATCACTGAGTTGTGATGCAGCACTCCAATGATGGAACAAACCCATCATTCTGACATGATGCCTAGCAAAGTAGATCTGTTTTGTGGCCCCAAATAATTTTACTCCTGCCTGCATAGTGTGAGATCTGTCTGGTAAGCACTTATTTATATATTCTAACATCAGGGATAGATTCATAGACTCTAGGACTGGAAGGGACCTCGAGAGGTCATTGAGTCCAGTCCCCTGCCCTCATGGCAGGACCAAATACTGTCTAGACCATCCGTGATAGTCACTTATCTAACCTACTCTTAAATATCTTCAGAGATGGAGATTCCACAACCTCCCTAGGCAATTTATTCCAGTGTTTTACTACCCTGACAGTTAGGAACTTTTTCCTAATGTCCAACCTAAAGCTCCCTTGCTGCAGTTTAAGCCCATTGCTTCTTGTTCTATCCTTAGAGACTAAGATGAACAAGTTTTCTCCCTCCTCCTTATGACACCCTTTTAGATACCCGAAAACTGCTATCATGTCCCCTCTCAGTATTCTCTTTTCCAAACTAAACAAACCCAATTCTTTCAGCCTTCCTTCATAGGTCATGTTCTCTAGACCTTTTATCATTCTTGTTGCTCTTCTCTGGACCCTCTCCAATTTCTCCACATCTTTCTTGAAATGCGGTGCCCAGAACTGGACACAATACTCCAGTTGAGGCCTAACCAGCGCAGAGTAGAGCGGAAGAATGACTTCTCGTGTCTTGCTCACAACACACCTGTTGATGCATCCCAGAATCACGTTTGCTTTTTTTGCAACAGCATCACACTGTTGACTCATATTTAGCTTGTGGTCCACTATAACCCCTAGATCCCTTTCTGCCGTACTCCTTCCTAGACAGTCTCTTCCCATTCTGTATGTGTGAAACTGATTGTTCCTTCCTAAGTGGAGCACTTTGCATTTGTCTTTATTAAACTTCATCCTGTTTACCTCAGACCATTTCTCCAATTTCTCCCGATCATTTTGAATTATGACCCTATCCTCCAAAGCAGTTGCAATCCCTCCCAGTTTGGTATCATCTGCAAACTTAATAAGCATAGTTTCTATGCCAATATCTAAGTCGTCGATGAAGATATTGAACAGAGCCGGTCCCAAAACAGACCCCTACGGAACCCCACTTGTTATACCTTTCCAGCAGGATTGGAAACCATTAATAACTACTCTCTGAGTACGGTTATCCAGCCAGTTATGCACCCACTTTATAGTAGCCCGATCTAAGTTGTATTTGCCTAGTTTATCAATAAGAATATCATGCAAGATCGTATCAAATGCCTTACTAAAGTCTAGGTATACCACATCCACCACTTCTCCCTTATCCACAAAACTCGTTATCCTATCACAACACAATGGGTCAAAACCAGGTTGCATAAACCCCCCCACAACTTTAATCCTGCCAAAGCCCTCCTGCTTCCTGTAGAGCAGTGATCACCAAGCCGTCGATCGCAATCGACTGGTCGATCCTGGGGACTCTACCAGTCGATCGCAATCTCCGGGGGTGTAGCAGGGCTGCTGCTAAGGCAGGCTCCCTGCCTGCCGCGGCCCCACGCTGCTCCCGGAAGCGGCCAGCACACCCCCGCAAGGAGGGATCTTCGTGTGCTGCCCGGCGGGAGGCTGCACTCCAACCCTGAGCCCCCTCCCAGAGCCAGCACCCCAAACCCCCTCCTCTACTCCAAACCCCTGCCCCAGGCTCAGCCCAGAGCCTGCACCCCCTCCCGTACCCCAAGCCCCTGCCGCAGTCCGGTGAAAATGAGTGAGGGTGGGGGAGAGCAAGCAACCGGGGGAGGGGGGGAGGGGAATGGAGTGAGCAGGGTGGGGCTTTGGGGAAGGGGTGGGGTAGATCCTGGTTTGCCCTTAAATTCAAAAAGTGATCTTGGGCTTAAAAAGGTTGGGGACCACAGCTCTAGAGGGAGCAACAGATCCTCAAAGAACACTTTGTTTCAATTTCAGTTCCCACAACCTCGTTCTCAAACCATACCCATCTGCAACCCAAATAATGGTGGAGGGGAAACAGTTACCAGATAATAACACCCTTACCCTGCCCCCAGGCCTCACCCTTTCTCTGAGGCCCCGCCCCCTGCCCACTGCATCCCCCCTCCCTCCGTCGCTTGCTCTGCCCCACCCTCACTCACTTTCACTGGGCTGGGGCAGGAGGTTGGAGTGTGGGAGGGGGTGAGGGCTCTATCTGGGGGTGTGGGCTCTGGGGTGGGGCTGAGGAGTTTGGGGTGCAGGAGGGGACTCAGGGCTGAGGCAGAGGGTTGGGGTGCAGGAGGGGGTGTGGGGTGCAGGCTCTGGGAGGGAGTTTGGGTGTGGGGGGGCTCAGGGCTAGGGCAGGGGGTTGAGGTGCAGGGGGGGTTCAGGGTGCAAGCTCCAGACAACGTTTACCTCAGGCGGCTCCCAATAGTAGCCCACATGTCCAGCTCCTAGGCGGAGGGACCAGGTGGCTCTGCGCACTGCCTGCGCTTGCAGGTGCCGCCTCCGCAGCTCCCATTGGCCGCGTTCCCAGCCAATGGGAGCTGCGGAACTGGTGCTCAGCATGCAGAGCCTAGTGGCCACTTCTGTGCCTAGGAGCCAGACATGCCGGCAGCTTTTGGGAGCCGTGGGGTGCCAGGGCAGGCAGGAAACCTGCCTTAGCCCCACTGCGCCACCGACCGGACTTTTAGCGGCTTGGTCACCGCTGCTGACTGGAGCCGCCAGGGTCCCTTTTTGACCGGCTAAAAACCAGATACCTGGCAACCCTAGATAGCGCCCCCAGCGCGCTAGGTGCTGTACACACCTGGACCATGGCCACAGAGGCAGTGCTGGCCCACTGGGGGCCCTACGCAGCAATATCCCCCCATAATAATAAGGGCAGAGGGCAGCGTGCACTGAGCAGCCTCACGGATTTCCCGGGCGGCCAGGGGGCAGCGTGTCCCTGAGGGGGCCGAGCCCCTACCCCCCCGGACTGCGCTGGGTTGTGGCACCACGGGGGCGTTACCATGGTGACATGGGGCCTGCGCAGGACCCTCCCAGCCAGGCAGGGGCCACCCCGCTGAACCCGGGCCAGGACCCTGGTCACTCCAGAGCGGGCTGGCGGCCCTGGCAGCGAACCCCCTTGAATTGCGCGCGGGGGGGGGGGGGGGGGGGGGGGGGGGGGGTACGCTCTAGCCAGCCTTGCCTTTGCTCTCTGTGGTTCGGGCGGGGAGGGGTCGGCTTTGTTCCGGTCACTGCCGGAAGTGGGTGACGGGCGGGGCCGGCTGCCGTGGCAACGCGGGGCTGTTTACCAGCGGGGCTGGGCGAGGTCTGCCGGATGGAGCGACGCGGAGGTGAGAGACGGGATCAGCCGGGCGGCCCCGTGTGCGCCTGCGGGCCCTCCCCGGGGCCCCTGTGCCGGGGGCCCCCTGCACCCCGCCCCTCCGGGGCCCCTCCCCTCGCTCGGGACCTGGGTGCCCCGAGACTCTTGGCTCCTGGGATGCCCCCCCCAGGGACTCCCCCCTCATTTCAGGAGCCCCCTGGCGGCCCAGCCCCTCGCCCGACCAAGCACCCCCTGGGATCCTTCCCGCCCCGCCCTGAGCCAGGCCCCCCTCCCGCTCTCCGGCCCTGGCTTTCGGGGGGGGGGGGGAGACCCTCAGGACACAGACACTTCTCGGCCTTCCCACCAGCACAAGCGCCAAGTCCTGCTTCCCCCCCTCCCCGGGGTGCCCAGAGGGTGACGGGCAGGGCGGGGCGGGCAGTGCCTCTGGGGTGCACCGTGGAGGGTAGATCGACAGCAATGGGACGTTTCCCAAAGTAGCCACCAGTTCTGAGTGCCTCCCCCCCTCCCCCCTCAAACTTGAGCTCCTAAGGGAGGCAGGTGTGACCTAGTAGATAGAGCACGGGACTGGGAGTCAGGGGAGACCTGTTCCCAGCTCCGCCACTGGCCTGCGGGGTAACCTTGGCCAAGTCACTTCCCCTCAGTTTCCCCACTGACCCTCCTTTGTACAATGTTGTGTCCGAACTGATTCGGAGCTTTGCTGTGAGATCAGCTGATGGAAAGTGCTAGCTAAGAGCTCGGGGGTATTATTTTGAAAAATGGATTTTCAGAGGTGGGTGAGCAGCTCTGGCTGGGAGCTCCGCATGGCTGAAAAATCACACCCAATGTGACTGAAGTTAGGCACTCAAAACTTGAAGGCCTCAAAATTAGTGGCTGCTTTTGAAAGCATAGGCCTCTTAGTACCACACCCAAAGTGCATCCTTTGGAGTCCTAAATGCTGACCAGTGGGCATCCTGTCCTCGTAAATGCAGCATGAGGACAAAGCAGATCAGCTGCAGGTTTGAGTAGTAGTGCACTCAAATGACAATGCAGCTTCTGTTCACCAGTCTAGGGGATTTGTGCATTTATTGTTGATTTAACCAACTGTGTAAACATATACAAAATGCATGTAGCCTGTGGGCTCCTGTGCCAGTGCTGCCCTCACCAAATTAGGGCTCCCCTGGACTAAGCTTTAGATGCTGCAACAATTGCACAAAGTCAAGAAAGGTTGAGTCAAGTGAGTATTGGATTGCTTGCTCAGTAATTATACCCATTTATTCAAAAGAACTCCCTGTCCTCTCCATTTTCTATGCCCGTTGGGAAAGCAGTAACTACTGTCTTGGGTCTCCAGCTGCTTAAAATCTTCTTAATACAGTGCACAGCTCTATTAATATGGGCCTCTGATTGAGAAACCCAGTTTAAAATGTCTTGTTTAAAAGACTGGTGTGACAATTTTAAATGCTAAGCACTTATTTTAAAATGAAATGATGCTGTCCAGCACTCAAAAGATGCAAACAGAGTATTTCTTAGGGGATTATTCATAATTTTGCTCACTGTCAATATATTTCTAGACAGCTGGTAACTCTGATTTGCCATGTTCAAGAATCCTTCTTTGAAGGGGTGTAAGACCATGGCTTTTAGCTCTTCATATTGATTTTGCTGCCTTGGAGTTTATTTGAAGGTATTCTAAACCAGATAACACTCCTGCCCTTTTAATATACTCCTAGGAAATTATTATTGGTGACTTAGATTTTGTGTCCAGATTATTACTGTCAGTCAGCTTGCCTGTACATTTGTGTTGTAAGTAAATAGATCACTTATTCAGGTGGCTGAGTGATGATTATTGTACCTTAGAACAACTTGATAGTGGAAAGCATGCCAAGGCACACCTGTACATTGAGACTGTACTTTGTCTTTACTAGACGTTTAATTTACTGATCATTTCCATTTCACTGAGACAAGAGAGGAAGGCGGAGAAACAAGGTGTTAAATAACACGTCACTGGCAAAAGGCCCATGAGCATCTGGTTTTCCAACTCTAGTTAATTTGATGAATACGGTGGAACATGAATGTTGGCATCCCCCTTGGAGTAACAGACGGTTTATGCACTTGAGAAGAGACGTTGGATTATGAAGGTGGGTTAGATGGCGGGGGGTGGGGCAGCTTTCCCTGCAGAGAGGTATAAATCTAAATAAATCTGCCATTGCTAAAGACTGGTCATTCCCAATGTTTTGTTTGGTTTTGGGGTAGCCAGTGTGTGACAATGGTCTCAAGGTACCATTATGGCATCCAGGGATTGCCAGGTCATGTGGAAAACTTGCCCCTTTTTCCTTGGCCAAACCACCCTTACCAAGCGAGCGGGTGATGTAGGCATCATTATCCTAACTCTAAGCCACTGGACGATCCTCCCGTGGCTCTAAGGCTGCTTTGAATTGTTGGCACAAAGTGGTCCCGTTGTAGCCGAGGATCAGAGCCACTGAGTAGAATTCTACTCCATCTTTATTAGAAGGCCTATATAGTAACACCCATTAAGGAGATGCACTTCAAGGTCGTTTGACTGGTCACTTACAACAGGTTTCAGTGGATTGAATCAGCCATAGTGGCTCAAAGGACTTATAAGAGACTTCTAAATTTTTTAAAAGCCAAAGTGCAGTCAGTCGGACCTAAAAGTCCACACTGAGAACTTAATCGACACCTCAGAGACAGCAATGATTTCATATCTGCTCCTCCACATACACTCGCTTGCCACATTCAATAAGTGAATAACATCCGAATAAAAAACGGTTTAGACGTTTTTCACGAAAACCTTTGTACAAACTGATACGTGCACAGTTGGCTACACTGCAGAGTTATCCTGGGTGTGGGTCGGAGCACGCAGGTTAGTCTAGCCTGGGTGTGAGCATTCCCTACCCACTGCATCTGTACTCCCTCGTGTGTGTCTGGGGGCAGAGCCCATGATTCTTTGTGCTGAGATGCTCTAGGATCCTGTCACAGTTTTGTCAATTGCGGGAGAACTTGCCTGTCCTCCGGGGAGGAGAGAAGGGGAATTGTGGGAAGGACATAAAGGACTACACGAGTCGCATCCTTACTGCAAAATGGGCAAGTTCCAGCCATAGCTAAAGCACTATTTGGGCTACAATTCATACCCCCAACCATGCAAGCAAGCATGGGTTCAAAGTGCAAAATAAGCACATGCTTGATGGTTTTGTGTATGGATGGTATTGGGGCTTGGGAGCACAGGCTAAAGCTACATGGGGGTTCCAAAGAGGATGGAGCTCGGCTGTTCTCAGTGGTGGTAGATGACAGAACAAGGAGCAATGGTCTCAAGTTGCAGTGGGGGAGGTTTAGGTTGGATATTAGGAAAAACTTTTTCACTAGGAGGGTGGTGAAGCACTGGAATGGGTTTCCTAGGGAGGTGGTGGAATCTCCTTCTTTAGAGGTTTTTAAGGTCAGGCTTGACAAAGCCCTGGCTGGGATGATTTAGTTGGGGATTGGTCCTGCTTTGAGCAGGGGGTTGGACTGGATGACCTGAAGTCCCTTCCAACCCTGATATTCTATGAAGACATACCCTGTGGCTAAAACACTGGTCTGAGACTCAAGAGTTCCTGTGAACTTGGTTAAGGATAATACTTCCTCTCATCCACCCTTAGTGTCTCTTATCTGTTTAGATAATGAGCTGTTTGGAGCAGTTACTGTCTCAGTGCATGGTGCCTAGCACTAGTGGGACCCAAACCCAGCTGGTGACTCTAGAACAGGGGTCTCAAACTCAAATGACCACGAGGGCCACATGAGGACTAGTGCATTGGCCCGAGGGCCGCATCACTGACACACACCCCCTCGCTGGCCCCAGCCCCGCCCCCACTCCACCCCTTCCATGAGGCCCCGCCCCTTCCCCATTTCTTCTCCACCTCCTCCCCTGAGCGTGCTCCTCCCCCATCCCTCCTGGAAAGTGCTAAGCGTTATACAGAGCATACAGATCAGTGCTGCTCCTACAACAAGTCATTTCCAAGCAGTTTTAATAAAATATATACACTCAGTAATGCACCTCACTCAAAGGACAAAACACGCACTTAGTTAGATTTACTTCAGTTAAAGCCCCCCCACTGCACTGGGCTGCACCACCACTCCACCCCTGCTTGGCCTCTTCCAGGGGTGGCAGGTTTGTAGAAATGTTGGNAAAAAAAAAAAAAAAAAAGCCGCGATCGCGATCTGCGGCGGCAATTCGGCGGGAGGTCCTTCGCTCCGAGCGGGAGTGAGGGACCCTCCGCCGAATTGCTGCCGAATAGCTGGACGTGCCGCCCCTCTCCCGAGTGGCCGCCCCAAGCACCTGCTTGTTCAGCTGGTGCCTGGAGCCGGCCCTGCCTCGGGGGAGGCGGCAGGTGGGGCCGGGGGAGAGACCTGGCCCCAAACATTGGGGAGCAGCATGCGGGGAGTTTAGCTGCCACATAAAATAACTCGGGGGGGGGGGCGGGGGTGAGGGGAGTTTGGCAGTGACAGGAAGTAACTGGGGGGAGGGGCGCAGGGAGCTTGGCGGGCCGCAGGGAAGAGCTCGTGTTTGAGACCCCTGCTCTAGAAGTTACTGCAAGACAAATAATAAATAACACCCCATTCCATCTATTAAAAGAAATAAAGGCTTCCCCTACTTTAAATCCTTGAAGAACAGTAAGAACACCTAGCACTTGATATATAGTGCTGTGCAAACAATATACAGCATATACCATGTAAACAGACTTAAAACCTCTTTTGTTATCTGGCTTTAATGTTTGAACTCCCCCAGAGTCATGGTTCTGATCCCAGCGGGAGTGACTCACCCATTTGTCCTTCTGATCTTAGTGAATGGAGTACCATGCTGCATGGGGGCCTTTCTCATGAGACCTGAAAAACCCCCACCAAGGTTTTATCTGCTCTGCTCTATTAAAAATCCCATGGCACTTTTCACTGCTCTGGTGTCCTTTATCAGCATTTCCCTTCCTCTGTTGTGCAGCTGACCACAGCCCTTCATCCCAGATGTGGCTGCATTGTGTTGTGAGTACGTAGTTTGTAAGGCACTTTGGGATCCTTCCAGAGGAAACCCACTTTTGTTTGTTCCTACAACACTGTAAGTGAACATAGTGTTTTACAGACATACGGGCCTGTTCCCTACACCAAAGAACCTTGATCTGTTACAAAGCCAGCATCTGGGAATACATGCCACAAACTTGATACTTGACACAGCAACAGAGCTGCTCTGTAATCTCCCTGCACACAGTGAATCAACATGCCAGGGTACCCTACTATCATGTTAAACACAGTGCAGCATAAAAACAGGGGTACTCTAGTGAAGTAAAATGCTGTAGAGATTTTTTGACTGATTCCTGTAACTTTTTTCTTCCCCCTGTTACCCCCTCTACAGGTGTCTTGAGAAGCAATGGCCACAGTAGCACCTCTGAACATAGCACCATCTGAATGCAACACCACTTTGGGCACTGCAGCAGCTTTCATTTGGCGGTCAAACACCATCAATATGCATGTCACCCGGCCGAAATCTGCCAAGGGACGCACAAGATCAAGCTTGAATTACTCCCATAGTGTGGAGGCCTATTCTTATAGAGTGCCATCCTCCCCTCAGCCAGCAGCTCCCTATGAAGCAGCAAGCAATCAACGAGCATCATCTACCAAACCATCTTACCAGCCAGGGCAGGTGTCTCCTGATGAAATCCCAGAGCTCCTCCAGCAAGTGCCCTTGAGGACCTCCTCGTCCCTAAATAAGTACAGAGTGCTCCCGTCCATCAGCAGGAAGGGCTTGGGGAAGAGTGCTGTGGAAACAGTGATCGAACAGACCAACAAACTGAAAATGAGTAGTAGACAGGAGGAGCAGCAACCATTCAAAGATCTTGCCGGAGAGGGAAAATCCACTGGTGTAATGACAGAGAATGAAGGGGCTAGAGGGGAATGCTCAAAAGTCCAGCCTCCCATTTCTGAGAAGAAGCCGTTAAGGAAAACAAGAGAAGAAAGCTCTTCATCCTCAGTTTTAAACTTGGAGGAGCCACTGAAGAAAGAACCAAGACTGCTGCTTGCTGTTAGGTCTCCTTCTGGTCAAAGATTTGAACATCACTTCAGGCCTACAGACAGCCTTCAGACAGTCCTTGCTGTGGCAGAACAAAAGAACACAACCAAATACAAACGCTGTAGTGTTGAAACGATGGAAGTGCCTAGGAGGAGCTTTCCTGACCTTACAAAGTCCCTGCAAGAGTGCGGGATCCCACACAAGTCAGTGTTGTGCATCCTACAGGAAGAACAAGATGGAGATCTCTAAATGTACAATGATTGTTACACAACTTCTGTCACCCTTTAGCATGTAACTCTGTTGGATGCCATGGACTTCCCTTTGATGAGTGGTCTAAGAACTGAACCAGCCTGATCTGTTTCAGTGGTCTACTTCTTAGTCCCGCTGTCTTCCAAGCGCTTCCCTTGAAGTAGACTTGTATATAAATAGTGTGCTGAAATACTTCTTAATTATTTTAAAGTGTATGTACACACCACATTAAGAGTATCTATTTTTTCCATGTGTACAATCACAATTCACTTTAAGAGTGGGCACCAGCTTCTGGGCTTCATAGTATTTCTAAATGGTTTTTTAAAAGGGTTTATATTCTTCTGGGAAGACCCACTTTTCTGATGCCCTCTCTTCTGGTGGTGGGAGGCCTGTCTCGTCTTCTCTTTTTGTTCCAGGGATGCACCACTTCCCCAAATGAAGTCTGAGTCAGAATAATACATGGAACTGGAAAGATACAAGCAGCACTATTTTGATTCCTTAAAGCTACATTAATGATCTTCATAATAAAGTAGCTTATTAGCTGCAAGAACAGCTACAGTGGTCAATACACAGAAAGTGGTCTCAAAGCAGTAACTCAAACTGAGTTTGTGAGAGTAAATACATTGCTGGGATGTGTTAAAAGTACAAGGTCAAGGGTAAAGTACATTCAAGAATCAAACTATTCCCGTATAACCTCAGTGCCTCAAGAGTATGACTGCTTGGTCTTCTCATAAAAGGAAAGTCATGGTTAAGGTGGTCTGATTCCTGTATGGATACAAAGAGGACTTTTTTTAAACTCATTAGCTTTTTCTTCATCAAGTGCATAAGATTGTGATGCACACCTGTTAATCAGGAAATCCAGAGTTAAGGGTGGATTGTCTGCTGTAACTTTGAATTTCAGTGCTGTTTGCTACTGCAATTTAACGTTCTTTTAAATTGAACTGCATTAACCTGAGCAACTAACCGTTGCTTTTGCGTTTTGGCTAAATACGTACAGGAAGAGTTCTGCTGGGGCTGTTATTTACCGAATAGACTGTACCTCAAACTATTGTGCTATTTATTTTCTATAGTTCAGAAAAATCAACCTGTTAGAATAGAATGGCTTGGTCCTGTCTTTCTGTATTAATGCAGTTGCTGTGCATGTGCTAAAAAGCCTCACATTTTTTAGTGGAAAACCTTACTGTCCATGTGCAGTAGCCGAGTGTGAACACCCAGCATAATAAAAGAATGGATCAGGCTACCTGACTGGACAGCTTGCCAAATAGGTTACTTTTGAGTATTACAGGTGAAACAAATTCAGTGTTTTTGCCTCACTGTAACGGCCAAACCAACCTTTTGTAAAGGGTGGTAGAATATTTGCTCTTTACTGTGATCACATATGCTGAATTTCAGTCAAAAGCAAATATTCGTAGGCCAGCAATTAAGCCCCGTAGAACAAGACAGCTGCTGAAATACTAGCACTACATGATGCTGCAAGTGGTGACACGGGTCTGTTGACTTCAATAGAGGCATTTAGATGACTACACTAAGCTAGAAGCATTCTCAATTGCCTTCAGGGGTACAACTGTATCAGAGCTTAGTTGTAATCCTGATTAGAAACCTATTTGGGAACATGGTAGAAAGAATGTTTCACTATGAAAATTGCCAAGAGCAGTGGGAAGAATGAACTAACGGTATGGTTAATTTTTTACATGGAAGAATACAGCGTATTCTTCTGTTCTGAACTTAGTGTTGGCTGTTTGTGAGCGATGGCTGGGTCAAGTGGCAGAACTGAGTGTAGTGTTGTTGGCTAGCACACTGCAGCATAGAAGAGGCCGCTAATGCTAAAGAATGCAAACCACCTCCATAAGCGAAGTGTTCGGTTCTTTTTGAATACATCTGTGCTATGAACTGGTGGCTTCCTCCCCCTTTTTAAATCCTTAGTTGTGAAATGTGACCAAAGCTCCGTAAGGTGTTACCGCAGCCATTGCTTCCTCCTCTACAGGGAGTCCAGATGGTTTTCAAACCTTTTCCACTTTAATTCACCTATTCAAGGCTAGGATAAAGGGAATATAGGGATAGTGTCCTAAAGAGCTTTGCTGTGAAAAAATCAGTGAGCAACTTCACTGGAAACGATAGCTTGTTGCAGGCATTGTTTCAGTAGCTACTGCAGATTTTATGCATTGACACAATCTCTTCCCCCACAGATCAGCTAGTCACATGACATACAGGAATAGGCTAAGGGAAGTGGTGGAAAAATCAGACTTAAGCTATAAAACAAATATTGGGTCAGGTACTGTCAATTTACTGTTTGAGATGTGTGTATGATGTTACATTTAAACAATGTTAAATAAACTGTTTTCAGTGTGAAGCTAAGACCAGCAAAGATTTCCTGAGTGCAACTTGGATTTGAAATCAAGGGTTTACATGAACTAGAGGTTTCACTCTGCCACATTTCCTCATACTTTTAACAGCATGTTCAATTAGTCTGTTTTAACACATCTGGGCGAGAGTAATAATCAGCCTTTCTAGAGAAACAAGTCAGACTTCCACAATTCTACTCATACATCACTGCACTCAAGCAGTCCTGCAAATGCTTTACCCGATTTTTCTCTGTCTTCCAGCAGGAAAGAGTTGTAAACCAGTGTTGTAGGCAGGTAGTGAACTGTTTTGGAATTCAAATTAATAGGACTATATATTTCATTGGTAAAGACCATGTAAGCAGGGAGGGCTAAGTTGAAGGCCAGGCCAGGCCAGGGAGCTGATAAAGGACAACCAGTGGAGAAAATAAGTGAAGAGAAGGGGATGATCAGGGTGGCTGGCTGGAAAGATCTAGCAGCAGTATTTTGAGTGGCTCCCCAAGAACAAAGTAGTAGGTGCCTTAATGGCCACGCACGATTTACATTTAGCACCTACCTTCAAGTTTTATCCTTTAGTGCTTAGTTACCACTAAGGCTGATGCCAGGAAAAATCCTGGCATCAAAAGACACACTGGAGAAGAATAGAATTAATCTGATCTCATTCGTTATCCAATATAGTTTAATGATAAATGGCTGGTGGTATGCTGCCATAACTTGACACTGAAAGCATTGGGGAAATACAGCAGCTCAGTTACGCTAATCTCATATTTCACAGTGGAATTCACCTGGGAGTATTCCAATAGGAGGCACTGCCAGAACTCCATCTAGTCTTCTACACAAGACATTTGATAACAAACAGGGATGCCAGAGACAAAGACTAACTGAAGCATAGTTCAGTACGTGTTCTTTATTCCAATTAAAAGTACATTAGAAACAGCACACAGGACCAGCAGCAGCGTTCATGACAGTCCAACCCAATGCACTGCTGTCACAAGGTCATTCAGCTGTACTATTAAAGTAGGTGATTGAAACAAGTCTTCCACTCTACACGCAAGCACTCACTCACCTGCCACTTTAAATAGGTTTTCAACAGAATAAAAATAGATACACCCCAGAATACAAAAAGTTTAATTTTAACAGTTTTTTCACTAAAGACTTTATACAAATTGATAAAAGGGTGCACAATTTCCTAAAATTTTAGGTACATTTTAAATGAGCCTTTTTTTACTTGGTAAAAGGATCAACATTCCTGTCTTTGAACAGAATATGATGGCCAAAATTGCAAAGAAAATTTATAGTTCAATTT
Source organism: Platysternon megacephalum (assembly GCA_003942145.1). Taxonomy (NCBI): domain Eukaryota; kingdom Metazoa; phylum Chordata; order Testudines; family Platysternidae; genus Platysternon; species Platysternon megacephalum. The sequence continues at coordinate 14,781,383 of QXTE01000014.1, read as the reverse complement.
ACAATTTATACATTTGTTTTGAAGTGATTCCTGCACTGAGTAGCAGTCCGATGGCTGCTCACGCATGTCCACTTTTCCCAAAAGAACTGTGCACCACAAAGTTAACGTTTAGGAGCCTACTTCTCCTGGAATCGGGGGGGAAACAAAAACCCACAAACTTCCATTTGTGCACGGTAAGTGGTCCCAACTCAACTAAAAGCCCAAACTTAGAAGTTCTAAATAAAACCTTCACTGGCAAGGGTCACCTTTGGGGCAAGGTTTGTAGGGACTGATGACCTGTCTGCTTTGCGATACAAGCACAATGAAAGTGGAGTGCTTCCCATCAGTATTTTGGCTGAGCAATTTAACTCAAGACTGTGGTACTGAAACATGCTGTAACAGGCAAATTTGGTGTTCTATTTAAGGGTATTTTTGGTCAATACAAGCTATAATAATTTTTTACCAGATAAATATTCCTGTTTCCATTATTGATTGGTAGAGTCCAACAGCTCCATATGAGACTTCATGTGGAACTGCCCAGACAACAGCAGCATTTTAAAACTGGCACCACCTGCGTAAAGGTAACTATAACTCCCACTCCTCTACCAAGAGACACTACCATTTGTAGGGGTGAATTTATTTGGGATATTGATTAGTACAGTCCTCTTTACACTGCTGATCCCTCCCACCCACATGAACCAAGATTTGGTTTGGCAAGGTTAAATGCATCATATAACTTCTATAGTAGTTAATTAACACTTTCAACCATTGCATTGCTTTATGAATAGTGGCCATTCTAAAAAACAAACTAAAACCAAAATACTGCCCAGCAAAAGCAACACTGCACCACTATCTGAGAATATGAGCTAGTGGAAAGATCTTCTAGACCATCTACTTAAGGAAAAGCAGGGCAAATCCATCAGGAACCCAGAAATGAACCTTTAGAGCACAAGGCAGCACTAGAAAAAGAAGTTCTATTTCATGTAAGTTTAGTTTTTAGCCAAAACCATCTGCCTTGTTTTTTAAGTCAATGTCCATAGATTTGGCTGTTGAGTTTTGTTTTACTGATCACATATGTCAAAAAATAATATCCCAATTAACCAAATAAATCATTTGTCTATTCCTTTTAGATATTTACGAATTGGCCACTTTTTGGCAAATCTATTTCTTAGAATTTAAAACATGTTTCCATTTTAAGGCTAAGCTAAGAAATGTTAAAAGCTTCTGTAAACATTTCCTCTTCTTCCGCAGAGCGGCACAATTTTAAGTCCAACTGCAATTTTTAAAGTGAGGTAATTTCTGTGTATTTATATCTTAAGAGTCCTTTTCATGACTGGCCAAAAGGTGTGCCAATCTGAACGCTGAGCCAATTGTAGTGGGAGAGCTACCACAGGAGGGCGTATGTCAGTTCCAGCAGCTGCGTTTCAGTTGGCTATTTTCTCAATTTCATCCAAGTCGTCCGTATCCAGTTTTTCTATCTTTTTGTCTGCAAGAGAAGATTAGAAGAGAATCGGAACTAGTGCACTTTGTACAATGAGAGACCAGAAGATGAAGCAAGGTCCCACCTTACTGTGTTAAATCCCACTTCTGTTCTTGTCACAAGATGAATCTATCCCAATCCATGACCAACACAATAAAATTAAGTTTTATAAATCAAGTCTCAACAATATAGTGTGACAAAGTGGGAATTTTGGAAACATTCTTATGCGTGCCTCAGTTTCCCTTTGTGCTTTGCATTGCTATGCATAGAATGTAAAGGATTAAAAAGCTGCTCTTGGGACAGAGAGGGGGGACATGAGGTGTTGTGTCACATAACTATCTGGAGTGGTATGAAGACTAGGTCATTTAAAGAACAGGCTGAAATGGACCCAAATCAGTGGAGGATCCAGAAAGGCAATGGGAACCCCAACAGCCAAGAAGTTCACACCCAGCAACCAACAGAGGAAGGAGATTTCCCCCAACCTCTCAGCAGGGAAACTGAGCAAACGCCTCAGCTGGAGAACAAAGGCATCAGGTGGCGGGGTTAAGAGCTGGCCTTTGGCGAGACAGACACACCTGGGACTAAGGACAGGAGGGACAGAGGTGGGGAGAGCACACCAAGATGGCTCCTCAGCAGCATGGCTCAAGGGAGCCGTGACCCCACGCTGGCCATTCTGAACTTTATCTGAATCTTTGCCTCTCTATTCTGACCCAAGGACTTTCAGATTCTGTATGCCAGGTGACTAAGGAATTGTTACCTTGTTTTGGAAAAGCTGTCTGGGGTCAAGGCAAATACAGAGCATTGTGCCCTGAAGGAGTATAGAACAAACCTCCTGCAGGAGTCTGGCTTGGCTGGATTCGCTGCAGGGAGCCAGAGAGAGAGAGAGAGAGAGAGAGAGAGAGAGAGAGAGAGAGAGAGAGAGGGTTCGCTGGTGCCCAAAGGCCCAGTGTCAAAGCGTTAGGCCTTGTCTATACTACTGCAATAAGTTGACCTAGGTTACGCTACTCCAGTTACATGAACAACGTAACTGCAGTCAACGTGGCGTAGGTCGACTTACCGCGGTGTCTACACCGCGCTCGCCCGACGACTTCCCCTACTCTTCTCGGAGTGGTGGATTACCAGAGTTGACCGGAGAGCGCTCTCCCATCAATTTAGCAGGTCTTCACTAGACCCGCTAAATTGACAGCCGCTGCATCGACTGCAGCAGCGCCAACCTACCGGTAAGTGTAGACAACCCCTAGAGGCCACTGGCCTCCCCCAGTGGAACCGTGTGGGTACCTAGGGCTCGGCCCACTAAAGTGGTCACTTCCAAGGGCCTGGCTACAGGCTGGGGCACAGACCACACCCTCTGGATCTGTGACTTGTAGATCACTGGGTCACTCAAGTTTCAGACTGGAAGCAATTACTTGGGGGCGAGGGGGTAATGTCTTTATTGTAAGCTGAGGGGCATTTAAGTAACGTTATGGTTTGTGGAATATCATTTTAAATAATGATGCCAGCTAGCCAATGAGAACTGGATTGACTTGGCAGGACACAAGCAAGATCTCCCAGGCACTTCTGTCATGCATCACTTTGGAAGTTTACTGTCTTATGACAGATGTAGAAGTTATTCAGATATACCAAAATGGGCTATCATCACTGTTCTACTCTAAAATAAAGACAATTACATCAGAAGTTCTGCCCATTTGAATGTATACAAATAACTGGCTATTCCCCTAGTTTTCTCGATGTTATTTTTGAAACAAGGTGCTACATAAAGTGCAGTGGTACCCTTGACAGACTGTATGCAGCAAAGCAAAACTCCGTTAAGCCTAATCAAAGACCAAGACCACAGGTGCCTGGGAAAGCTGAATTAGAGTCAGGGTTGTCTGATACACAGTTGCTCAAAATTCTATAGAAATAATGCTATATCTACGCAAAAGAAATGAAGCTTAAGGGGACTTACTGAAATGTTCCTGAATTCTGTTGAGAATATTCATGCTGTGCTTGCTGTCTACCATGTTAACAGCCAGTCCTCGCTTGCCAAAACGACCTGTACGCCCAATCCGATGCAGATAAGTCTCATTATCCGGGTTGCCATCTTTATCCACAGGAAGGTCAAAGTTGATAACAACAGAGACCTGCTCTACATCAATCCCTGGGGAGGAAAGCGTTCGAGATATTACAACTCTCCCTTTAGCCCATTTTAAGCCAGAGCAGCTTTAGTCCAGGATTGTTTCAGTGTTTTGATCCCAGAATCTAGGGCTTACCCAGAGCCATTAGTTTCAACACCTTTCACAGAGCTGTACTATTACTGCCGCCAAGTTTTGTGGCAAGTTAAGCTACGTGCCACGATGAAGCCTGCAGCGATGTCAAGAGTGAGTGCTCAGCAAAACTTACAGGGATAATTGGAAACGTATGTTTCCATAGCATATAGAGGACCCTTTAAGATATCACAGTGAGAGGATGCTATCAAATGGAGGATGGATAATACACTTGAACTGAGCACCTTTGCATGACCTAACGCTTTCATACCAGAACTACATATTGATGTTTATGGGTGCCTAGAAAGACTAATAAATTGCAATAACTTCTAAAATATAGTCAATTGCCCCTCCTACTTCTCAACAGCCAGGCTAGGAGAGCCATTCAACTTATTTCGTTTAAGTGTTCAGCAGTGTCCAGAATGCCCCTTTTAGCTGTAACTTGCAGCACAGACTGATACCGGAGTTTATTCCTTTGCCTGACCTCTAGTGAAAATTAAGTTGCTGAAAAAATTCAGGGCACACATTTGTTTGCCCACAGCACAAGCCAGGGCAGGGCACAGCCATGGGATGCCTCAACGTGCCCAAAGGACAGAAAGAAATGAGACTCTAGTGGAAGGGAAGATTCTTCCCCCTACTTCAGGTCTCCTTTAAGGAAATCCTACGTTAAGCCATTCCAGCAGAGACGGACCTAACCCAACTCACACACGTCAAGGACCATCCGGAAGTTTTTGGGGACAGCACGTCTGTCAGTCTCCCTTGGAATGGGTTTGTTCGGGACTCTTTTGTACAAATCTAGCACAGGTTACAAATTCTTCTCTAGGAGGTACAGCAATATTTTGTATGTCTGTCAGCAGACGGCACAGTCCCGTCTCAAGTACAACTACCCGCTTCCCTTCCCCGACATGCAGTGACATTGTATTCTACCTCTGGCACAGACATTTGTGGTCACCAGCACTTTCTCTTTGCCCTCTCTGAAACGCTCGATCACCGCAGCTCTTTGTTCCACCATCATCTCGCCACTTAGCAATGCCACCTGGTGACCTTCCTTTGACAGCTCTCCTGCCAGCCAGCCCGCTGTTTTACGAGTCTGAAATGCAAAGCAAGAGCAATTAAAAACTTTCTGGGAAGACAGTTTTTGAACTTCAAACAGGAACAGGCCTCTCTTAACAGAAGGGAACGCTCAGGGCTCTAACTCTGCTTGTTCCAGGATTCTAGCATCATAGTTTAAAAGGAACAAAGAACCCAAACCATTCCCATTGCTGTTTGAAAGCCTAACATTATGATAAAGCTTAGAGACATGTTTTCTATTTCCTTTTATAAAGGACAGCTCTTTGTGTGTAGTCAGTCAGCTCCACTGCTTGTCTGGGTCTCTCAGCAACAAGGAAAAGACTTAATAGGAAATGTATTGTAAGACCACATGCCTTGCACCAAGAAGACTGGGACAAGTGTAGTATGTGGTACCACTAACTATTCATTTTTGGAAATTGGCTAGATTTCAAGTTGAAAACATCCCTTTAAGACCATCCAGTGAGAATCTCTGCTGAAGGGTTGAGTCAAGCCGCTATAAAATTCAAGATGCCAGTTCATTTTTAAAGTCCTGACTACGCCAAACATTGCATTTTAAAACCGCAGGAAACGGCTCTTCGCTCTAGTGGACACTCGGGTACAGAACACGTGCCGTAACATACCAGTCTTCTTCCTATTTAGAGCTAAGCTTTGCTAGTGTGATCACCATGGGCCTCAATTACAATTTGCAATTACAGCAGCTTCCATACAAGAATCCCAGAGTGCCACAACACGCCTGTGAGTATCATCACCATTTTACAGAGAGGGAAACTGAGGTCCAGCAGGGTCACAAGCCAGTGGCAGACCTTTTACCTACAAGACTTATTTTTCCACCCCATTAAAGCCTTCTTGCTTTTATTTTTATCATTTTGTTGTACACTTTGTTTTGAGACGTATTTTACTGATTTACAGAACCCCAAATTCTTTGGTTTTGAGAGACCGCTTTAAAAATAAAAGTGAGCCACACGATGGCTGGAACCATGCAAGCAACAAACATGTTTAAGACCAGCTGGGGCTAGATGGCTCCAGCATGGTTACCATGACTCACATGGGGCACAGTTTGGCTATCACGATTTTAAGAAACTCCCTGTCCACAGGAGTAAGTGAAACTACACTAGGAACCATTTTTTTAAAGAACGGTTGTTAGTAGGGTTCCGGCCTCAGCAGAGATAGGACCAACAGGCAATTAGTGTTACAGACAAGCCAAGGAGGAGGATTCTTCCAGCCACCCTCCTGCATTTTTCCATTTCCAAGACAAGACGAGGAATGGCTTGTTCCCCATTTGTGCTCCTAGAACGATCATGCCCTCAATCATCTTGCAAAGAGTCTGTGTCACTAGGATTCTTGGCATCTGCAGACACTATTTCAGAATGGAGCTGTTTTAACGAGAGCTCCCGTCTCTTTAGGGCGTGGCAAAGGTCACGCCATTCTCCAGAACGACTCACATGACAGAAGATCATGGCCTGGGCAATGGTGATGGCTCCATATATATTACAGAGAGCCTGGAATTTCTCATCTCGATTATTACACAGAACATAGTATTGCTTAATGGTGTCCAGCGTCTCCTCCTCTCGCTTCAGTTTGATGATGTTGGGGTCGGGAACAACTTTTTGGGCAAATTTCCATACAGAGTCTTCAAAGGTGGCAGAAAATAGGAGCATCTGGCAATCTCTGGGGAGCATTCTGCAAGGCAAGGCAAACAAGTTAGGGTTTCCCCATTAGAAACCATCAGCCCAGTGGAACCTGATGTAGCCCAGCAGCAGAGCATGGCTCATCGTCACTTACAAACCTTCGGAATCAGCCTTTTAAGTCCGTTAGGCTTTCTAAACATTAGCCTATGAATATCTAATCACATCCCAACTCAATTTGCCAGTGGCGTCTCGATAAATTTGGACATTTTAAGCAATGAATCCTCCTCAGGGGCTAGGGAGGGCTGTTCTCGTACCTTGAAATAATTAAATGTCTGTCTTCAATGAAATTCTAGCTTTATGAACTGCCTGGATTAGAGTTAAGTGTATTTCTATTGTAGCCTGTGGCCTTAGTCATCAGCAAATAATCACGTCCTGCCATTTGGAAGAGATCCCTTCCTGCAACCATGAAGAGGAAATGGGACATTAAATAGGCCAATGAGAGAAACCAACTGGCTGTGGTGGAGGGGAACTAGAATCTTTCCCTTTCCTCAGACAGCCCAGATGACAGCATGGGGATGTTCCTTACCTCTGAATGCGGATGCTCTGATCTTGATGGCCCTGGGTTGCTATCATCACGTCAGCCTCATCCAGGACAAACACTTTAATCTTCTTGGGGTCTATGAATTTCAGTTTGGAGCACCAGTCCAGGACAGTGCCAGGAGTGCCAATTACAATCTGCTCAGAGATCTTCTGACCTCTCTCCACTGTTAGTAGACAGAAAGAAAGGCTTTCATGAGATGTGTGTGCACAGCACTTCCATGAGGAGGTGAAAGCTGTATCATTGTGTATGTTACTCCCCACCCTACTCTCTTGCTCAAAGTTCTTCCCCTACTCTGGAGACTGACTTTTTTTTTTTTTTTGGAAGGGGGGGGGGGGGGGGGAAATAGCACAGTCCCATTAGTGCCAGAGCAACAGATGTCATTCCATCCTCTCTAGGGCAGTTCTGCAGCATCCAACATTGCTTTCCCAGTCTTACCCTCCTCTTAGTAAGGGAGGTAATCTGTCAGAACACTAACCCCTTATGAAGCGGACAAGATCCACCACTTCTCCCCAACTTCATGAATTTAGCAGTTTATACAGTGCCTACACCTGAAACAAGTAGTATCTGTAATTATCTGCACCAGCAACCCACAATATGAAAGATCCACTTGGACAAAACAGATCAGCCACCAATAAAGCTTGTCAGCCACTTCCATTTCACAAATAGTTACAAAGTTCAGTTATTTTCTGAGGAGACGGAGGAAGAAACTCAAGTAAAAAACCCAGAGCATGAACTGTCCAACTCCCACTCCACGCCCAGTTTAGGGCTTCCAAGAGTGAAGTCCCATTACACCAGCTCACGTTCTGTACCGCAGTCAGACCTGACAGAATTTGATTCCAGGCCAACTGTGCTAAGAGTATCTGATGTCAAACCCAGTGTAATCATTTTCAAATTTTAAGAGAAAGTAATGCATTAAATTCCCATTACCACACCTCACTAGAAAAAGGGGTAAGTCTCCCTGGTTAGATCTGCAAAAAGGGGGGCGTATTTCCCCTCACACTCACATTTATTGCCTCGGACAGCATATGCAAGACTTAGCTCCGGATGAAACTTTCCCATCTGTTCAATTACTTTTCCTGTTTGAAGTGCCAGCTCATATGTTGGGGAAAGGCACAAACACTGGAAGGAAAGCAGATAAGAGTATATTAGATCGTTGCATAGTAGATCGTCACACTTTCCTGTGAAATACATTTAGTTGTGAAACTTCACCTCTGTGCAAATAGATGACCAATATTTTAGGATAAACACTTACTGTTGTAGGTAAATTTCATTAACACTCATCAGCTGAACAGTGTTTTCAGTCATTCACCCAATTAAAGGAAGTTAGTTTGCATGTGTAGCGTCGTGTACCGGTTAGTTTTGTACAGCTTGTATGTTTTGTATTGCCCATATAAGCATGTAAACAGAACACCCTGCTAAGAACGGGGGTGGTCAGTACTATGGTAACATGGCCAAACCAAGTGCCATATTAACAAAGACAGATACGTTTTTATAAGGGACATTTCTAATGAATATAGCTCGAAGTGAAGATAACACAGCATCCTTAGCAAGGAAGCTCTTGCCTTGGTAAAACTGCTGAGTCCATTTCTGCAGAACAGCTAACCGACGTGAATCCTGTGCTGCTGCCCATGCCCTGAAAGTGGGAACTCTACTCCGCATTGCTTCGCAGCAGTGCTTAGAAACATCAGCTAGCTTCCTAAACTGAATGTTCCCAACTCCTGTCCAGTGTGCCTAACTCCTGTGCAAAAAGCCCTGTTTCTTTTGTGTTAGGGTGCTGGACTGGGTATCAATGTAAACTGGACGAGGCAAGAAACAAGCCATTCAACACCCCATCTACTCCCCACTTCTCAGGGCTCCTCAACCACAGGTGGTTCGTCAGTACAGATCCTCTCCCTTCCAGTCCTAACCCTGTTCCCGCCTCAACACCCCCACACACTCTCACCACACCATGTTCCCCATCCCATCCCAGCTACTCACTGTAACTCCAATTTGGCTGTTACAGGTACAGAAAGACAGAGGGGGAGAAAAGAAGGGAGGGCGGGAACCGGGCTGGTCAGGAGAGCTGGGAGAACCCAGTACCTCTGCACACAAAAAAATAATAATCAGCATTTTCAACTCCGCTGCCTCTGCTCCCCAATGCTCAGACACCACAGCACACTGGGAAGTTGAAGCTATGTAGCTGCTACCAGTGTCTTATCAAAGGAATATAGCTTCTCTCCACTAGATGGCACTGCACTACAACTAAAAACCAGCACAACCATTAGATTCCAGTAGCCCCTACCTGTGGATACTTGTTCCCAGGTTCAACTCGACTGAGCATGGCCAAGACGAAGGCAGCTGTCTTACCAGTACCAGACTGAGACTGTGCAATCAGGTTCTGTGGGCTGGATCAACACATGAGGGGACATTTTAAACACTTTGGCACAAGATTAAATATAATCCATTCTATGATCAGCTAATACGAGATACACAGTTGTGAGATTTGGCAACACAGCTTAAATTAGCTGAATGGCAGCCACAGATGAGTGATTTTAATACATTCTGGATTAATTTGGCCCTGCATCTTGGCCACATCCAAACTGAAGTCACCATCTAGTTTCATAAGGGCAGGACTACACAAGGAGGAGGACACGAGTGAATTTTCTGCAGGGCGCATGCATCTTGGCACAAGCAGCTTCTATGCGCTATGGAGATTTGAAGGGAAAGCTGCTGTGATGCTGCAGTAGTTTTCCATATTGCTCATCTCCCCCTAGCGTTAGCTTCACTACTCCATGCTCTTCACCTAAAGGGCACTGAGAAGCAAGGCAGACACGATCCACAGCATGTTGACTGCTCTGACCTGTCCAGGAGTTATGCAGGGCTGTTGCAGAACAGCCTTATCTCCCCTACATTGACAAGAGGATCAGATTTACTGCTGCCAGGAAGAACGGCATTGTCTTCAGTGTGGCTGAATATGCAGTGCAAGCCCTAGGCAAAGGGTGCTTATGGGGACCTATGGAAGTTTGCTGGGTAGCCAGGCAGCATTCTAAAGAATTTCAGCAGCACAGTCCTATGGAAAGGAAGCCCCTTCAGCACAGCGCACACAACCACTAGTGTCTCAACGCCACTTCAAGTAGGCCGTCTCCTAGCCAGTGTTTTTACAGTTTAATAGTAATAGTATATAAGGCTCTCCCACCTCCCCACTTCCCAGGGGAAGTGGAAAGCATGGATACGTACGGTTCAGCAAGCATCATGGGCAGAGCATTCTCCTGTATTTTCGAGGGTCGGTTGAAGCCCATGGCATAGACACCCTGCAGGAGCTGGGGTTTCCTGGAAAGAGAGAGAGTCGAGTGTTTCTGAACCAGTAAAAAACACAGCACTAAAACCAGGAAGTCAAGTCAATGGGAGATTTTTTGATTGCAAGTGAAAGGCAGGTGCCTGAAAAGCAAACCCTAACAGCCAGTAGACCTGGGGCAATGCCTCTATTACTACATTTACCAATAGTAAACTACTGTGACAACCCATTTCTTCTCCACATTGCTAACTCCACATTGTGGCAACACATTCTTCTCCACATTGCAAAGTGGTTCATCTGTGACGCAATCACTATTAGCTTGTGCACACCCTAAAATGGGAGAAATACAGTAGAACCCCATTTATCTGGTCTAATTGGGACTAGGGCCAGATCAGATAATCAAAGCTCTGGATAAACCGGAGAATGGGAAAATGTGACGCTGCAGCACCATCTAGTGGCCACAGGAAAGATTGCCCGCTTCTGGCCCTGGAGTCCTGGTTGTTTGGTAACCGCAGCGAGCCAGTTAAGGGAGGGTCAGATAAACAGGGTTCCCCATCCACAGTACAGCTTTGTACACATGAAACTCTGGACAGCAATCCTCTGATAGGAACAGAAACACTAGATCAAACGTTAGCATCTAAACCAGTGGCTCTCAAACTTTTTTTTTTTTACTGGTAACCCCTTTCACATAGCAAGCCTCTGAGTGCGACCCCCCTTTTAAATTAAAAACACTTTTTAATATATTTAACACCATTATAAATGCTGGAGGCAAAGCAGGATTTGGGGTGGAGGCTGACCGCTTGCGACCCCCCACGTAATAACCTCGTGACCCCCTGAGAGGTCCTGACCCCCAGTTTGAGAACCGCTGATCTAACCAGATTGGGAAGCGAAGAGACACTATTTCAAGACTATGTGCCTCCTTGTTTTATCAATGAATAAACTAGTTACTTTTAAGAGCAAAATACAGTACTTAGTAGCCTATCAAAGGATCACTTAGATATTGTGATTAACATCTGTGAACCCAATATTTATTTGAACCAAGAAGATACAATAAGACCCTTTTTTTTTTTTTACCTTAAGGAATATTAAACACTGGAAGGAGTCATTTGGCTACAATACACACTGCTGGGTTCTAAATTAATTAACCACTCAAGAAAGCGCTCTAAGCATCAATGCAGACAGCTCAATTAAAATCTCTGCTCAGTATGTAGCAGTGATCAGGAGAGGCAAATGTGTCAGGATGTACAAAGAAAAAAACAGAACAGAACCGAAAACAATACTAAAAGTGTGATCTTGCCTTGCTATAAAACAACAGTGCACCCACATCTGGAACACTGTTTGCAGGTCTGGTCACCTGGTGTCTAAGAGAGCAGAAATAGGGAGTGTTCGGAGACATTCACCAAAAGGATTAGAGGACTGAAGAAATTTCTTTATGAGGAGAGATTAAATAGACTGGGACATTAAGGTTAGAGGAGATCTGAGATATATAAAATAATGAATGGGTTAGAGAAGGTAAGTCTGGAGCTTTTATTGACCCTCTCAATACAAGAGCAAGGAAACAGTCAATAAAAAGACAAGAAATGTAACCCACTGATAAAAGACAACATTTTTTACAACACAATTAACATGTGGAACTCTGTCACAAGGTATCATTGAGACTAAGACCTTAATGAATTAAACATGTATATGAATGAGAACATTGTGTTCATTATATAGAATGAAAACCATTTTATAAAGGATATAAACCTTCATGATTTGGGACTTAAGCCAGCTGCTAAGGGTACATCTACCCTGCAAAAGACGACCATGGCAGCAAGTCTCAGAGCCTGGATCAACTGACTCAACTGGCAGGACTCGCACGACAGGGCTAAAAATAGCAGTGAAACCCAGCGGGGAGGGGGGGTCTCAGAGCCCCAGCCCAAGGATCTACATTGCTATTTTTAGCTCCATAGCATAAGCCCCATAAGCCCGAGTCGGTTGACCTGGGCTCAGACACTCGCTGCTGCAGATCTTTTTTTGCAGTGTTGACATACCCGAACTAATGGAGTTGGGAAGAAACTTTCCCTATGAGCAGGCTGTCTCCGTTCATGGGCTATCTGCACCTCTGCCCCGTCCTGGTCTCTTCGAGTGCACCCCTCGCAGATTCAGGCCCTCAGCAGTCACCTTCCCCGAGACAGAATCACGTCATTCTCCTGCTCTCAGTCCGGGCCCTGGGTTGCAGTCCCCTGTGTATCAACTGTGATAACCACAGCGAGGTCTGACTTATGTTCAGTATCTGCAGTTATCTGTTCGCTTTGGGAACAATGAGAGTGGCAACCAGTGACCAAACAGCCTCCATGCGGCAAAGTATTATTTATTTAGAACAAAAGCATTTAATGGAAAACAGATCGTAAAAACAAACCAGACTAAACTTGCCTTCCCATTCCCTGGGAGCAGGGAAGGCCTCATTTGCTTTCAGGCACTCCTGCAGGACCAGTCTGTTCTCATCAGGAACAGCACCTGACAAATGACCCACTGCCCCTTCCTCTCCTGAGAAGAGTTTAACTGTTTACTGTCCTTTTAAGCTCTAGTTCCCAGCCTGGCAAAACAGCTGTGGCACTTTGGACTGGTGCCTGGAAGTATGCCATTGTCTTGTAATTGGCTCCCAAGATAAACAACATCTGACCAAACACTTGGGGTGGCACTGTTTTGCCTTTATGTTTGTTCTTCTCCTAGCCCCCATTGTGCTAGATCAATGCATTCATACAGGGAGTCTTATAACCCAATATACGATAACTTCCCCTCTCTGACCAGGTCTCACAGTGTTCATAAATCATATAGCAACTCCACTTCAGTCACACTGATTATTCCACAACTGTCCATTATGGGGTTCCTGGCACCTTCCTCTAAAGCAGCGGTTCTCAACGCAGCGGTGGCCCATCACCCAGGTGACATCCTCAGGGCCATACAGATAATATATAAAAATAAAAAATATATGGAGATATACCTATCTCATAGAACTGGAAGAGTCCAGCCCCCTGCCTTCACTAGCAGGCCCAAGTACTGATTTTGCCCCAGATCCCTAAGTGGCCCCCTCAAGGATTGAACTCTCAACCCTGGGTTTAGCAGGCCAATGCTCAAACCACTGAGCTATCCCTCCCCCCATATATCACAGAGCTGCATATGCAGCCCACAATGGTAAATAGCTTGAGAACCGCTGCTCTAAAGCGCCTGTTCAGGCACTCCTGCCCGATACTGGACTAGATAGACTACTGATCCAATCCAGTATGGCAATTCCCATGTCTCTGTGAAGCCCTATCAGCACTGTCTTAACACCACAGTTATCAGCCCTGCCAGACTCATTAGTTCAAAAGGAGGTACCAGGACAGGAAGAAGTTTCATATGATTGCAAGGGCCATTTAACATTAAAGTTTTGCAAAAGTCACCTTTAAGATTTTGTATTTTTGATGTTCAACCTCTAAGAAGGAGAGTAAATACTGATTGATGCGAGAAAGAGGTAAGTTATGACAAGCCTAGCCCAGCATGATTCAGGCTATTGATTTGTACACAGCTACACGATGGCACTCAATTTTAAGTGCAGCGGTGACACCCAAAGTGTTCAATTGCCAAAGTTACTAGCTGCTTCTGTTAACAAGGCACCTATAATTGATAAAGAACGCTTTCAAGTCACAGCAGACACTTGTGTATCTAAGGAGACCCCAGAGCAATCTAAAATTAAAGTTAAGATATTTGTATTTGTAAACTCTTAACTGATGACCTGTTTAACTGCTTCTTGTAGGTGTTAATGTTGCTTAGCAGCAATTTCCGAAAAGCAAATAGCAGTTGTCCTGCCCACACTTTTCCTGCTTGTTAAACTTCTCTACTCGATTCAACATCCTTTTTAAGAAGCACGTATTATTTGCAGTCTATGGCTCAAATAAAAGCTCTTTGAATATGCAATCTTGTGTTAGTTCAAAAGCAAGAATCTCCAAAGCCCGATTCTCTGCAACAGTTGCCAAGGATACAACTAGTTGCAGAACCAAGACTCAATTAGTCTGAGTGCTCCCATCATTAACTTTCTTTGATTGTTAGATCAATTCTCATCTTTCAAAAGCCAGACAGGCAAGGTATATGATCTAAGGAGCCTGTTTGTAGTCATTCAGCTACAAAGCGGTAGCTTAGAAAGGCAAAGCTGTAATGTTCCAAGGTGAAAAGTCTGTCAGGGTGGTTTCCTTTCGGGACCCATTTCCAAACAAGTGACAAAATCACCAATGTAATTAAGAATAGAACCTCAAGAGTAGAACTCCCTAGCACATTTTTAAAAGCTTATCATTATACACCATATGCAACTATCTTCAGCTGATGCACAAAGAGCTCCATGAACAATTGGGGCAGGTATTTAACGGGAAGATGGAGGCAGGAAGAACCGTAAAGGTATCAGACTATTGTTTTGGGACTGATGTCACTGGCAGAGGAAGAATGGGTTGGCTTCCTCCTGTGCTCTTCATGGGCACTTGTATCTTCGCAAGGGATTTTAAAGGCAAAATGTAATAAATAAGATTGAGCTCTTTACTTCTCCTTTTGATACACAAAACCAGAACTGCTTCAGTTTTCAAGAAGTGTTCTGGTTGCTTTGTAATATAAACATTATGCGGAATACCTGGTCTCATCTTCCCTCAATTTATGGAAGGAACTTGGGGGTAGTGGGGGGGAATGGAGACTTTTATACAAAATGTTTTTGCTTTTGCCATTTACTGTTAGTGACCAGATCAGTCATGGAGGTCATCTCAATATCCCTTCCCATCCCTCCCCCATCAGTTCAGCACATGCTGTTAAAGGCAAGCTCTACTGTGCAATCTAAGACAACAAACCTTGCCATTCTGCAACTCATACAAGTTTGTATAAGATTTAATGTGGGGGAAAAAAAATCTTCCAAACCATTAGATTGTCAGCACAGAGAACACCTGCAATGAGCTGGGATGAAGGCTAAAGCAGAGCATGAAGAAGCTGCTCAAAATAAGCCCATTTCAGGCACAAAAGACCAAAGACCTGTACGACAAGCAATTCTTCCTGTTGCTTGTGTTTAAACTATGCAAAACGCATAGTAAATATGCTAATTTACTAAATGTCTAAAAACTAATTTGCAGTTATCTGAAATGGAAACCTATGCACTTCTCAGATACAAGGGATTCCCCTTCCCAGACTGAAAACCTCTAACAGGCCATCAACAGAGCAAGACTGTGATTGCCTCAGCAGCTAGAATGTGAAGTCTGTCTGCTTATGCATGATCTCCTGTTGTAAGCCACATAAAAGCAGCTAAAGCAATAATGATCAGGTATTATTTGTTCAAGTAAATCTGTCCTGTTCACAGTGGAATCAGAACTGTGCTAGCTACAACTATGTTGGCACAATAGATAAGTACATTGCAAAACAAACCCGAACCCAAAATCATTTCTCCTCTGAAGGCTTTTTCCATTGATCTACAAACTAAACACTTAATTAGGAACCTGTTAAGTTCTAATTAGCTACCAAATCAAGAACTGTAAAGCAGACTGCTGGTGGGGAGGAGTGCTAATGAAATAGTGACTAAGAGCAGGAGCTAGAAATTTAAGTGGTTTTTCCAGATTCTTGGTAAAGTTGAAACAGGTCTTCCTCAGTGAAAGTTGGGACCATTTTATTCCACATGCATGGTTCAAATGGAGACATCTCCCATTTTGGAGTCTATCAGGTGGGAGTTTCCAGCTATAGCTGCTTGATGGTAAGTTTACCCTTTTATTCCAGAGTTGCAGAATTCCAAAACCTTATTTGAGTTCCCTTACAAGAACCTTGAAGAGGCAAAGTAGTAAAAGAAAACCACCCCAAGCATGGGTAAGTGGATAACGATTCTTACTTAGGAAGCTTGTCCATTTGTGAACTATGGCTTATTGAAAAAGGCAGTTTTAATATCAAAAGGGATGTGTGACTACAAAATACTTACCTATTTCATAAAACATCTTAGAGTAACTGATTTAAAAAAAATATTATATATGCTGTTTACTTATTTATTATATATGCTGTCTCTCAGCTCAGACAATAAAACTCTTGACTAGTGAGTTTCAGTTTTGTTCCTAGTCAGTTTCATTTTCATCTTACCATGCACTAGCACAATTCAGGAATGTTTGGATTACAAATACTACAGGAGAATATTTATTTAAAACACTAATTTAAAAAAAAAAAAAATCAGTTTAGAAGAATAAGCTTCCAAAAAGACCTACATTGAGACAAGATTTATCTGACAACATGAAGATTCTATGGGCAGGGAAAGATTTCATAGATCTTCTAATTTTAGGCTTTCAACCATTTTTGCTGTATTTCTTCAATATCTAAGCTTAAATATAATTTAAGTTTCTCGCCCATTCTGCTGCAGTCTTCACAAATTGAGGTCTTTCTGCCACAAACCCTTCATGAAGAGTCTTCATTCAATACTAGCAAAGAGATGGACTCCTCCCTCCTCCACTCTATTTAACTGTGTTTGAGAGCCATTTCTATAGGCAATCTAAAAGTCAGGCCAGCTGTAGCTGAAAGCTGATAATGTCTTGACCCTGTTCTCCACCCCTCTTTTCCCAGGCTAGGATTTCTGTATTTGTGTTCTCTAAGGAAACTTCCTTTGCACACTTAAGGTTCTCTTCCCCCTTCAGCCCTGGAATTTTCCCCTTTCATTTCCCAGAACCTTCTCCCGAAACAACTTCTGATGGAGGATGGCACATCGCTGATTTTGAAAGTGCTAGCAAAATGCAGATGGGGTGCGGTGGAGTCATATAGTCTGCATTTCACCGTAGAGACTTGCTGATAATGGGGGATCTTTGCAATATCCTGCCTTATTTGTAATAAGTACAAATTAGGTCAGTTTTCAAATACTACAACTCTTGTCCAAAGTACAAATGGTGTAAACAATCCATTTTCAACAGCAGGAGTCTAGAATCTGGTAGAAAAATGCTGACTAGACCACTGTACATACTTCGCAGGAACATGGCCACACAGAAATACAGAATGCAGATCTCAGTTTGGCTTCTTCTACTTTGTTGCCTGAGACAGCTACAAATCTCTCCTGAGCTCATTTCTGCCCAAGTGTAGATACCGTAAGGGATTGTAGGTGTCATTGTAGACCAGGGGTCAGCAACCTTTCAGAAGTGGTGTGCCGAGTCTTCATTTATTCACTCGAATTTAAGGTTTCGCGTGCCAGTCATACATTTTAACGTTTTTAGATGGTCTCTTTCTCTAAGTCTATAATATATAACTAAACTATTGTTGTATGTAAAGTAAATAAGGTTTTTAAAATGTTTAAGAAGCTTCATTTAAAATTAAATTAAAATGCAGAGTCCCCCGGACCGGTGGCCAGGACCCAGGCAGTGTGAGTGCCACTGAAAATCAGCTCGCGTGCCGCCTTCGGCACGCGTGCCATAGGTTGCCTACCCCTGTTGTAGACACTGTAAGGGATTACATGAGTGACCACACAATGCACTGCAACTAGTACAATGCTCAGTATTGGAAAACTGACATTTCCCTGACAATCTCCTGGCTGTGCCTATAGGTCACACCTAGAAATTTAGCACCAGAAGACTAAAATTTTTCAGAAGAGAGAGTCAGTCATCTTTGATTTATAGACAGTTTAATGTGGCACGGCGAATTTTTCTGAATGACTGGAGTTATGGCTTTTGTTACTGGAACACTTCTCTGGGTACCTAACACCTGTAAATATCCTAAATCTTTCATAGCATCACTCTCGGGTGAATCCAAGATATTCAGCACCAACAGGAAGAGTTCTGCATCACGGCATTGCAAGAGACTATAATTAGCAGAAGAACAGGGACTTACAGTCGCAGCTCCTCAAAAGACTTCACAGAGTAGAGAGGTGATGTAGGATCCCTCTGCAGCACCTCCACTTGGTTTGTTGTGTCCACCAGATTACTGCGAATCAGCTTGTTTAACAAGGATTGGGCAGCTCTGTCCTCTGTGGGGAAGGAAGTAAAAAATGAAGCGTTGTTTATATTTACAGAAGAGCAGGAGGCTCAAAGAACCAACCATTCAGCTAAGAAGTTTTGGCTGAGCTCTGACAGTTACACTCCCACTATGATGTTGCATAATTAAGAGATATTATAAGAAGACTAATTAAAAACAAACACCAAAACTGCGTTATTAAAAGAGAGGATTCTACTCAGCGACCAACCGTCACTGAGTTAAACAGGAAATACCTCTTAAACTAGCATAGGGAGTCTTTACATGTGGGAGAGATGGGTTAATGCAGAGGGATGCCACAGGCTAAGGACCACCTTTCTGCAGACTTCTGTATGTTTGGTAGAGAAGAATGAGGGGGGATTTGATAGCTGCTTTCAACTACCTGAAAGGGGGTTCCAAAGAGGATGGAACTAGACTGTTCTCAGTGGTACCAAATGACAGAACAAGGAGTAATGGTCTCAAGTTGCAGTGGGGGAGGTTTAGGTTGGATATTAGGAAAAACTTTTTCACCAGGAGGGTGGTGAAGCACTGGAATGGGTTACCTAGGGAGGTGGTGGAATCTGCATCCTTAGAGGTTTTTACGGCCCGGCTTGACAAAGCCCTGACTGGGATGATTTAGTTGGGGATTGGTCCTGCTTTGAGCAGGGGGTTGGAACAGATGACCTCCTGAGGTCCCTTCCAACTCTGATATTCTATGAAGTCTGCTTTTCTAAGATCTCTCTACCTGGATAGTGAAAACTCTAACTGATAGGTGGTGATCACCTTAAATATTGCTTTGGTGAGTTTCAAGTGTGGACAGGTGATTAAGGGTTTTAACACCAATGGCATGCTCTCAGTGTTAAGAGTTCCCAGTTTAATATCTCTGCCTCTATCCAGCATAGCCATTGCATCCTTGAGTTCCCCCATATAAGATAAACCTACTTTGGACAAGTTAAGTTGTCCTCCACAAAGGAGCCAGAGTACCCACCCACCTGCTACCTCACTATGAACAGTTTGTTTAATGAGAAAAAAGCAATATGTTCCAGAAGCCCCAAAGGCTAAGGAGCGCTGGTTGTGAAGGCAATACAGATAGTGTTATCAAACAAACTGTTCCTGTATCTCACTGCAGACAGATACAGAGATCACCTTATTTCTCTCTCCCCCATCACCATATAGCAATCTCCTGAGTCAATATGGAGTAGTGTATTCTCACACCTCTTGCACAGAGGACCCTCATCAGAATGAGGTCCTTTGGGCAGATGCCAAGACTGTCCCATCCTCTGAAATGAAGTAGACTAACTTTGAACAGATTCAAAATGAACTGTTTCCCCACTGTCCCTTGTCAGAGTGCTTCTCAGCTGCGCTTACCTTTTTCCTCATCTTCTGTCTTTTCTGCATTGTCATCTGTCTTGACAACAGCACCTACATTTGGACAGACAGTACGGTTACTGGGGCAATCTCAAATGGAATAGGACCAAACAAGCTCACATATCTCAGGCTCATCCAAAGAGGCAATGTTACTGTTACAGCTAGGTAAAAAACAAAGCTGTAAACCACATCAGTGATACGAACAGTTTTGCTCCATCTATAAAGGAAAAACTAAGCCAGGTTATAACATGAGAATGTTGGCAGTGTAGTTTGCTCCCAACTTAGTCAAACATGCCATAACATTTGAGTTCAATAGCAATCTGAATCCATCAGTTCTGGTCACTATAGTAATCCCTGAACCACTTTAATAGTAAACAGCACTGAACAGTGAAAGTACAGTTAAAAAAGCTAACCGCAAAAAATAAGCACTCAAGCCAGACATTTAGTTAAGGCTATTAGTGTTTAGTTCCTGGAAGGTGGATGCTAAACTGGATTTCCCACCTTTCAAAAGCTATAAAGTCCAGACCAAACACCCATGAAATAATGTTCTTTTCTAACCCAGCATTAGTTGCTATAAACTCACCATTGGAGCTTGGCTTCGTTTTCTCCTCCTTCAGGCGCAAGTTGCTCAACTGTACGTGTGGAAAAACAAGGAAATTGCAATAGTTACGCTCAGGAATCCTTCATTTGGCAAGAAGGCCCTCAGCGGAACCTTCCTCAAGGTTGACAATTTCAGACTCATGATCAGTAAAAGTGTAACATGGGCTGCGGTAAAATTTTTAAACTCTAAACATATTAGGAAGTGAAACAATCCACCCTCAAATTAGCAGGAGCGGGGAGGCTTACAGAACATCCAATGCAAGGACACAGACAATGGTATGAGAGCTGCTACACTGTATTTTTCAATCAGAGAAGTCAGAGCCAAAGAGTCACCAGAATCTTTACTAAGATTTTGCTGTTTTCTGTTCATGCATCACTCATCTGAAATGTGGGCTTCAAGATAATTTGAGCTGACAGCAGGCACAGAACTACTGACAGAAAATGGTTAACTTAGTATTACAAATTAGAGACCACTATCTAATGTAGTTGAAGGGTTGTTTATTTTTTATCAGGAATAGAGAACACTGTGGGGACAGGATCGGAGTATGCTTCAGACTGAAGAGAGTGTTCTGTAATTGTCTACCACTGGTTTGGAGAACAGCCACCTTTGCAAAGAATGATACTTTGTAAGTTTGTAGCAGAATAAAATTCTGAGGAGTACAAATCTTCATGTCTTGTCATCAAAAAGTTTGTATTCCCTAGAGCTAAAGAAACTTTATTTAAATACTCTAACATATTAACCTGCTGTATGTGCTTGAAGACACCAGTTGTATCACAGGAGCAACAAAGGGAACATGTCAAATTCAGAATTGCAATTTCTAGCAAAAGAGTTGGGCACTGACATGGAAACCTGGGTTTGAGTCTTTCTCTTGCTTGTTTTTGGGCTGGTAGAGGCTGAGTATTGCAGAGTCAGTGTGCTCAGCACTCTGGTAGATTAAGCAGTAATGCTAACTAAAAGACAACCACAAAGCTGTGCTCAATTAACAGGATTGTGGTTGTGATCCAGATATTAAAAATGAAGAAGTGGTGAATCCTGCAATTTTGATGAGTCATTGGCGATTTACTGAATGCCATATGTTGATAATTAGGTAAACACAACAATGGAATTCTCTGCAAGTAAGTGTATGCCCTCATGGTGTGTTTGGATTCAACAAACAAGTAACCCCAAGAACAAATAATTGGTGTTCCATTATTCTGGAACTATAAAAATCAGCATGTGCTTCATGCTTCTACACCAGGGGTCGGCAACCTTTCAGAAGTGGTGTGCCGAGTCTTCATTTATTAACTCTAATTTAAGGTTTCGCGTGCCAGTAATACATTTTAACATTTTTAGAAGGTCTCTTTCTATAAGTCTATAATATATAACAAAACTATTGTTGTATGTAAAGTAAATAAGGTTTTTAAAATGTTTAAGAAGCTTCATTTAAAATTAAATTAAAATGCAGAGCCCCCTGGACCGGTGGCCAGGACCCGGTCAGTGTGAGTGCCACTGAAAATCAGCTCGTGTGCCGCCTTCGGCACCCGTGCCATAGGTTGTCTACCCCTGTTCTACACACACTAAATACATCAGATTTGCTGTCTCAACTCTGCCTCAGACACCAAAGAAATACACTCCCTGGATGCAGACATAACAGGAATAGTCATTGTGGTATCTTCTGAATCCTAATATACCAGGAGAATGTATATATTCATGTGGCTTGACTGTCAGATTGAGAACTCCAGTCGTGTCAATCATCTCTCTTTTGCCCTCTCTTGGGAGAGGCAAATCGAAGAGAGTATCGCATCCCAGGCACACACTCATGTCAATCCAAGCTAGTAACTGAGTAGCAGCCTAACAAAAGCCAGTGTTTTTACCCTCAGATCAAGGGGCCTCACAGTAAACCAATCTGAAATATTTTAAATTTCTGTTCATTTAGTACTTAAGAGACTAAGCTTACACACAGCTGCTAGAAAAGCTTCTGCATGGTTTTACTAATGCATTCCTGTAAAACTCATAAAAACCTGCCCGCCCATCTTTAATGGTGATAATAAAAACGTAAGTATTCACCCTAAAACAAAGGGTGGGTTAGAACTTTGCAATGGTGAGCTAATACATATCACTTGACCAGGACCGCCCAAATCACTGCTATCCTAACTTCCACCAAGAGAAGACTGTCCAATAAAAGATATCACTTCACTCATCCTGTCTCTCTCATATCCTGGGACCAACAGGGTTGCAACAACACTGCAAATTCTAACCACAGACATCTCAAACAGAAGGTGCCATTTGTTCATTGTTTATGTGATGGTGGGGAAACTGGAACTGGGAAGCCAATATCTCTTTGGAGTTATAGCACTTTACGTCTTCAACGTTAATTTTCACTTGTGAGCTGAGTTAGACTTCAAGACTCCGGTAGGGTGAAATAAATTCATTAACACTTCTGACTCGGGTTGAAAAGGGAATACTTTCCTTTGTGGGGCTCATATTTAGGACTCTACCTAAACTAGAAACACAACCCCTTCCAGGGACTTAGCTACAACACAGCTGCCAGTGGTAGTATAGACAGGATTTTAGCCTCTAGCTGTGCCAAAGCCTTGGGCACAGGCCAGCGAACTGCAGAGCGGAACCGAGCTGTCAGCGGGTCTCAGCCCCAAGCCTAGCGCAGAAGCCATTTCACTTCTCCGCCCATGGAAACCCCACTCTAGGGCAGGGTTTCCAATCTGACGCCCCCAGACTGTGGCTAAGATTTCCAAAGGGGTCCGCACCTCCGGTTAACAGTTTTTAGGGGTCCGCAAATAAAGAAAGGCTGAAAGCCGCTGATCTAGAGTATCTGGCCGCTGACCCGGTCCCCAGCCCCGGACCCGCTGAGTGGGTCACAGGGGGCAGACCCGGGCCGATCGGGCAGACCCGAGCCAGACCCCCGCTGTCCCGGGCGCCTCCGTGCTCGGCGGCGGGCGGGCTGGGGCCGATGCCACGGTGCGAGGCGGCACCTGCTCACCCCCTCCCGCTCCGGGCTCCCGACAGGCCTGGCCTCTGTCCCCCGGCCCCGCGGAGCCCCCCGAAGGGCCTCGGCCTTCCGCGTCCGGCCCCGGAGAGCCCCCCCCCCCCCCCCCCTCTTCCCAGCCCTTCCCTCCTCTCATCCCGGCCCGGCCCCGTTTCCTCCCGCGGACTCACCGACTCGGCGGCCGCTTCCTGCTCGTCCACCGCCAGAGCCCAGGAGTCGGTGGCCATGGTCCGGGGTGATGGCGGCAGGGGCGGAAGCTCGCAGGGCTCGGGACCAGTAGCCGCAATGGCGCCGCCGAGGGAAAGGAGACATGCGCGGGGGAACGGGGGTCGCTTTGTACCCGGCCGGCGGGAAACTCAGGCCGCGGCACTTCAGTTCCGGGAGCGCCACGTTCCGTCCCGGCACCGACCGCCCCAGGCAGGGACCTGGCTTCGGTCAGCCGCGGGGCAGCGCCCCAGGGCCGCTCGTTCTCTCCTTCCTCCTCAGTCTCCCCCCCCCCACGGCTCCCCCTTCCTCAGCCCCCCCATCCGCCATGATCCCCTCCCTTGTCTCCTCTCCCCAGCCCCCCATATTATCTCCTCTGTAACCTCCCCCAAACCCTTCTCACTGTCTCCCTCCTCTCCCCAGCCCCCCATATTATCTCCTCTGTAACCTCCGCCAAACCCTTCTCACTGTCTCCCTCCTCTCCCCCACCCCCTCATTATCTCCTCTATAACCTACCCTTCCTCTTCTCCCCCACCCTTCTCCCTGTGTCCCTCCTTTCCCCCAACCCCTCTCTAATCTACCCCTCTCCCACAACCCTCTTTCCCATCTCTCCTCTCTAACCTGCCTCTCACCTTCCCTGACCCCTCTCACTGTCTCCCTCCCTCTCTCCTCCCTTTGCCTCTCCTCATCCCCCTTCACCCCCTGAGTCTTTCCTCCTCTTCCCTGTCCATCCTTTCTCTTTCCCACTTTTTGTGGGGTGTTGGTGTTGTCTGTGGGAGGCGCTGTGCACTGATGGGACCATCAGCCGAGGCTAATCGTGCTGGTGGATTTGTGATGATGGCTGTCAATCAGGAGTTGGACTGAGACCCAGCAAACTCATTGCATATAGGCTCCTGAAAACTTGCCATCCACTAACTTTTGGTGTTTAGCCAGCTGGGGCAAAGCTGAATTTAAACCAGTGACCTAGCGGTGAGGGCCTGTTACTAATACCCTAGCCACCTGCTCCCTCTTTCAACAGGAAAGATGGTCCTGTCTAAATGGGGAATGCATCCACAATGAATGAGACCCGTTTCCTTTAAATTGCGTTCATTGTCCTTAAGTGCACAAGATGTCATCATTGATTTTTATGCTCCTCGCTGCTTTTGTATTAATCATTACCTTTAATTTTAGCCACCAGTGCCTTAACAAAAATAAACTAAAAATAATTATTTTATTTAATGAATGCGCCCTGCAACACCCCAAGGTGTTTGGAGAACGGCACCATTAAATAAATAATGACAAATTCAAATATGGAATCTAAAAATCAAAATTAAATCATACAAACCAAAGTGTGTGGTATCACTCAAAACAACTAAAACCACTTGGCAATTACTAGCTGTGCGCTCCACTAAACATCAATACAGGAACAAATTTAGGAGGGGTTGGGGAAATGAGGAACAACCAACCCGTACTGGAAACAAAAGATGACCAAAAAGAATCACACATTTTTTGATCAAGCGACATAGTGAAACCTGTACTAGGACCTGCATATTCACTAGGCACAGCTGTTTTATGTGACTTCTTCAACATCTCAAAGTTTCCACTTTTGCTTGACCAATGTTAGCTCACTGAGGTCTGTGTGGCTGCTGAATCCACACCAGGCTTTGTTATTACACTGTCACCTACCAAGGTCAGTATTGTCACGCTTAGGCATTCAGAAATCCTGCGTCAAACTGCTAAAATCATGAGATTGGCTTAAGAATAATGAGATTTTAAACATAAAAGGTCTGGGTCTTAATAGTTTTAGGGTCTTTTTATTTACCTGCAGGTTTTTGAGCCTTTACGGGTCACATTTTCAAGCTTTTCTCTGCAACCATGGGGGCTAGACACGTACATTTTTAATTAAAATGGAGATTCCCATATAATTATATGACTCCAGGAGCTGGGGCTTTAAAAAATACCAAATATCTTGAGATTTGTGATCAAGATACTAACATTGCCAGCAGGGCCGCCGAGAGTGGGTTCGGGCCCTGGTGAAAATTTTTTTTCGGGCCCCCCAGCAAGAGTGGACTGGCTAAACAGGGCTGACGAGGGGGGGGGAAGCCGGGCCTGGAATTTTTTCAGGCCCCCCAGCAAAGGCGGACCGGCTAAACAGAGCCGACGAGGGGGGGGGAAGCCAGGGAAGCTGGGCCCCCTTCCGGACTGCCGGGCCCCGGTAATTTGTACCAGCTTCCCCCCCTCTCGTCGGCCCTGATTGCCAGGTGGTAGATCAATGTACAGGTGAAGCAAAAAGAAGATATAGAAAACTACAAAAAAAACAACCCTCTAGCGAATCACAGGTTTGGGAGTGCCCAAATTGCTGTCCCCTGGCACAATGTTAGCATTACCTTCGACCCCAATTCTGTAGCGAGCTACCCATGTGATCAGGGTCATAAGCTGTGTTTGCAACATGTAAATACTTCTGTTAAAAGCATATCAAGACGATATATCTGAGTTTATACAATGCTCATCTCCATTGTATCTGAGCACCTAAAACAGAAAAGGACATTGTACAGATATGAAAAGACACAATGTGTCAGAAGTTTCCAGGCTCCCAAACTTTACATAGGCTTTTAAAACTGAATGACAAAGGCACAGTCTGACAGAGGATGCAAAGGGGGGTTGAACATATATAATGTGACATTACAGTTCTTGTATTGTTGACCATCTGTGCAGTGAAGCTGAAATTCACCCCATGCAGAGAGCTGTAAGTGGTGCATGGTTTTGGGCAGGCTTTCCGCAGAGGAGTTAATTTCACCCAGGGAGTGGAAGATCCCTGGTTATAGAGGCTTTGGAGATGGAGAGGTACTTACCTGCTTTGTAAGGCGTGGTGAGACAATCACACCCTTGTGGTATCTTGGGTACCAGTCCATGACTAGGGCCAAATGGTGCTGCCACTCCGCTATATAGGGTAACTGTTGGGAACTTCCAACTGACAGCTGTTGGAACGTTCAAGGTTGTCCTTGGCCTGGGAAGATGCTAACTGGCTGCTGTTGAAGATAACCAGGCAGCTCAGCCAATCAGATGCAAGAGTGAGGTACAGTGCACTGTAGGAGAGCGGGCACATCCTACTCTGATTATGCTGGCAATCCCTTGACAATAACCTTTCCCCTAGTGCTTCTGCCACTTCGCTCCTACCTGAAACTTACAAGTACATGGAAATGTGCAATAAAAATAATGTATCCATATATAGGAAAAAAAGTTAGCTGAAACTTTTCTGAAGGCCAAAGGCCTGCTCTCTACCGGGTATGTTAACACTGCAAGTGAAGGTGTGATTGTAGCCCAGGTGGGCATACCTGTGCTAGCTTTAATCTAGCTAGCAGGGGTAACAAGAGCAGTGTAGATGCGGTGGCATGAGTTCAAAGGCCTCTAGGGAATCTGGATATGTACTTGGGTAGCTAGCCTGTGCTGAAGCCCATATATTGTTACCCATGCTAGCTCGAGTAAAGCTAGCATGGGTATGCCTAGCTATGGTACAATCACACCTTCACTTGCAGCGTAGACACACTCACTGATACAGACTGCTGCTGCCATCCCATGCTTTCCTCTGGGCAAAGTCAGGTTTGCAGCTGGTGGTGGAGGTCTGGGTATTGTGGAAGTGAAAAAATTGGTAATGTGGCTCATTGCATTCAGGGGGTCCCTAAACACGGGACAGTTAGGTGATCCCCAAATACAGGACACAAGGTGAAATTCACCCAGAGGTTTATACACCAATTCAGTGCCACATAAGCCCTCAACATGGAGATTAAGCGGGGCTGGCTCTTTGCACAGGGGTGAATTTCATCCTCAACGCACAACTCAGGCCCACAACGAGGGGCTGAAGAGAATCACTGCTGCAGAGAGCTTAACCTGCGGCAGGACTGTTAGTTCCTTTGCCATAAGTAACATTGTCCATAAGCTCCAGTCATGTTTCTGCAAATTTCTGTCGTCAATATTTACAGCAATAAAAGTGCAGCGTCACCATATTTCTGAAAGAGATGAACGTCAATTTGAGTCTAAAGGGAGAGATTCCCTCCTAATGAGGGAAAGTCAAGAAAGAGGTGTCCCAGAGGTGACTGGCGGTGGGTTCAGCTGGGTTCGCAAATCATTTTGTAAAAAAGGTCTCTTCCTTTTTTGGTATGTATTTTCTTTTACCGTGAATTTATGTTTGTGAAAGGCACCAGACTGACAGCCATGGACACCAATCTTTGGACCCGACTCAGCAAAGTGCTTAAAGTATATGCCACTCTAAACATCCACAACGAATACCAAACCCTTGACTTCAATATTTACGTAGCTTGCTGAATCCTGAATCCTTTATGCATGGAACAAGCACACCATTGGCAACAGCAGAACACCACTTCACCAATGGGCTACCTCTAGGGGGAAGAAGATAGGTATGTCTCCCCTGTACACTCAGTAGTTACCCTCTCCGCAGAGACTGTCAACAAGAGTGACAGTTAGTGGTTATTTTTGTGATTTATGCTGTTAGGCCTGTTCGAAAATGAACTGAGACTTATTCCTCAAAGACAATTGGGGCAAGGATTGTGTCTTGCTATTTGTGCAGTGCCTAACACCCAGGGGGCCTGATCTTGGGGAGGGTTTCTAGACTTTACTGTCATATAACTAATAAATAACTCCCATCCCTTGCTAACTACAGGCTATATTTGAACCAGTAAGCTAGAGGGGAAAGACTCTATAGATCACTCCTATTTCTGTGAGCCACCCAGGTCCATTTGTTGGCTATAACTATATGCACTGATTTCATTTTAATCGCCGGTGATCCTGTAAAATGGAATGGGGGAATCCTCATTTGCAGATGTGTAAAATCTGGGGGAGAAGGGAAGCGAAGGTTACCAATTTGCTGCCCTTTACCACCACCACCGCCTCTTGTAGACGGTGATTTTTCAGAGCATTCCGAGACTAGAAAAAGTGCATTACATACAAACCAGAAATACTGTTGATCGGAATTACTGATTGCTTGTCTATCCAGCAAGAGCCAGGAATTTTTTTTAATACCCAAAACCACCCAGTGATCTGACACAGATTGTGTTTGGAATATACAAACATTAGGGACCTATACGGCTTATACATGTAACAGTGAAGCATGATTTAATTAAATGAGCACTGGGCAGGAAGCCAGGAAAGTCTGCATTCTAATTCTGGCTGTGCCACTGACTCATTGTGTGTCCTTGAGACAATCATATAACATCTCCATCCCCCAGTCTGTAAAATGGGGCTGGAAATGCTTTTCTACAAGGGCGGGAGTCAGGCTTGATTTTCAGAGATGTGCCACACTCACAACTGCATGGGGCAGGCAAATGGTGAACTAACAATAATAATCCCTAGCTCTAATATAGAGCTTTACATCAGTAGATCTCAAAGAGCTTTACAAAGGAGGTCAGTATCATTATCTCCATTTCACAGCTGGGGAAACTGAGGCACGGAGAAGTGACGTGACTTGTCCAAGGTCAGCTAACAGGCCAATGGCCAATCCACTCTGTTAGTTCTTTTGAGTCCCAGTCCAGTTATCTATCCACTAGGCCACACTGTCTCCCCTACAACTTTTGTTTTTATGCTAAACTCTGTCAATTGTATTGTTATCTCATCCTCCCAAGCCATCTCTACCCCATTGGCCACCTATTGTGACCTCTCTGATACCGAGAGTATACACTCTCTGGGACAGGACTGTCTTCTTTGTTGTTTGTTTGTACAGTGCCTAGCGCAAGGGCCCTTTATCCTTGATTGGGGTTCTGTGGCAATAGAAATAAACAATAGCAGTAATAAGCACCAAATAGGTCCAGGTGAGCGCTGGATACTCAGTGCTTCTGAAAAGAAGGACATGAATGTTTGTCCAGAGCTTTGGAAGTACAAAGCACTAAGAATCATGATTGATTATTATCCCTCATTATGAAATGTTTGCTACACCCTAAAATAATTTGTTTAACCCATTCCAGGTATATGAATCAAATGCTTTTTCCAGCTGGATTTCATGCATAAGGAGGATCAGCAGCAAGCATCGGAAATGCACCCTCTCCATCGTCTCCCCGACGCCAGCACACGCTAACGCGCAATGTTCTACTAGTAACCAGCGCCGGCTCCAGGGTTTTTGCTGCCCCAGGCAGCAAAAAAAAAAAAAAAAAAAAAAAAAGCCGCGATCGCGATCTGCGGCGGCAATTCGGCGGGAGGTCCTTCGCTCCGAGCGGGAGTGAGGGACCCTCCGCCGAATTGCCGCCGAATAGCTGGACGTGCCGCCCCTCTCCCGAGGGGCCGCCCCAAGCACCTGCTTGGTCAGCTGGTGGCTGGAGCCGGCCCTGCTAGTAACAGAAGAAGGAGGAGAGCAAACAACAGCATCCCAGCAAAAGAAGGAGGGGCCCCCCACATCAAATTCCAGTCTGTTTTATAAATAAATATGGCACGGGTGCCAGCTTTGTTGGTATGGATCCCAGTGATTTTCTTCTGACATATGTTAGTTCCTCTGTTTGAGCCAAAAGACTTAGTAAGCAAATATTTAGCAAGCATTTGGAACATGTGACTTGGGCTATCTCTAGGAGATTACTTATTTATCTAATAAAGGATATCAACTCTCATGCTTCAGGGCATAAGCCAGCCTCTAACGGATGGGAGCTCGGAAGAAAACTTCCTCTAAGGGCAGTTTATTCCATAATCGCCCACTACAACATTTGTTGCATTTTCCTTTGAATCATATTGTTCTGGCCACAGCCAGTGACCAGATATTGGATTAGACAGACACTGGTGTGATCCATTATGACAGTTCCTGTTTTCCTGTGATACAGGCACAGACACACACCTGGAAACGGAGGGGGAGAAAGCGAGAGCGCCCTAGAATCAGGGAGAGACAAGGAGTGCTGAGAAACAGAGACATGGGGACATCGCCCCAGAGAGATGGTCTTGCACAGAGAACACCATGGTGCATGAAGAATCTATTCTAGAGGGGCCCAATCAGTTCAATGGTCAGAAAGTGGCAAAGTGTTTTTAGTTGCAAGGATTGTCACATGCCAGGAGATATAAACTGGTCAATTTTATCAGGAAAATCCATGTTTTCATTACAGTGTGAGCAGCATCCATTTAAATTTCCAAGTTCTGAAGAACAGCATCTCATTGACCATTTGTTCCGACTCCATCCAGGGTAGCTCCAGCAATAGCCCCATGAACCCACAGGTGGATTGGAGAATCTAGGCTTGACCCAGGGCTCACTTAGGGCCTGATCCGAAGCCCATTGGGGTTAGTGGAACAACTTCCGTTGATGTCAGCAGGCTTTGGATCAGGCCCTTACACTGTTTTTTCTCCCCTGATTTTAGCAGAAGTGCTTCTGATTTACACAGGGATTAAGAGAGAAAAACCAGCCCTTCCATAGATCTCTGTTGCATTTGAGACTCTTTAGTCCAAAAGGAAACAGGGATGTTGAGGTAACATCGTCAGTGATACCAAACTTCCTTTCAACTTCCATACTATTTTATTTATATTACAGTTCCACCTAGACACATAGAGACACATCGTAAAAGGCCTTCCCTGCCCTGATGAGCTTGCAGTCGAAATAGTCAAGACATGCAGAAGGTGGGAAGGGAAATAGAAGCAGGGGTGCCAGAACAATTTGTATGGGGGGGGGGGGGGCTGAGAGCCATTGAACCAAACTGTAAACCCTGGATATAATGGAAACCACTTCAAGCCAAGGGGGCATCCACACCCCCAGCACCCCTAGTTCCAGCACCTATGAATAAAAGCACAGACAGGTGAAGCGACTTGCCTAAGATCAAACAGCAGGGCCATGGCAGAGCTGGGACTAGCATCCAGGTCCCCTAACTCCCAGGCGGGCGGCCTATTAAGTGGGTCACCATTTTGAGCGTCGGGAGAAATGGGTTCTACTCGCAGCTGTACCCACTGATCTGCTGTGTGATTGTGGGTAAGTCGCTGCCCCTCCCTGTGTCTGTTTCCCCTCCTATCCTTTATCTGGTTTGCCGTGTAAGCTCTTCAGGGCAGGGATGGCCTGTTTATACAGTACCCAGCACAGAAGGGCTCCAATCTTGGCTGCGGCCTCTAGGTGCTACTGGAATAGAAAATTTCTGCTGATGGAGAGGACACCTTGGATCTCACGTGTGCCCCACAATCCTCTGCTTTGCCCGCTGAAGTGCCTCCTTAGAGTAGCCACTGCATCCCACGCAAAGGATTCTGGGACAGGTCTAGGAAGCAAAGAGTGGCAGCTGCAGCTGACTGAGCAGAAGCCAGGAGACAAAGAACACGGACAGGACGGCATGGGTTTTCAGAAGAAAGCAGGGAGCGGTGCGGTGAGGGAAGAAGGGAAGATCTTATTTTTTGCCAAACTTCCTGGTCTCAAGACAGTCTCAGAGGAGGCCAGTAATGGCCGACACATCCTGCTTGGGAGGATTTATAACACTTTTATTTTAAAAGGCTAAGGGTGAGTGTTGGCGGGGGGGAGAAATGTAATAAAGGAATGTTTTGGGTTTTTTTTTCTGATAGATTGCTATGAAAAAACTCACCCTTGGGAGAGAAGTGCCTTAATACGCGATTCTAGTTTGGGCACTGCGCTGTGATACAGTCTCTTGGTAACTTTTCGATTTCAAGGGCAATATTTGTCTGCTATTACTTTCTCAACCAGCCTGCCTTCTTGCTTATCTTATCCGTCCAGATGCCATGGTCAGAAGAGGTACATTAGAGAACCATAGGTACATTAGCTCTATCGGTCTCATCTCCTCTGGCTACACAGCTGTGTGAATGCTGCAGAGAGAGCCTGGCCATTTTGACACACAAATGAGTGTCAGCCACTTGTCCCTTGCTGCTGTTGAGCTAAATGCTCCCAAACAAAGCAGAGAGAAATGATGCAAACTGGAGACTTGCTCCATCTCCTTAAGAGGAGGGGGAGAAGGTGCTGAGAAAGACAGCGGTGTGTGTACAGGGTGATTGTCATTGTTACCTGTCTGACAAAACAAACGGCACCACTTAACGTTGGCCACCCAAACAGCTCTGGGAAAGTGTGTGTTAATCAGCTGGCTGCCAGCGGAGCTAGGTCCCTGCTCTGTGAAGCAGAAGCCTTCACAGGATCCCAGACAGCCCCCAGGAGCAGAGGGACACATGTTGCTGCAGCTTGCAGGGGAAGGAAGCCCCGGCACCCAGAGGACTGAGCCGTGTGGGGTGTGGAGGTAGCAATGGAGCCAGGACCCCCCTGGGAGTCAGGGGCAGGATGCGCACTGGGCAGGGGGAGCTTGCTGGGATAGCTAAGTGCCACATGTTGCTGAGGTTTCTCCGTGTGCAGAGCGCGCCTCCCCCCCGCACCCCAGGCCTGTCT
The DNA here is from genome assembly GCA_003942145.1 of Platysternon megacephalum. NCBI lineage: Eukaryota > Metazoa > Chordata > Testudines > Platysternidae > Platysternon > Platysternon megacephalum. The sequence continues at coordinate 14,748,676 of QXTE01000014.1, read as the reverse complement.
GCCGCCTGAGCGGTCTGTCTCTCCGTCTTCCAGAGACAAACGGAGGCTGAAGCGGTGCCTGCTGCTGCCGCCTCCCGGCTTGTCCGGGCAGCCGCTCGCCCCAGCAGCCGGGCTCGGACCATGGCAGGAGCCGGCCGGCGCGTGTGAAGTTGATCCCGGCCTCCCCACCCCTCCTCCCTCCAGCCAAGGTAGGAGAAGCCGCCGGCTACTTTCCGCCGCTTCCTTCCGCGCCCGGTCCCGGAGCGCGCTGGCCGCTCCGCAGGGCCGAGGGGGGAGCGCGGGCGCATTCCCCAGGCGCTGCGCGGTGCCTCGTCGCAGCGCGCAGCGCTGTTAAAAATCCCGGTCACAATATTTCTGCGCGCACGAGCCCAGCCTGGCTGCCTGAGCTCTCGTGCCCGGCCTCTCCCCGCGGCAGGGCGCGGACGTGCTCCCAGCCCCCCGGGGCGGGGGCAGAACAGGCAGGGGCGGGTGACAACCGCCGGGGGGGGGGGGTAAGAAAAGCTCAACGGTCTCTTCGCCTTCTGCCCCGCTCGCTGGGCGGAGAATGAACTTCACTAGCCCCTGCTGGTGTGTGTGTGTGTGTGTGTGTGGGGGGGGGGGGGGAGATTCACTAGCCCCCGCTGTGTGTGTGTGTGTGTGGGGGGGGTTAGATTCACTAGCCCCCGCTGGTGTGTGTGTGTGTGTGTGTGTGTGTGGGGGTGTTAGATTCACTAGCCTCTGCTGGTGTGGGGGTGTGTGTGTGAGTGAGGGGTTAGATTCACTAGCGCCCGCTGTGTGTGTGTGTGTGTGGGGGGGGGGGGGGGAGACTCTCAGACCGCCCGCGTGGGGGGGGGGGGGGGGGGGGGGGGGGGTTAGATTCACTAGCCCCTGCTTGTGTGTGTGTGTGTGTGTGTGAGAGAGAGAGAGGGGTTAGATTAACTAGCCCCCGCTGGGTGTGTGTGTGTGTGTGTGTGAGAGAGAGAGTGAGGGGTTAGATTAACTAGCCCCCGCTGGGTGTGTGTGTGTGTGTGGGGGGGGGTTAGATTCACTAGCCCCTGCTGGTGTGTGTGTGTGTGTGTGTGTGTGTGTGTGTGTGTGTGTGAGTGAGGGGTTAGATTCACTAGCCCCCGCTGGGTGTGTGTGTGTGTGTGTGTGTGTGGGGGGGTTAGATTCACTAGCCCCTGCTGGTGTGTGTGTGTGTGTGTGTGAGAGTGAGGGGTTAGATTAACTAGCCCCCGCTGGGTGTGTGTGTGTGTGGGGGGGGTTAGATTCACTAGCCCCTGCTGGGGTGTGTGTGTGTGTGGGGGGGGGGGGTAGGTTCAATAGCCCCTGCTGGGGTGTGTGTGTGTGTGTGAGTGAGGGGCTAGATTCACTAGCCCCCGCTGGGTGTGTGGGTGTGGGGGTTAGGTTCACTAGCCCCTGCTGGGGTGTGTGTGTGTGTGGGGGGGGGGGGTTAGATTCACTAGCCCCCGCTGGTGTGTGTGTGTGTGTGTGTGTGTGTGTGTGGGGGGGTTAGATTCACTAGCACCTGCTGGTGTGTGTGTGTGTGTGTGTGAGAGTGAGGGGTTAGATTAACTGGCCCCCGCTGGGTGTGTGTGTGTGTGGGGGGGGGGGGGGTAGGTTCACTAGCCCCTGCTGGGGGGGGTGTGTGTGTGTGGGGGGGGGGGTAGGTTCACTAGCCCCTGCTGGGGGGTGTGTGTGTGTGTGGGGGGGGGGGGTAGGTTCACTAGCCCCTGCTGGGGGGGGTGTGTGTGTGTGGGGGGGGGGGTAGGTTCACTAGCCCCTGCTGGGGGGGGTGTGTGTGTGTGGGGGGGGGGGTAGGTTCACTAGCCCCTGCTGGGGGGGGTGTGTGTGTGTGGGGGGGGGGGTTGTATGCACGAGCCCCTGGTGGTGTGTGTGTGTGTGTGTGTGTGTGTGTGGGTGGGTGTGTGGGGGTAGGGTTGGTGGGTGCGGCGGGGGGTGGGGGGGTGGGGGGGGGGGGGGGGGGGGGGGGGGGGTGGGGGGGGGGGGGGGGTGGGTGGGTGGGGGGGGGGGGGGGTTAGGTTCACTAGCCCCTGCTGGTGTGTGTGTGTGTTGGGGGTAGATGGGGAGCCGCCGGGCGCTGTGCAGGGCACCGCTTGCGCTCCCCGCGGCGCGCAATGACCTTGCCAGGGCACATGGCGCAGCGCAGCGGCGGGTTTGCATTACACAGCTCTGGGGACAAGCCCTGGGAGCTAGCCCAGGGCAGCGGAGCGGGGCCGGGCTACGGGAGGGAAGGCAGCTCAGCCCCACCACACAGTGCTGCTAGGCTTGGCCAGCGGCTCCCCCTGGCCAGCACCCCCCCCCCCCCAGGGCCAGGGGCTTTACTTGCAGGGGGGCTCGATTTGCTCCATCCTCCCTCGGGAATCCTCTGCCCCTGCCAGCTGCTGCGGGACGCTGGGGCCAAGAGCTGGCTTCCCCCTGCAGTGACTAGGGCCTGGCTTCTGCCCGAGCGTGCCAGCACCCCGCTGCCATCCAGCGTGGCGTGGGAATGCTGCCCAGAAGTTTTTTAAATCCCCACCGTGGCACGCTTGCTTGGCAGCCCTGAAAGCTGAACCCAGGGCCTGGGCAGGACAGGCACAGGCAACAGCTGATGGAGCTTCTCCCCCCAGCTAGGCAGCCTCCCCTCTGTCCTGAAAAGCCCCCCCCGCCCCCCGCCAGGGGTGAGAGCACAGGCCCTGTCTCCTGGGCCCCATCAGGCCCTGAGCGCTTTGCTTAGACTAGCCTTCCAGGGGGACAATTAGCACCAATGTTGGTGGGCGCTGATCCAGGGAGACGAGTGGCTCCAGCCTTGGTGCTAAGCGATGGTTGAAGGGGCAGTTTCCCGTGGGTCTGAGGCCCGGGGCTTTCCCCTTGCACCCCAGAGGAGCTGGCTGCACAGGGCGCAGGGACGCACCTGCCTTTGTTCCCGCAGGATTATGTGCAGGTGCCTGGCTCTGGGAACCAGGAGCTCCGTGTACCAGGCTGGCCCCCCAGGACAGAGATGAATGACACCCACTGTGCTCGCAGAGAGCATGTCGCAGCCCGGTTGCTTGCAGGGCTGGCCAGCGGGCGGCAGCAGCCTAGAAGCCCCCTGCTAGGTCCGGGCAGGGTGGGATCGGAGAGCAGGGGCTCCTGCGGAGGCTGCAGATTGCTCCTGAAAATCTGCTGGCAAAGACTCGCTTTCCCACCTACAGTCTCAGGCCACCTGGGGCAGGGCTGGCAATGAAGGGCCAGACACCCCCCCACACATCCTCCTGGGCTCTAGTGCCTTATGGGCATACAGGTGTGTGTAAGGCCACCCCCTCTTCCTCCTGCCAGCTTGTAAGTGACATAACAGACCTGGCTCTTGACTCAGCCCAGGGCAGCCTTCCAGCAGGGTGTACGTCTGGAGGGGAGCTGCTGCCCAGGAGGAGAGACACTGAAGCCAGCCAGGAACCGTGTCTGCAGGGCTCTTCCTAGGGAAGTTTCTGTGGGACCCTTCCCAGGGAGCACACCGCTTTTCACTATGAAGCAGGGCCTGGGATAGATCTAGGGGAGAAGGTGCCTAGGGTTAAATAATCCAATGCTTCAAGTGCCTCTTCCACCAACCATCATCACCGCTGGCTCGCAGCACATGGGAAACAAAGCACAGAGTCCTGGCCCTGCCCCTTCCACCACCTCCAGCAACTTGAGGAGAGGAGGCCAAGCTGCCATGGCACTGAAGGGGAGGCCTGCAGCTGCTGCCCATCAGCGCCTGCCTGCCCCACCCCACCCCACCTTGGAATCTGAAGAATCAGTATTGGGAAAGAGCCTGGAGCATGTGCAGCTCCTGACCTCAGTCAGTGGCAATCCACGCCCCAGATCAGGCAGGGGACCATCGCCAGGCCAGCCAGCACCATAGGGGACAACATGCATCACCAACTGACCCAGAAAGCTTTGAAGGGAGCCCTGTGTTGTTACTGTTTTGTCAGCACATCACCATATTACAAGACCCACCACTAGAATGCAGCCCCTGCCGGGGAGGTGAAACACAGCAGCTGTTTTTAACAGCACACGGCAACACAGAGATACCATATCCAAGCAAAACGACAAGGCGAGTCTCAGGCTATGTCTACACTGCAAGCGCAAGTGGGCATTCCCGCGCTAGCTCTAATCCAGCTAGCCTGGGTAATAAGAGTAGTGTAGGCCAGGCAGCAGGGGCTAACGAGCTCACCCAGACACGCTCTGGTATCCAGCCTGTGCTGTAGTGGAGTCCCTGCCGCCGCCTGCACACTACCATTACCCCTGCTAGCAAATTCAGAGCTAGCCTGGGTGTCCCTACCCATACTACAATCACAGCTTCACGTGCGTTGCAGGCCTAGCCTAAGGGTAGGTCTCCGCTGGAGCTGGCGATGTAAGTTTCCAGTTAATAGCGGCTGCCCAGGTGGCAGGACAAGCGAGCCGCCCCTGGGGCAATCCCCAGGTATGTACTGGGGCACTAGCTCACCCTGCCACCCCCTGCGGCCAGGGCTGAACTGCTATTTTTAGCATGCTAGCTGGAGCCGAGCTAGCATGGGTGTGTCTACCTGAACTGGAAATGAGACTTCCAGGTCCACTTGACTTCTGACAAGGACGAATGGCTGAAGGGAACATCCTGTGCTATATAGCAAAGGTACCATTTGGCAGCCGTAAGGGTCTGAGTGGCTTTGGAGACTAACTTCTCTCTCATCCCTAGGGGGTGAGCTTTCCAAAAGAGGGTTGAGGTGCATTGGCCTGGCAGTGGTGGGAAGCTTATGCAATTACTGCTTATGTTTTACTGGTTCTGCAGATGAACAGGGCTTCATTTTCCAGTTCCATCCCGTGGGAACAGCCGCTCAATTCACTTTGACATGATAGTAATAATGAATGGCCATAATGCATCAGGTCCGTTCTGGTTTTAGTCTAGACAACAGAACCCGGGAGAGATGCTCATAGATCACAAGAAATGCCCGATTGTAATCATCCTGACAAGCCACTGGATGTCAGTGTTGATTGATACAAATGAAGCTGAAGGAATATTTACCCAGCAGAAGAAAACCTGTCTCTCTCTTCATCAAAGCAGCTCGAATGTGGAGGAGATCTGGAGGTATGATCTCCTCACATCTCAGGGCTATGCCTGGTCTGTTCCTGGACAAGAGACCTCCGAGGAAACCCATATGGTACAGTTAATGAAGCCACTATTCCCTTAGTCGTTATTGATCCAGTACCCCAACCTGGCATTAGGGAGGTGCTGTGCTGTCATGGGGCTCATCTTTCTGAAAAGATTTACAACGGCGGTCCCGAGTGCTTGTAGTCATTAAACATCCCAATGAACTTGTTGCAACAGTAGGAGCGATAGCCTTGGTATCTTGGCCTATTTCTGGTTGGGTAATTACATTCCACCTGGCTAAAATTTCCCCTGTAGTTTCAATTGGATGCAGTATTTTTCACCTACAGTCCTAAACTGTTGCATAGCATTCTTATGTGCTGTTAAAGAGCTTCTGGGTTCCACTGTAGGAAGGGCTGCATTTCTGTGATCTGGCACACGACCCTTCTCCATTTAATTCCAACTAGGAGGGTTCCGTTGAAATAGTTACTCCCGAGAGTAGAACTCTGGTTCCCAGAGCTCAGCAGGGAGATGCGGCTGTAGCATGTGCGGAGCCCAGAAAAATCAGAGGTGTGGCAACGTAGTGGCTCGTGGCAGGGGCCAGTGGGGCATTGCGTGGCTTAGTTCATGCACAGATACAGTTTTATATCAGATCCGCTCTTTACCGGAAGCCAAAAGCCTGGTGTTCAGACTCTTTGACCTTCTTATTACTTATATTACAGTAGCACTGAGGAGTCAATCAGGATCAGGCTGCATTGTGCTAGGTGCTGGATAAGTATACATGAAGACAAGGCCCTTGGCCGATCAGGGTCTTTTCCATCTTTGCCTCCTCGGATGCTAAAGGCTGGGGGCAGCAGTGAGGAAATGCTGAAGACAGCAGGATGCATTTTTGGAAGGGGGGTTGATTTAGGGTCTAAAAGTCCCGTCCTGTCCCATCATCCCGAGCGCAGACTAGCAGAATAGGGCTCACTTTAAATGCTAGCTCAGTTGCAAATATTAAAGTTATCAATTGATTATTAACGCTGCTGTTCCAAAGCTGAGAGGTCAGCCTGGATGCAGTTACAACCAACCCCCGCGGTCAGTTCTCCCTGCCATTCCTAAATTCTGGCATCCTCCCCGACCACCTCCTTTCAGCTGCTGCCCTCAGTTAGGGGGGCAGGACCCAGACTGGGGTGCACAGCGGCTGGCTTAGCCTGCAAGCAGGACCAGCCATTCAGAGAGCAGCAGCCCCCATGGCAAAAGCATAAAACATAAGGGAATGTTCCTGCAAGCAACCCCATATTGGCTGCCTGAGGAGTCACGCTGCATTGTATCTATTGGCCCATTCGCTAGGCTGTGGCATCTAAGAGGCATCATTATTATTAACTGTACTGCAGTAGTGTCTAGGACCCATTGTGCAAACAGAGAAACAAACAAACAAAAGTTCTTTTGTGCGAGGACCAAGTGCTCTTGTCTACCTGCAATCACAATCCAGTCTGTCTTTCTGTTGACATTTAATGCAAGCGAACAAGCCCTAAAGAGATTGATCTACCCTCTCTCTTTAATAGAGGAGACATTTAGGAGCAGATTTTTAAAGGCTTAAAGATGCAGATGGGATTTTCAAAAGTGCACCCATCTGCATCTGCAAGCAACTAACCTTTAAAAACCGGGCCCTTAGAACCTGATGCAAAGCTCACTGCAGTCACTAGAAAGACTTCAGTGACTGGCAGAGGCCCTTGCTGCTGTGCAAAGTGGGCATAAAACGCTACTTTCAAGCTTGTTAGCGTGTAATAAAATTTATTCTTGAAAACAAGGCTCTGTCCTTTGCACGTCACTGCTGCCCTTCTCGCATATCAATCCATCAAGTCACATGCCCATAAAACTCCCCCACCTGAGGAACATCCATCCACCATAAAACCATCCAGAGTGTCACCCCGCCACATGAAAAGCACAATAACTCACACCTCCATAGAACTCCCTCACCGTTATGTATGCAGAGGATCAGACCATTAACAGGAAAAGGCACCTCAGCAACATCACTGCATCCACAAGTTTGACTGACAAACCACAAGTGAATATTCACTTCACTGCCCCACTGGCAGTTCCTCACCATCAGTTTGAAAGCGGATTCATGGAACATGCCTGATGTATGGAGCGTGCTGGCCAGCTGTGTCTAGGGCAGGGGTAGGCAACCTATGGTACGGGTGCCGAAGGCGGCACGCGAGCTGATTTTCAGTGGCACTCACACTGACCAGGTCCTGGCCACCGGTCCAGGGGGCTCTGCATTTTAATTTAATTTTAAATGAAGCTTCTTAAACATTTTATAAACCTTATTTACTTTACATACAACAATAGTTTCGTTATATATTATAGACTTATAGAAAGAGACCTTCTAAAAATGTTAAAATGTATTACTGGCACCCGAAACCTTAAATTAGAGTTAATAAATGAAGACTCGGCACACCACTTCTGAAAGGTTGCCGACCCCTGGTCTAGGGAATGCCAATCCAGCTGCTGGAGCACTGTAATCTTCATTGAGTTTTCCCCTTTACTTTCTGTTATGCAAAATGTAGCAGGTAGATATGACAATCCCCGTGTTAGTCAATGGACAGTCATTGCCAATCAGACATCCCTACTTTACTTTTGGTTACAGCTGTGCCAATAACTGATCTTTCAGTTAGTTCACTGGCTGAACTGAAAAATTGAAGTAGAAAAATGAAAGCAAATTTTTGGCCAACTTAAAAAAAAAAGTTTTGGGTCAAATGCAATGTTTTGGATGTTTTTGATCTTTTTAAACAAACAAACAAAAAAGATTACATAAAAATTGAAGTCAATTTCAAGACAAATAGATGTGGCAAATTGAAAATTTTTGCTTAGAAAATGTCAAAACAAGATTTTTTTGTTTGTTTTGACTGAAACAATTCAGTGAATTTGTATCAAATTCACAGAATTTTGCAGTTGACCCAAATCTGCATTTTTTGGAACCCCCTCCCAAAGCCAAATTTGAATGAAACTTTCCCCCAGCGCTACACTCAGTCTTTGCTGCGCCTGTTGCGTGCATAAGTGAATCTGTATCTCCCTGGCGGATGTGTAATTAGGGGAGCCCGGTAAAAGGGAGCATGCAAGGACACAACCAGCTCAGTGTTTTTGGGTGGAATAGGGCTGCCTTTTGCTCTCTTGGGGAAGGTCGGCTATCGCGCCAGCTCAGTGTCTGGAGTATAGACGAGGCCAGAAGGTACCAATCGTAGGGCTCAGACAGCAAAGTGCAGAGCACAGAAGCGGAGAGCAGAGTGGAGAGGGCAGTTTCTCATCCACTGCTCCTTACCAAGTCACTACAAAATCCCTTGCAGTGCTGTCTGACTGAGGACTCAGAGAAGGGTAGAACCATCCTTCCCATCATTTTCCTCTATAAAAATTCTTTCTTTTAGTCCTCCTATTGTCTCCTCTCTGGTGCATACACTTGATGGCGTGCTTGACACAATCTGCAGCACGCAGTCGTTCCATTCAGATGGGATCAGCGGCACAGTGCCTTGCAGAGCAGCTTTTGGCATCGTCTCTTTGCTGTACTAAGGGCCTTGGAAGGCGAAGCAGCGGAAAGAGCCGTCGGCGCGATTCCTTGGTTACGTTGCAGCGTTTGTGCCGGAGAGCCCTAATGCAGGTCTGAGGAGGTGCCCCTCACAGATGAGAGCAGCTTGAGGCAGAGAATACCCAGTCCTATCCAAGGCTGGTTACGGAGGCAGCGGGCATCGGGCATTAGACTGCGAGGGCTTGTCTTCACGTACAGCGCTACAGTGGTGCGGCTGTAGCACTTGAGTGAAGATGCTACGACGCCGATAGGCGAGCGTCTCCCGTCGGCGTAGTTAATCTACCTCCCCGAGAGGCGGTAGGTCGGTATAACTACCTAGCTCAGGGGGGTGGATTTCTCATCGTTATACCCATGTAGACTTGGCCTGAGTCAAGAGACCCGTGTTCTAAAACTGGTTCTGCTGTGTGCCCTTGGGTGAGGCACTTTCCCTCTCTATGGTCTGTTCAGACGGTGAACTCTTTGGGGCAGGGACTGTCTCTCGCCATGAGTTTGTGCAGCACCTAGCGCACAGGGGATTTCTAACAACAACCAGGCTGCAATGGACAGGAGGGGAAATGGTCAAACACAGAGGTGGTGGGGCCGTGGCTTGTGTTCATGTTAGGTAACACAGGGATCTGCTGCCCTGTGCAGCAGGGACTCTTCTGTTTTCCAAGATCCTAAATGCTGTTTTCCAAGATCCTAAATGCTTCATCCAGGAGGAGAGGGGCCACAGACTGAACCTATTCAAAACGTATTAACAGCCCCTTCCCTTGAACACATAACAGAGGGTTTGAATGTGTTTGCAGGTGGACTTGGTTCCTCTTTCCAAGGAGAGCTTTAAAAACCTGGTAATCTGCAGCCCTAGCATGCCAATGCCTTCCTGCAGGCAGTGGATATAAACAGCCGTGTATACAGCAGGGGATGGAGGAATCTCAGTGTTCGAAGAGGCTTGGTTTGAATAACTGCCCCTAGCTAGTCCCAGTGTCTCTGGAGCTCCATCTCCACGGTTCTTCCAATAGACCCTGACTCTCTTCTCAACCTTCTCATTGCCCCCAGCTCTCCCCACACCTCTCCAGTGGGTTCCCAGCTTCCTTACAGCGACCAGATTCTCCAAGTGACAAACCAGGACAGTTGCTGCAGGGGAAAAGGGATGTACAGAGTCAGACAGGAGGGTTTGGGCCGGGGGAGGGGAACCATTGGGCTCATTGAGGAGGTGGAAGAAATGCAGGTTGGCTCCCAGTGCCGGGTCAATCCGAATACTTGCACCTGTCGCTCCCAAATTCAGAGCTGGCTGCAGCTTGAGCATCCCCCTCATAAGAGGCAGGACTTGGGTGTCATGCCTAGAAAGGGGTTTCTTTAGTGAGGCTGTTGGACGCAGACAGACCTTGTGGTTCTCTCTGGTTCCCTAGCTCCCAGGCTGGGCCTGCAGAAAGGAGGCCCGTGTTGTGGGCGTGGGCCTGAGGTATTGCCTATTCCAAGCCACTCAGGCCTGGCCAGTAAAACATGTTCATGGTAACAGCCACAAAGATGTCTCTCTCATCCCCTGGAAGAACAAAGCTCCTTGTAGCTACTGGTGTGACCTGGGAGGGAGGGGAATGGGACGAGGAAGGGAAGCCAGTAGGAACCTAATGAAAAAGACACCGCTTGGGAACGACTGATGGGGCGCGCGGATTTGAAGCTGGCTACAGGAATGCTCTCGCTGCTGCCCACTTGACTGTGAATGAGCCCAGGAGTGTTTGCTCTGCTGGGCCCTGGGGGGATGAGAAGTCCTTCTCTTTTGAGAGCCATCGAGTCCTCGTCAATGGCTCTGAGCGCTAGGAGCACTTAGTTAGCACTCAGCCGCCCACAGCCGCGGCGGGGAGCAGAGCCACCGCAGGCAGGCAGGGTGGTGTCTGCTCCGGGGGGGTTTAGATCTCCACGCTAGTAGGATTCACCAGCCCTCGCGGCCACCAGGAAAGGTTGGGAAAAGCAGAGAGGCAGCCTGGAAGCCTTTTCATGCCTAGGAACAGAAGAGGCTTCCCTTTCATCATCTCTCAGCGATGGGTGCGCAGGGAGAGGAGCGGGGGGGAGGTAGGTGGAGCTGGGAGGACCCCCCACTTCTCATCTCCTTCTCCCCGCTCTTCAGGAGGAAGGCTTGTGGTGAAGGCAGTGGCCTGGAATGCAGGAGCTCAGCTTAGCCACTGACTCCCCGTGTGAGAGTCACTTGCTCTCTCAGGGTGCGTCTAAACTGTGATTAGCCGCCCACGGCTGGCCCAAGCCAGCTGACTCAGGCTCGAGGGTCCCAGAGCTCACGCTGCAGCCTGAGCCCAAATGTCTACACCCACATTAAACATGTCTACACCCACATTAAACATGGCATGGGCCAGCCCCAGTGTCTAACTGCAGGGTAGACATCCCCTCAGTTCCCCAGCTGTAAAGCCAGGAGGAGGAGGAGGAGGAGGAGGATCTCTTGTGGAGGGGTCACTCACCAGNCACTGACTCCCCGTGTGAGAGTCACTTGCTCTCTCAGGGTGCGTCTAAACTGTGATTAGCCACCCACGGCTGGCCTATGCCAGCTGACTCAGGCTCGAGGGTCCCAGAGCTCATGCTGCAGCCTGAGCCCAAATGTCTACACCCACATTAAACAGCCCCATGAGCCCAAGTCACCTGGCATGGGCCAGCCCCGGTGTCTAACTGCAGGGTAGACATCCCCTCAGTTCCCCAGCTGTAAAGCAAGGAGGAGGAGGAGGAGGAGGAGGATCTCTTGTGGAGGGGTCACGCACCAACCAGTTCATCCCCTCATGGCCTCTGCTATAGTGGCACCTCCTGTCAGAGACTCCTGTGGCCATTTGCCCCTTCTCGGGACTCACCCTCCAGACAGGTCACTTACAGTCCCCACCCCTACAGAGTCCAATAACCAGACAGTCTAATGACCTTATGCCAGGTCTTCAGCCCCACCCTGGGCCCAGCAGCCCATAACCCCTTGCAACAGGAGGGCTTTTACACCCCCTTTCCTGCTGGCAGGGAGGAGAACACAGACCTGCCCTCTCCTATGGGCTCCAGCCCGGGGACCCTGTACTAAGCAGCTAAGGTCTGCTGCCTCCGACTCATTACTGCTTTCCTGGGCCGCTTCCTACCTTCATCTGCCTCTGGCCCATTTCCCAGAGCGACTCCTTCCAGTGCTTTGTTGGGAACAGGGTGGGGGTGCTAGCCACTTCCTGCCCACTTCACAGAGTCCTCTTCAGGCTCCCTGGCCACTGCTTTGTGCTTGGTCTGCAGCTCTTATCCCAGCTGTTGATGGTCTGCCAATTAGCCACAGCTGAGAAGGTCTCTTAACCCTTTATTAGCGGTTGCAGGGTGGGGTTTATAGATCCCATCACACCTCCCTTTCTCCCAGGCTTGTCTATATGGATTGTAAGTATTTAGCCCAATGGGGCCCTGAGGCTGCATGCAGCTCCTAAGTACTGTCATACTACACATAATAGAGGGATAGCTCAGTGGTTTGAGCATTGGCCTGCTAAACCCAGGGTTGGGAGTTCAATCCTTGAGGGGGCCACTTAGGAATCTGGGGCAAAAATTGGTCCTGCTAGTGAAGGCAGGGGGCTGGACTCAATGACTCTTCGGGGTCCCTTCCAGCTCTATGAGATAAGTATATCTCCATATATTATATTATTAATAATTATTATGGCCACCAGCCTTCTCCCCAGATGGGATTCTTATTGTTTGTGTCACCATGGTGCCTAGGAACCCACATCCTGACTCAGGGCCCCATTGTGCTAGGCGTTGTGCAAACACAGAACAAAAGAGACAGTCCAGGCCCCAAAGAGCTGACAATCTACATGTGCCCTTGAGAACCCATCTACATTCTCCCCCAGCAGTAGAATCACAGCTGTCCTGCTTCGCTGAGGTAGCTGGGGACAGTGTTCATTGCAGACCCTCATGTACCGCCACTGTGGCCAGAGCACTTTGATTACTGCTCTCAGGGACTGTGAATCAGCAAACCATGGCACTAGAAGTTGTGCTGGATGCAGCTAATATAAATGATCTCATCCTCTTCTAAGCCCCTGCACTTGTCGTTGTCTCACGTCCTCTGTCTGGCCCTTTGGGAGGATGAGAGTCAAGGCCGCTACGGAGCAAATGTCCCCTGTAGCTCTTCTTGACTCTCTAACACAGCCTGTGCTGCCTCCTAGCACCTCAGCGCACAGGGCCCCGATGTGCTGGCTGGGGTGAAGCAGGCACAGAAGACACTGTTGGCTATGCTACAGCTGCTCCTTCCTCGGGGAAAGCTCCTTCCCAGCTTCCGCCTGGTCAGAAGAGGAGGCCAGGCGCTTGATTCTGACCCCACTTAGCCTAGTGTCAATCAGGAGTAGCTCCGCTGAAGCCAATGAAGCTGCACTTGTATAAGCGTGGGGGGAATCAGGTCTCAGGACTGGAGACTGAACCCACCTCTCCAATGTGGCACAGCAGAGAAATCCCATCCGCCAGGCCTGGCTTACTCCTCTGTCCTCCTTTCTAACCTGTCTCCTTCCTTCTATTTTCCTTTTTCACTCAGTTCTTTCTTCCATTTTCCTCCCTTAGGGCAGGTGATTCAGCCTCCTTCCTCCCCGACCTGACAGATCTCACTTCCCCAATGTCCTGACTGACCTTTGCTATCTGGAGACGGTGTGTCTGGGTAGCTAGATTATCCTCAGTATCCTAGCACAACTATTCTGGCTTTTCCCCCTGCCGGCTTTATAGCATCTATCAGATTAGCTTGGAGGATCCTTGCACACAGCAGGCTCCTGGGTTTCTTAGGGTATGTCCTCACTGAAGTCCTGGGGTGTGATTGCAGCCCATGTAGACACACCCAAGCCAGCTGTAATCTGAGTAGCTGGGGTACTGGTCGCAGTGAAGCCATGGTTGTGCATGCTTCAGTAGGGGCTGTACAAACACACCCAGAACCCTGGGAAATGACAGACGGCTAGCCCATGCTGCCACGGCTTCACAAGCTAGCTAGATTGTGCAGACATCCGCCAGACGGTCTGGCTTGGGGCACCATGACTACCATGAAATGCATCAGTGCTGAGAAGGAAAACAAACTACCCGGACAGCTGAGCTGTGCATTAGGGAGCAGCCAGGCTGGAAGAATCATGGTCCTATTGAGCACCCAGCTCCCGGTGACTGGAGGCGCCTTTACACGAATGCCACTAACTTTCCACAGTCTCTGGCTCACTCTCTCACACACGCAGGCACAAGCAACATTTTCTTTCCAAGCAGAGACATTGATCTGCAGCTTCTCTCTCAGGTTAGGCACCAGGGGAGGACCTATGCTTCCCACTACAAATTTCCCATGGAAAGTGGGAGATCGTGGGTAGAGCAGAGCCCTGGCAATCGAAACCGGGTTTTAGTTCCAGGTCTGACACAGACCTCTTGGGTAAGTCTCTGAACCTCTGTAGCCCAGGAATAATAGAACCTGCATCACAGGAAGGTTCTGAGGCTTACTACAGTAAGGTCTGAGTTTGAGATCCTCAAACGGGAGGTGCCCTTATTGTTACTATTAGTTTCTCGTTATATTTTCAGAGTCTTGCTGTCCCTTAATAGTACTCATTTCAAAAGAGAACTAGAGAAATTCATGGAGGATAGGTCCATCAATGGCTGTTAGCCAGGATGGGCAGGGATGGTGTCCCTAGCCTCTGTATGCCAGAAGCTGGGAATGAGCAACAGGGGATGGATCACTTGATGATTACCTGTTCTGTTCATTCCCTCTGGGGCACCTGGCATTGGCCACTGTCGGATGACAGGATACTGGGCTAGATGGACCTTTGGTCTGACCCATAATGGCCGTTCTTATGTTCTTACTAAGTAGCCCCATCCTGGTAAAGTCCTTATTAACCCCAGGGTTCCCATTGCTCCATCTTGCTGGCCTCATTTGTTCTGTACCTCATCCTGGTTAGCCCTAGCTAGTACTTAAAGTCCCATATCCTTATCTCAGTCACTCCTGGTGGAGCCCTGTTAGTCCTCTATGTCCCACCCTCGTTGGCCCAGCTTAGCTCTGCTGCTTTTCCACCAAAGGCATGGGTCAGCTCCTAGCCCTAGTGACTTCTTGTATTTGCCTTTCGGGCCATTTGCCTCTAACGGTGCATTTAATAACACAGAGTTGGCCAGGAAATGTGAGGTTATTCGATATCTTTCCCTGCGACTGGCGGCACCTTGGTCACACAGAGCATCGCATAAAGCATCCAGAGCCAGCCAAGGAATTCCTGCCCGAGAACGAGTGTGGTGAGTTCTGGACGGAAAGATCCTTATCTGAATTCCTCTGCCAGTCAGGCTGACAGATATGTTGGGAGAAGAGTAGCTAAAGCGGAGGTTAGGCTGGCAGCGAGAACAGTTGCAAGGAAAATTTAATTAACAGAAGCATTAGAGGCAACAACTTTAAGTATGAACAGCTCTGCTAAGCAGGCAATGAACTGAGTCATACTTTGCAGGAGTGATGTGGAGACAGGGGGAGTGTGGAAGAGGAGTCATTGCATTTGCCTTGAAATGCAGGGGGGGAAAGTGAATTAATATAGACAGCACTGTGTTGTTGTCTGGTAATGGGCAAAGAAATCATAGGCTGAAAAGAATATCTGTCTATCTCCATACGTTTCTTTCTTCCATGAGAACTTTCATGGTTGTAGTTTGTTATCACGGAGAAACTTTACACTTTCAAAGAAAACAAAAACCAGAGGGGGGTGGGGTGGGGAAGTTACCCAGTTCTGCACAATATAAAGCTATAAGCAGAAGCACAGGAGCTGGAAAGAAGTTTGATCCTGCCCCTGAAATATCAGCATGCCCTTGGTACAGTCCATGCAGATTTAACTTTAAGATGTTCCCAGGTATTGGAGCGAATGAGGATTCATGAGGTCTTTCCCATCACGGTGGGAATGGTTTACTCATCTCCATGCCATGGGCTGACTTGGTTGTTCACCGTCACCGGTGAGGAAATGAATTCCTCATTATCAAGCGGGAACAAAGTTGTTCTCTAGCACCCAAGCGTACAGACGAAGAACCATCGCCATTTTCTCCCCCCACCAGATCCACGAGATGCATGCCACTGTGGGCACAGCAAGGGCCTGAGGCAGCAGTGCCAAATCCAGGACCATCAGTTATCCCTACAAGGCCTCCTCTTCCATTAGAAAAGACAAAGTTACAGGTGCAGCTTAGGGCAGAAAGGTCCCGTGGGGGGGCACGTCACTTTGCACTGCTGTAGCCCATCCTCACCGTGCAAAGGGAAGCGAGGGAAGCTCAGCAGAACGAGATTAGGAACCAGCGGGGTTTGTTGCCTGGATTCCTGTCTTCAGCCCCGAGGCCTCTTCATTTCCTCCTTTTGCTATGAACTCTGTACAGGCCCCTGGAGGAAGGTCCTGCTGGGGAAGGGGCAGGCTGCCCTGCACACTGGCTTCTGGGACAGTCATGTATCTGCAGAGCCCATGAGCCTGCAGACGCTGCTGGGAGTGGGATTGTTAATGCCGCCAAGGGCCTGTATCCGAGCTGCAGCTCTGCTACCTGTCCCCAAGGCTGTCTGAGGCGCTGGGAGTGTTTTGGGCTCTGTCAGATGTCTCATGTCCTCCCCCTTCTCTCCAGTCTGCTGCAGGTCCTGACACCCAAGCTACCCCAGAGCCCATAAGCAGGATGCCAGGGCTCATTAACCGGACAAGCAGCTCCCCCCTCCCACTCACAGCCTCCGAGGTCACCTCTTGCGTCAGCGGCTATGCCTTTGGGATGACCGCCTCCCTGACCTACGGCAACCCGGAGGCCCATCCTTTTGAAGGTAAGGTTCCGTTCCCTGGCGCGCAGGCAGCATGGATGGTGCTCAGGGGTCAGTATGGGAGACTGGTCACTGCTGGTGTTAATGTCAGCCTCTGAGTCCGGCTCGGCAGCCTCCCCGTTACGGACAGGGTACAATACTTGCTACTGGTGCAATCGCAGGGCCAGATTCTCTCCTGAACTGAGAACCGCTTGGCATAATGGGGGGTATTGGGGAGTCAGTTACAGGCACCTAATTCTCAAGACATGGCAGCTCCAGCCCCGGCCCCAGCATAGTTTAGAGCAGCCTAAAGGCTCTTCTAACTTACAACTGCTGGCTACAGTCCCTAAGGGACCATACGCCTGCTGAGAATTTGTGAAGAGGGGCTGAATTCCAGCCTGCCCCTTCTCCAGCCCACGTCCCTGCCCTCCCCTGGCATGTGCCAAAGTGGGTGAGGCATGCTTGGAGTAGGAGCCAGCTGAGCTCTCCTCCGCTATCAGAAGACAGCTCAGCAGAGGACCTGTGGGCCAAATTCTGGCCTCTTTGAACAGCAAAGGTGCTGGAGCTGGGAGAGGATTGGGCCCCTAGTGTTTTTTTCTTACAGTTCCAGGCTTCTTGCCTCTCGCAGTGTTTGCTTCTGCCGCTGGTGGTGCCAGAGGAAGGAACCTTTAGCAGGGTGTGTCTCCTCTTGGCCACCACACCAGAGCACAGGACCGTTGGTGGGGAGTGGTTGGAAACCTCACCCCTAGGGTGGCTGTTCTAAGAGCCTTCCCTTTGGCAGGTCTCTTTGTCTACCCACTGGATGAGTACACCACCGTGGTTGGGTTCGAAGCGGTTGTTTCCAGGCGGGCCGTGACCGTGCAGATCAAAGACAAAGCTAAAATAGACGACTGTTACTTGGACTGCGGGAGCCTCCCCAATGGAAGAGCTCAGGATGGCAGCGGTAAGGAGACCCTTGTGATTTGAATGGTCCAGGGGAGGAGTGGGGAGGGGAAGAGGAATCGCAGAGGGGCTGTCAGTTATGCGGGCCCGTGACGTGATGTCAGGAGCACGCGTATTGAACAGAAGCGGCGTGGTCACTTTGGGACAGGAAAAGCCATTGCATGCACTTACCACCGGCAGCAAAAGGTCTGAAAATCAGAGGTGGCTCCAGCTGCTTTTAAAGGCTCCATTAGTTCTGGAAGCTCCAGCATACGAGTCTAGAAAGACTCTAACTTCAGGGGGCTTTGGATCAGGCCCTTTCTGAGTTGCGACAAAGAGACAAGCAATTCTCCTTCCCTGATCCCAGCCCAGAGCAGGATGCCTGCGGAAACCCTTCTAATGCACCTGATGCTACTGGGAAGTTGCTGTGGGTTGTCACTTTGGGGATGGGAAAAGCCATTGCATGCACTTACCACCGGCAGTAGGGGCTGGTGCAGGAGGAGGGAGACCTGGACAGTGACATGGCCTCAGAGAGGAGCATCCTCTCTGGCGTCTATCCAGAGCGTCTCTCCCCCGTGACCTCTCTGTGCAGGAAGGATCGCGCTGGATGAGGATTTGGAGCGAATCGCTTTTGTGGCTAACCTGGGTGTGATCCCTCCGCTGGAAAGCGTGTCCGTCTTCATCAGCACCTCCTCGGAGCTGCAGACTCTCCCGAGCGGTGCTGTGAGGGTCCTTCTCCCAGCCGTGTGCGTCCCCAAGGTGCCCCAGTGCGGCGTGGAAAGCACCAGCCTCTCTGGACACCAGCTCCGAGCGTAAGGGGGAGCCAGAGTCTCCGAGTGGGTTTGATTTTGAGGAGTGGCCCAGATGCTGTGGTGCTGAGGGAATGTAGGGTGACCAGACAGCAAGTGTGAAAAATCAGGACAGGGGTGGGGGGTAATAGGAGCCTATATAAGAAAAAGACCCAAAAATCGGGACTGTCCCTAGAAAATCGGGACATCTGGTCACCCTCAGAGGGATGCAGAAATGCCCCCATTCCTCCAGCAGCCTTCTCTGGAGTAGCTCCAGCCCCTCCTATCTATACCTCCAGGGGGCTGAATGGCTGTAGGGTTGGGCTTGAATTCCTCCTAGATTATTAGGAGCTGAAGGTCAGGCCACTGTCATTGGAACGTTTCTATGAAAGCCCGTTTCCCCTAGTTCAGTGCAGGAGCCTCCCTTGCAACAGACTGGTTGGTTGGCAACACCCGCAGCTCCCCACTTCTGTCCTCAGCTCCCGTCTTGTGCCCCAGCTGCCACTCTTTAGCCAGTCCCATCTTCATCTTCTGATCTGCCTTGCTCTCTTGCTTTGTGCCCCGCCGGTGCCTCCCGCCCCAGCCCCCTGCTCACCCGACATGCTGCTGGGGATGAGTCCAAGTGGCTGAGATGCATGTGCTCCTGGGGCGGAGCTGGAGAGGAGAGACGCTCGGGCTGGCGGGCTGCTGTCTAGACCCACAGCCCTGCAGAAACCAGCTGCTGGCTGCATTAGGAGCTGCCGTGGGAGGCGGGGAAGCTGCCAGTTGCTTTGCCCCCAGCCGTGGGGCTGTGTTTGCAGTGCAGGGCGCGGGGCAGGCCCCGGGTTTGCAGCTTTGACTTGGCGCCATCTCCTCAGCAGAGATCGACATTCCTGCGGAGCTGAGAGCCCGGATCCGGCTAACAAGTTCTGTCTGGCCCAGCTGCTGGAGAGCGAGGCCACTAACCCCACCGAGTACGAGTTCAGCTTCCACCTGGAGATCCGGGGGCCCTGTGTCCTCGCAGGTGAGAGCGCCAGGGCTGCCCCTTGAAGCCCAGTCCGCTTGACAACCCCCTCTAAACATTGACAGCAGCCCCCCAGACAGAGTCGGTTTCAGCACGATAACCCTGCCATGACACCAGCTGTTTGTCTGCCAGCTGCAGCGCTGATGAGCGGGTGAGACCATCTCCCTCCCGGCACTGATTGCTATTTCTTCCTGGGGCTGCTCTTCTGCAAATGACGCTTCAGCACCCTGCCCTGTCACGTGGTACATTGGGCACCTGGGTGCAGGCAGGACACCAGGCACATTAGCACAAACAGATCCTTACTCACCCCTCCTGGTTCCGTTACGCCGTGCCCCCGCCCCCATCTCCCCACGCCAACTCTCTCTGCTTTCCCCCTCTGAGCCCCAGCTCCCCCCTGAATTCCAGCTTCTCCACCCGCCTCATACCCGCGTCGCATCCCTCTTTCCTGTGCAGGAGTCGAAAGCCCGACACACGAGATCCGAGCTGACGCCGACCCCTCTGCCCGCTCCGCCAAGAGCATCGTGATCACGCTGGCCAACAAACACACTTTCGACAGACCGGTGGAAATATTAATCCACCCGAGCGGTAGGTGGCCTGTGCTTTCTGTCCGCCGTTCGCCCTCTTTCTGGGGGTCCCTCCCATTCCGTGGTCTGGGCAGCAGGTCCCATTAGCTCTGTCGTTGCAGGTAAATGCCCCTTTTGTGTGGTAAACGTTGAGCCATCTGTGTGAACTAAACCTCTGAACCTACTGGGATGTGCCCATTGCTGTCCTCTAGTCTCCAGGTGCCAGTGTAACCCACACACCTCCTGGGTGTGGTGTTCTGTCCCATCTAATGGCACCGAGACCACGTAGTGAGAGAGAGATTAATGAGTCTGCTACAGCCTTAGCTAAGGGCCATATGGCTTGAGGCTCATGCACTAAGCTCCAGAGGCCCCAGGTTCGATCCCGCCCGCCGACGCGTGGGGTCTGTCGGCGTTACACCAGCTCGAATGCTGCAGCCTCCCAATTCTGTCCCTCGGTGTCTCTTGCAAACAGTCTAAGGCTGTTCTCTGCTTGTCCCTCTGACCTTCCAGAGCCCCATATGCCTCATGTCTTGATGGAAGAGGGTGACATGACCCCTACAGCATATGAGCAACACCTGAAGGGGAGAAATGATTTCATTAAAGGGACCAAGAAGGACCCCAGCGCCGAGAAAAAGGTGAGACGGAAAAGGCGTTTGCCAGTAGCTGAGGTTTTATCCAGGACTGGAGAGGACCTTGCCATGTGGGGTTAGAAGAGGCAGCAGCAGCATGGGGTTCCTCTGGGAATGGACCACAGTGCTCTAGGTTACATATGTTCATCCCAACACATATCACATGGGACCAGTAATCCCTGCAGTCTAGTAACCTGCCTCTGAGGGTGCAGAGTTAGCCCAGGGGGCCTGAGTGCCTGGGTTAGCCTAGCCCGGGTGTGAGCATCCCCACAGCAAAGCCCTGCCCAAGGGCTGTGTCCTCACTGTTTCTGCACTCACCATGAGTGTCTGGGGGCCGAGCCCATGGAGCCTTGTGCTGAGATGCTCTAGGATCTCTTCCCAGACAGTTGTGTCAATTGCGGGAAACTTTGCCCTTCGTGGGGGGAACTGTGGGAAGGCACCGTTACTCTCTCAGTACTCAAGTAATTTAGCTTGTGTCACTGTACAGTGTGTGGTTTCCAGCCAGAGTTAAAGCAGAACTCAGGCTCTAACCCCCTCCCCCTCAACCCCCCAAGCCAGATCAGCTAGCCAGGGGTTAAAGCATCTCCTAACCTGGGCAGAAGGTTTTTGTGTGTGGACTGTAGAGAGCTTTGGCCCAGGATAAAACCCAGGTAAGTGCTTGGTTTAACTCTGTTGTGAAGACATGCCCTAAAAGGGGCTTAAGGCTGATGAAGGCAGAAAAATTCTGTAGCACTCCTGATTAACTGAGCATGGGGTGAAACTCAGTCATAGAATTAGTGTTTATAACCATTAGTATAGTATTATAGTATATTATAAATATTTAGTGTTCTATTATTATAGTATTAATTCCATTACTTATAATCATTACCCTAACAATTTAGTTATAACGACAAACACCTTAGATTGCTAAATAAATATTCACTGTATCTGCATAGGTGGTCGGTTCCAGTGCGGAAGGGGTAACAGCATGCACAAATGGCTACTTGTGGTCATGTCCCTTTAATGCAATTACTTGATTTGCATACACAGTCGTGGCACATTGACATGCAATGTAGCTGTGCAGGGGGTGTCAATTGGAATTGGGGGTACTGAGTGCTTCTGAAAATCAGGTCCCAGGTGCCTCAAGTCAAACACCTAACTCGGAGGCATCCAAAATCAGTGGCCACTTTTAAAAATTGCAGTCCAAGGTCACACAGGGAGACACTATCAGTACTGGTGATGTAACCTATCCTAGCACCCGGTCCCACGTGTCCTGGGCCTCCTCAGGCTGTCACGACGACAGTTTTCTGGGTTGTTGTTGTGATTGTTCATTACATGTAAGCAGTAGCGGCGCCAGCTCTTCCGGCGCCCTAGGCTGCGGAAGGTCCCGCCCCCGAAATGCCGCCCCCAACAGCGGCGGCGGAAGGTCCCGCCCCCAAAATTGAACGGCCGGCCGGGGCGCCGGCGCCCCCAAAATAGCAGCGCCCTAGGCGACCGCCTAGGTCGCCTAATGGGTTGCGCCGGCCCTGCATGTAAGACGTGTTGACAATTTTCTTGTAGTTGTTTTCTTTCCTGTGCAATTAGATGCAATGATTAGAGCCTCATCTGTAGTACGCTGCAGGCGTCTCCTGTAATTCCGTTCTGAGTGTGGCAGGTGGAAGGATACGAACCTCCCACGCTGCTGCTCAGACGCCTGCCTGATTATTCTGTCTTGAGCCTGTCAAATTATCTAGTGGGTGTCTGACTCCCGAACCATTTTCCAATATGAATCCCACCTGCATGCCTGGGGGGACTGGCGGCGTGATCACACTGGGAACAGAGCAGCTAAGTATGGCTGGTGCCATGGCAAAGATATGGCTACACAGGGCTTTCCGTCCCCTATAGACATGACTTAGTCTCTAACGGAGGAGCCATTGAGTTGAGTATCCTGGTAGATTACAGGCTAGAATTACCGCTCCTGAGAGCATGACATTGAGCACCTCTTTGCTTAAATGAGTGAACATGGAACTTCGGCAGTAAATGGTAATTAATTTCCCTTCTTCATTTTGTTATGCAAATAGTTTGAATGCTCATTAGCTAGCAGGATTATGAGACGACTGCTCTGGAATCAACTGGCGGCTGACGAGATCTGATGAGTTTGTTGTAATTGGATAAGGGTGACGGGAGTGGGGGGAAGATATGGGACAGATGAAATATCTTCTCCAGCTGAGGCAGAGCAGCTCTGACTGAGGGTGTGTCTACACTGCAATGTAAACCTGGGCTCCGACTCAGGCTCAAGTCCTAACCCCCCTTCTGTCTACACACAAATCTCTCGGACTTGGGCTCAGACCCAGGGTCCTATGACCCCCTCAAGGGTGGAAGGTTCGAGCCCATCAAGGTGGGATCCAGGTTTCAAGCCCTAGTGTTTTGCAGTTTAGATACAGTCCCTCTTCCAGGCTCGGGTCCCTGGAGTCCGCCAAAAGTATCCCACAATTCAGTGGGCCGACTTCCTTTGTCCGCTCTCTCCCACGAATTGCCAGTCGACTCCAGGGAAATGGAAGCACCCCAGCCTTGCTATAGTACAGCAGCTCGGCATTTAACCCTTCCATTTTATTCTGACCTCTGAGCTGCAAACACACCCTAGGAGAACCTTCAGCATTTGCAATGGATCCCGACCAGAAGTCCTTCACAAGGCGCACTGCCCCGTGGTTGCGGGAACACCGCCAGATTTCGGTTAGTCTCTGGAGTGAGGCCAGCAAAACAACTGATTTTAGTCAAAGTACCAGGAATGACCATTCATACCCCCAAAGAGCGAAGAAGCTGGCGAGGCTGGAAATTTACCGGACTGGTGACCAGTGCAGGGAATGGAGTAAGTGGTTCAAGATGAAGTACCTGAAAACCAGGGACCACAACTGCACCTGTGCCCGTTTTGTGATGAGTTTGATCAAGTGCTGGGGACTGGGTCGAGCACCAAAGCCACTGGCGGGGCAGGATCACCTGGTCAGGACGGCGCCCTGCGAGCCCCAGGAGCCAGCACAGAAATCGATGGGAGACAGCAGCAGGCGCCGAATGAGGCAAATGAAGTGACTCTGCTGATGAAACTGATCCCAGAGGAGGTTTTGCCACAGGAGCAGCTGCAGCACATTCTGGGGCCATCCTCAGTGGAGCTTTTTCATGCCCCCCCAGAGGAACAGCCCGCCACGGAACCGGCCGCACAAACGGGAGAGAGAGAGAGAAACTGCCCCTGAGCCTGGTAAGTTTCTGGCTCCATTTTTGTGTTTACTAATATAGGAATGGGAGGGATTTCCCTTCTGTGAACCAATGCAAAAGACAGTATATGCCCTGGGTAGCAACGTGCATCCACTAATGGTGGATTGCATGCCAGCGCCCTGGCATCCTTCCCCTCCCGCCCCCACCGCTACATGGAATTCAAACTGGAGACCCGGAAATGCAAACAGTAAAACAAGCACGTAGAAGTGACGTTTTCCTGGGAAGGCGCACATTTTTGCTAGTTCATTCTGGTTTGTTAAAATAAGAGCCTTATATTACCTTCCCTGTATGTACGCTGCTCGGCCCCAACCCACGAGGCGACGAGCCACCCGAAGAGACGGAATTGTACAGGTGGCGAGGGGGACGGGCAGAAGTGCCAATGTAGTCCAGTTCTGTAAAATGTAGTCCATGCAGTCCCTGGGTGACAAAACCATTAGTCCCAAATCTGCCTGGGGGGGTGGAATTCAGCCAAGCGGAAGGGGGATGGCACAAGAGGTCTGTGTGTTTGCATGCAGTCCTAACAGGCTGCATTGGAAGTTGTGGGGAGGCACTAAGACATGCGGATACAAACACAGCATCCTGTTGATTCCCTCGTCGTGAATTCTGACCCAGTCCTGGGTGCTGAAAGCGACAAACTTTTCCCANGCCGCCCCCAACAGCGGCGGCAGAAGGTCCCGCCCCCAAATTTCAACGGGCGGCGGGGGCGCAGGCGCCCCCAAAATAGCAGCACCCTAGGCAACCGCCTAGGTCGCCTAATGGGTTGCGCCGGCCCTGGCTGAAAGCAACAAACTTTTCCCAGAGCAGGAACTCCAGAGAAGCAGTCCCATTTTCAGGGTCGCCTTGGTAGCTCACCGGCCCACTCCACTCGTAGCCGTGCAGTTCAGTCACCATACGTGGGAATACGTCAGTGGCATCCATGCTCAGTGTCCCACCAGCAGCTTCGACGAACACCTCGCTTTGCCAGTCGGGCACCACAAGGACTGTTCCGTCCTCCAAAATGTGCAATGTCTGAAATGATAGAGAAGCGCTGTCACCAACCTCCCCCTAAATTCCATTTTTTTTTTTAAATTGTGGGTTTGAATTTCCCATTCTCTCAGCACTGCTTTCACTGCAATGAATCCGGCTGGGTGCCGGAAGCTTTCGTGGTCTGAGCAGCCCTCTGCCAAGGTAATGAAGTTCAGTCTAAGAAAGTAACATTTTCTGTTCTGGAAATTCCAAACTGATTTTTTTTTCCTCGGCTCCTGCACTGAGCTATTCAGGACAATAACGGCGTGTGTCTTGTCCTATTCTAGGCCCCTCGACCTCTCCAGGTGGCAATATCTCCGCAGCTCACCCACATGCAGAAGCCTGGCTCACCGGACCTTCACGGAGTGTTCCAAGCAGAAGCTTTTCCGGGATTAATTTATGGTTGGAGTTCTGGACAGGGCCAACAAGCAGGTCGAGTACAAAAGGCGAAGGGACTTGGGCGAGAGGAAAAACATGCCGAGAGAGGCAAGTGGAAAGGCTTGGGCTGGCTTCGCAGCTTGAGGACAGGGGGATGACACAAGACCAGGCACTTGCTTCGCAGTTCCTGGACCAGGAATGGCGGTTAAAGGAGGAAGATAGAGGGCTACAGAGAGAATTGTTTGAGCGGCTGCTGTCTCTAATGGCTTCCAGGTTGCCAGCTGCTGCTGCACCTGCCCCATGGGCTGCATCCCCTCCATGGTACCCTGCCCTGCACTCCAGGAGCAGCTTGGACAACTCCATGGCTGGGTGGCCCATGCAGTAGGGCCCTATGAGTGGCTGAGCAGGGCAAATGTGCCCCATGGAGTCCTCACTGCTGAACCCCTCCCCTATGGATGCTTCCCCCTCCCCCCCCCCCGCCCATGGCGAACAGGGGTCTCAGGGGAGATGCAGTAGGCAGTGGGGTTGTCTTGTACCTAGTTTCATTGTTTGCATGTGTTTATGCGCTTTATTCTTGGTAACTTTTAAAGGTTTGGGTGTTGCTGGTGTTTTGGGGTGTTAAGGGCAACTGGCCTGGCCTGCAACAGTTTCATATTGTACTTGTCCAATAAATGTGTCAAAATAAAAGTTTTGATTTCATAAAGAAAACTTATTGCCATCACTGCACCACAGCATGTAATGTGTATTTCAAATAATAAAGGCAAACACGTGATAAGGGACAACTGGGAAGTGGCATGCAAAACCCATATCTCAATCCTTACGTCGGTTATTTACAGCAATCCAGACTGTCCCCCCATCCCCTTTCATAAGTGGTCACGTCATTCAAGAATATAATGCATGACAATCAACCTCCCTGGGACAGGCGACACTCACCTCCTGAGTGCCTCCTAGTGGCTGGGAGCAGTACTGCAAACCTTTCTCCCACTCCTGGCACCCCTTGTAGGTGGCTGACCTCGCTAGGCGGGTCTTCAGTGACTCAGTCCTCTGGCCAAGTCACACACTCAAAAATGAACCCCTTCCGGGTATCAATGAGTCAGCAAACTGTCTGCCTCCCCTCAGCAGGGTCTTCAGCCCCATCTCTGGGTCCTTTAAATCCAACCCTAGGACCCTATAAACAGCAGCCATGTATGGGTCCCTTCAGTTAGTTGCTGCTGCATTCCCTGGGCCTCTTCCCACCTGCTCCCTTGACCTCCACCCACTACCTTCGGGTTAGAGTTCTTAGGCCCTCTCTCTCCCAGGTCCCATAATAGCCAGTTGAGTGCCTGTGGCCAGAGGGGAACCCCCTTCCTTCCTTCCTTCCTTCCTTCCTCCCTCCGGTCCCAGCCAAGAACTGACCCACAAAGGCCCTGCAGATCCTTTTAGCTGAGCCTGCTGGGCTCTGATTGGCTGCTTCCCTGAAGCCTTTCTAGGCAGACCTGGAGGGCACACCTCCACTGCTCCTTCCTGGGGTGGGGTGTAGTAGGAGCATTGGGCCTGGTACACCCTGTCTCACCCCCCAGCCTACACAAGCAATCAACACCCTCCTACCCCCCGCCACAAGCACATTCATGGGGGGAGGGATAGCTCAGTGGTTTGAGCATTGGCCCACTAAACCCAGGGTTGTGAGTTCAGCCATTTAGGGATCTGGGGCAAAAAATTGGTCCTGCTAGTAAAGGCAGGGGACTGGACTCGATGACCTTTCAAGGTCCCTTCCAGTTCTATGAGATAGGTATATCTCCATATATTTTTTTATACAGGTACTGGTCTCTCTCTTCCATTGGCCCATGCAAGTCCATAAGGTGGGAGCACAAAGCATCCCTGACTTCTGTTGCCCGGGTGCATCCAGCTCCAGCTGTGGCAGGTGCCCTTTCGGGCTGAGTGTACTGGGCCAGCGGCCCCTCGCTGCCATAGCCCCATTCCGGGGGAAATGGCTCACCTCTGGCTTCACAAAGACTGTGACAAGCACAACAAGCCACAGGGAGGCGGACAGCACTGATGTCACTGGGATCCAAATGGTTCCGTAGACATCTCCAAGGGGATTTCAGCCTGCCAAACTCATTCAACCACCAGTCTCCATCTGCTGAGAGTGGAATTAAACCTTCTTTCACCAGGGCCTCCGAGATCAGGGGCTGGTTTCAAAAGCCAACGCAAAAGGGGGCACGTGGGGTCCTCCAGAATAGCAGTGGGGACAGTGACGCCGTTTATGACAATGTCACGTGGCGGGAATAATGGCTCAGTGTATGAATGTAGACTCCCAATTGGCAAAATAAGAAAACCCCAAACCCCTGGCATCATGAACTTTTCCAGTGCAGCCAACCCTTCCGTTCATAAATCGCCCTCTGTCGTCCACGAGGGCCTGCCCACCAGTGGAGTAGCACCCTTTGCAGTTTTTGTACTTGTGCTCCTGGAGGAGGGCAAAGTATGGGCTCACGGGTCCCATCAATGGCCCCGGTGCAGTCTGGAAACAAGCCAGCAATTACTTCAGGAGTATCTTTTATGCCCGTCGTCTTGGGGCCAACCACACCCCTAATTGCCTCCGAAATCTCTGCCACCATTTTACCCACCGTTGACTTTTCAATCTCAAACTGCTTGGCAATGGACCTGTAGCAGCGTGGGGTCGCCAACTTCCAGACGGGGATAGCAACCCGCTTCTGGACCGGCCAGGCCACCCTCGTGTGAGTGGCTTTGTGCTGGAGGGTTGGATCTGTTCACAGAGCTGCAGAAATACAGCTTTCTTCATGCAACATTTCTGGAGCCCCGGCTGGTCATTGCAGGTCTGCAGGATGATGTGATCCCACCAGCCTGTGCTTACGGCCCTGCTCCAGAAGCGCCAGTCTACACAGGGGGTGTGAACGGCTGTACCAAGTGAGCAACATCAGCCAGTTCAAGTCTGCCATGTCTGCATCCTCCCCCTCCTGCTCCATCATTAGATCTGTCCGGTGCCTTCCGTGGGTCAGAAAACGCTGCCGAAATGCCCACCAGCGTCTCATGGAAGCTCTGCCCACATCCTGAAATGGGCCCAAGCAAGAGAAGTGCTTGAAATGGCACCTCCTCCGTGTCGCTGGCTCTGGCTGCTGGAAGGGCGCAGACCAAAACGACGGCGCGGCAGGATGTGTTGGCGGGCTGCTCAAACCTCCTGTAACAGGCAGCAAGCTTTCCCACACTGCGCCACCCACGAAGGGTGAGAGTGGCCCCATTTCGGGAGGGTGCTAGGAAGTCTGGGATACCATTGGTTGGACTCGGGTCTGCCTACTGCAGTGTAGACCCCAGAGCCCCGAGTTCGGGCCCAGGTTAAAATATTCTTCACCTAGGGTTGGCCATCAGTATAGATGCTCAAGCCCTGTCTCGAGTGCCATTAACCCTGGCCTGGCATTGCAGTGTACATCTACCCTCAGTGTCCGGTTTACCAAGGCTTCCCTTGCCAAACTCCCCCTGAAGTCATTGGGAGGCCCGTGCTTATAGGGCTGCCAGGATTGGGCCCTGCTCGGCTGAGGCTCCTTTAACCTTGTGAGGTTCTGAGTGCCTCCCAGCATCCTCACCTGCAGAACAGCCTAGTGCACCGGGCACTGGATTTAGACTCTGGTTCAGTCCCCAGCTCAACCCTAGGCTTTTATGTGACCACGGGCAAGTCACTTACCCTACCCCGTGCCTGATTTCCCCATCTGCAGAACGGGGGTGATGCTTGCCTGTGGCACGGGGGTGCTGTGAAGAGAAGTGTGACAGGCACTACTCACCCTGTCCTGGAGTCTGGGACGGTTGGTTGTGGGTCCAGTGCAGTGGTGCTTGAGCTCTCTGGCCCTTCCAGGGTATTAAAGTCCAAAGACAAAGGAATCTGTCATGGATGGTTCAGACACAACAAATCCTGCATCTTGGCAAGGGGTTAGACTAGATGACCCTTATGGTCCCATTTAAGCCTATGGTTCTATGCATACAATGAACTCAAAAACATCTTCAGCAGGACCCCACCCTTCTGCTCAGGGCTTGTCTTCATGCCTTCTATTCAATTCTATTCATCCTTCTATTCAATTTTCCTAGGACGGGTCATCCCATCCACAGGGGACTCATCCAGGCAGCAAGCTGTCTCCATCCCTTGGCTGACACCAGCTTTCCCTTGTGAGGTGCTCAAATCCAAAGGTGTTCTTCCAGTCTGTATACGGCTGAATAGCAATTACTATGCTGGAAGACACCAATGGCTCCTTTAATCAGCTTTCTGACAGAGGTCAACGCTGCATGCTTCTGAGGAAGGTGTGAAACAATGTGACATTAGAATGGGGGGTGGGAGCGAAATGACTTCCCAACCCCTGCCAGCCGGTGAGCAATTTAGACGCTGAAGCATGAGAGTCGATGGCCCTTGTCATTTATAGCCAGGCTAATGTAACTACAGGGTTCTGTATTATTCCTGTAAATGTGATATGCATTTCCACAGGGGGCAGGGGGAGAGAAAGTCTGCCTGTGTTGCTGACAAATGAAGCCTCTGTGTGCAGATCAACCCAAAGTGGGGCTGAGTTGGGGAGAGATCAGCGGTACGTGCAGACCAATACAGAAAAAGAAGGGTTAGTAATGACGTTATAGAGGGCTCTGGGGCTGGAAGCCTCACTGGCTGTATAAAATAAGACCAATCATTCAGGCAGAAGGTTTGTGAACTTCCCATGAAATCAGCGAGAATCAGCAGCCTTGGTTTTTTCTTTTTTCAGAAAAATTGTTTGCTTAAGAGTGTGTTTCAATACTGCAGAGCTGGGACAAGGGGCCAGACTCTCCGCTGGTATAAACCGGCATCGCTCCATAAGTCAGTGGAGCTCTGCTGATTCCTGTCAGCTGAGGCTCTGTCAGCTTTCTGTTCTGTTGTTGTACAGCACCTAACACAATGGGGTACAAGTCCATGACTGGGGCTCCTGGGCGTTATGATCATATAAATAAATAATCATAATACACATAACAAAGAGGAGTCTAAAAGCATCGTGGGACCTCTTTTTTTTTTTTTAAAAAAGTTCAATGTTATTGATTTTTTTAAATGAAGATTGATACGTATAGTAAAACGAAAAAATGCAAAAAGCCAATAGGTCTGAGGTATGATGTGTAGTAAAGAAACTACGTAGCATGCAGTTTTCTATTGCAATTATACCTGGAGTGGTAGGCCAGGTATTTTAATGTATGTGATAAAATATGATAAAAAGAACAGGTAGAAAAAAACAGAATCAGCAGAAAATAACCGAGCTGGCCATTGTGCCCCATTTAGATGTGGAACAATGCTTGAGGTTGTCGTGTGTTCTGTTCCTAGCTCTGCCATTTAATTACTGTACGACCTTGAGCAAGTCACTTAAGGGCTCCGTGCCTCAGTTCCCCCATATGTAAAGTGCACATGCTAATAATACTTACCGACTTCATCCAGAGAGGCTTACTTAATAAAGTGTTCGGAGTCCTCTGCCAAAAGGTGCTTATCCCAAGATGTAGATTGGTGGTGTTCCCACTGTGCATTCATGCAGGCAATCAATACATAGGTATTCTCTGATTGGGGGTCTCATGCAGCATTTGCCCTCCAGAGTGCATCTTCCCTGATAGAAATCAGACATGTCACTGAGCACTGGAGCCGCTCCACGGGGGGCAGGAATGGGGGAAGCTATAGCAGAGGCAGAGCTCAGGTGCTTTTAACACTGTGTCATCTAACACGGCTCTGTTTCATGCCTAGAGTTGGGGGGAAAGGGAGAATACATGGAGGGGTTTTACAGATAAGCAGCAACACTGGTGCTCTTCCTCTCGAGTTCATTTCTTGCTTGTTGCAGACGGAAATCATCAGGAAACGTCTCAACAAGGACATCCCTCACCACCCCGTGCTCATGCTGAACTTCTGCCCTGACCTGAGAACCAGCCAGCCAGACCTCAGGAAAACCCAGGGAGAGTTTATATTTCTGATAGACCGCAGTGGAAGCATGAGCGGCACGAACATCAGCCGCGTCAAGGTACCACAGGGGGTAAAACGCAACTCCTAAAGGTCTGCAGTTGAGGGGAATTGGCTGAGCATTAAACTCTGGTTAAATATTAGCTAGCAAAAGGGTTTCTTTAAGTGCTGATGAATCATCTCTGCCCATCTCTTGCGGCTCTCTGGGTGTCCTGGGGTGTCCTTTCTGTGGATGGAACAAATCCAAAGCAGTTTTGTTTTCAGCATCTCACTGGTTTGCATATAATGTGTTCTTCAGCCATTCTCTCGGTGTCTGGTCAAATTTCACAGCCTAAACAGAGGGTTGGGACAGGTCAGTATGTCGATGGAAGACCCTTAGAGAAACTCAAAACACTGCAGGAAGTGCTTGGTGCTAGTCACTGTGTAGGTGGCATTCTGCCACTGACCTGCTCTGTGACCCTGGGCAAGTCATTTCACCAGTCAGTGCCTCGGTTTTCCTACCTGTAAAAGCAAAATAATAACATTTACCAACCTCAGCGTGAAGGACTTTGAGCTCTTTGGATAGAAGGTGCCATTATAAATAATAATCAATAACGTACCTGTTTAAATTCCCTTTGCAGCTTTAACTGGTAAATGAGTTATTTGTGGCCTGTGCTAAACTCTCTTGTAGTTTTGCTGTGCAGTGTTAAAGAGCTGCTGCATTGCACCATGACTATATCAGCGGAGGGTGACATTGAGCTGTCGAGGTAGCTAGGTACAAGTGCATATGCCAGAGGATGTGCCGCATGCGCTGTAATCCAGAGGTACATATGAGTAGGGCCCTACCAAATTCACGGTCCATTTTGGTCAATTTCACAGTCATAGGATTTTAAAAATAATAAATTTCATGATTTCAGCGATTTAAATCTGAAATGTCACGGTGTTGTAATTGTAGGGGTCCTGACCCAAAAAGGAGTTGGGGAGGGGGAGTTGCAGGGGTATTGTAGGCGGCGTTGCGGTACTGCTACCCTTACGTCTGCACTGCTGCTGCTGGCGGTGGCGCTGCCTTCAGAGCTGGGCAGCTGGAAAGCAGCGGCTGCTGGCTGGGAGCCCAGATCTGAAGGCAGAGCCGCTTCCAGTAGCAGCACAGAAGTAAGGATGGCCTGGTATGGTATTGCCAGCCTTACTTCTGCACTGCTGCTGGTGGCGGCGACACTGCCTTCAGAGCTGGGCAGCTGGAGAGCAGCGGCTGCTGGCTGGGAGCCCAGATCTGAAGGCAGAGCCGCTGCCAGCAGCAGCACAGAAGTAAGGACGGCACGGTATGGTATTGCCAGCCTTACTTCTGCACTGCTGCTGGCAGGGTGCAGCCTTCAGAACTGGGGGCCCAGCCAACAGCTGCTGCTCTCCGGCCGCCCAGCTCTGAAGGCAGCGGAGAAGTAAGGATGGCAATACTGCAACCCCCCCTAAAATAACCTTGCGACTCCCTTTTGGGTCAGGACCCCCAGTTTGTGAAACACTGGTCTCCCCCATGAAATCTGTATAGTACAGGGTAAAAGCCCACAAAAGACCAGATTTCATGGGGGGGGAACCAGATTTCACGGTCCGTGATGTGTTTTTCATGGCCGTGAATTTGGTAGGGCCCTACCTATGAGCTATAACCCTATAT
The DNA here is from genome assembly GCA_003942145.1 of Platysternon megacephalum. Lineage (NCBI taxonomy): Eukaryota > Metazoa > Chordata > Testudines > Platysternidae > Platysternon > Platysternon megacephalum. The sequence continues at coordinate 14,716,231 of QXTE01000014.1, read as the reverse complement.
AAACACGACCCATTGTTTTGAGGACATTATGGTAACTGGCTTTGGACATAGAAGTCAATGGGAGCCTTTCCATTGTTTTCAGTGCGTTTCGGATCAGTCCTGCAAACCTTACTCACATGAGGGGACTCAGTGAGTTCAGTGGGGCTATTTATATGAATACAGCTCACAGGATTGGGCCCTACGAGAACCAAGATGACTATTTAGTTCTTGGAGGTCCCATTAAGTGCTTTGCTGAATGGGGGGGGGGGCTTAGAGATGACCCCCTCGGGAGTGAAATAGAAGATGGGGGCTTGGGTATGGCTGGTAAATATTCTTCCCTTGGGATGGATTCAGTGCCAGCTTCCCCCTGCGACGTCTACCCCGTGGGAATGGCAGTTTGGGTAGACAAACCCGTGCTAGATGTACTCTAGTCACTTGCTAACAGTAGAAGTGAGGATGCCACACTGCAGGCTTCAGCACCAGCTGTACAAGCAGTACGGACCTACCATTCACCCACCCTGGCTGCAATGCAGACATCCCCTGAAAAGGGTGTCAATCGGGACGGAGCCTGGCTGTGCACCACTGTCTGGTATAACTGTAAAGGCCAGGACTGAGCCAGATTTCCCTCCTAGAAACTCCTACAGCCATCGGCGGGGAAATCACTCTAGTCACTATTTAATGATTCTTGTCTACACCTATTGCACTTCAGGGGCCAGGTCGGCGTTTGCCAGCTGGCCCTGGTAGGTCTCAGTGAGCAGCTGCAGTTTGGGGAGGGGCAGCTCTGGGAAGTTTTCTTTCTGGACTCTCTGGGGTCAGTTCACCCCTGCATGTTACATTTTCCTGAGCCTGTAGGGGCTGCTACATCCTCTCGCCCTGGGGAGGGCAGGCGGGGTTTGCAAAGCCACCCTTCCCCTGGAATTTCTGCCAGGAAAGGGCAGCTCTAAGTTGCAGGTGGATGCCCTGCTGGCAGAGAATACCTGGGAGAGCCACTGAATTAGCTCAGCGCCAGGTGTGCTGCCACACCCTCTCTTCCCACCGTGCCACCCATGTCTGGGGCTGAGCTAGGTGGATGGAGAACCCCTACCACTGCAGGAGCTCGGTCCTGGGCCCTGGTGCGTCCCCTTCCGGGCATAGTCTCTGCCTCTGGGACTTGCACCTGAGGCCCGCCGGCAGGAGCCCTGTTCAAAGTCTTATCATGGCCACGCTGGCGCTTGTTTCCATGGGAACAGGATTAGGAAGGCCCCCACCCACCGAGAATGAGAGCTCTGCCTGCTGTGCGCTGGCTGTTGGCAGAGTTCTGGAAGGGTTAGTTTGTACAGGCCACGTGCCAAGAGCCGGAGCCTGCTTGGGGGCCGCGAAAGCCTAGTACCCTCAATCTTATGTACGCACATGTGTGTTCGTGTGCGTGCATGGGTGCATACATGCGTGTTTGTGTGCACACACGTGAATTTAAAAGAAACAGATTTAAGTATCGCCCCATTCAAAATTCCCTTTGTCATTCTTTGACGAGCAAGCAGTCCCGTTCTGCCAGGCACTAGCACTTCTCTCACCTTTGCAAGTGTGAGACCCACGGGCCACTTAGGAAACAGAGCTGCCTGCAGAGCTTACCGTTCCCTGCGATGGTACCGCCAAAGGGCTACACTGAGATGTCAGAGCAGCTGGAGATGAAAGATTACTTCACTGATGTGCAAGGAAACACTGCTCCTCCCCCCCACATTTTACAACCTGATAGTCATTAGGAGCTTCTGCTCTACTTTGTGTGCATTCCTTCCCACTCAGAGGAGCAGTATCTAGTGGTCAGAAAACCTAGATTCTATTCCCAGCTCAGCTACTGATTCACTACGTGGACTAGGGCAAGTCACTTATCTCCCCGGCCTCAGTTTACCCACCTGCAAAGGGGGATAATATCTTCTTCCATGGGGTGTTTTAGGCAAAGTTAGTTGTTAGAATTTATTTTATATTTTTGAGAGTAGCACCTAGAATCTCCAACTGAATTCAGGGCCCCATTGTGCCAGGCGCTGTACATACACAAAGAGCTTACAATCGAAATAGACAGGACAGACAAAGGGTGCGAGAAAGGAAGGGCTATTACCCCATTTTACAGTTGGGGAACTGAAACACAGATTCAGTGACTCACCTAAGGACACACCCATATCTCCTGAGGCCTAGTCCCGGTCCTTACCCTTGAGAACCACTGCCCTATATAAATGTGAAAGATTATTGTTATTTAGTGACTCAAATAATCTGTGCCCATCTTTGTGTAGCCGGGTGAGATCTAGGGATGAGATGTGCTATATCAGGAATTGGTGGTGTGTAATGTTATTTAATGTATAACCTTGAGCTGTGGGTTCATTAATTCTTACAAGCTAAGCAGGTCAAGCCTGGTCATTATTTGCATGGGAGACCTCAAAAATAATTTCAGGCTGATGCAGGAAGCTGTGTAAATTACACTCCTATTAAAAACCCAGTGACTGCCAGCTCAGTGAAACTTGCACTATTTTGTCACTTTCACCTATTTTCTGACATACAGTGTACCCTGTGTAACCCTATCCTACCCTACCCGTTACATCACTGCTGAATTTAACTCATTATTCTTTATGGCTGGGATTTTTAAAGGAACCCAAGGGAGTTAGGCCTCCTGGATTTATGTACCTCACTCCCTTAAACTCCTTTGAAAATCCTAGCCTACAATAGCTGCTTTCTGGGGGTGAAATTCACCCTGGTAGCACAGAGGGAACTGTCTCTGGTACTGAAATGGGACTGCTCAGGAAGGCTCTGCCTGGCAGTTTAACTAGCATGGTTTGAAATGCCCTTGAAGATTTCCAGTCATGTGGCCATCCTGAATGGAGGAAGGATGCTTGCCAGCCCACCCTTTCCCTTCTATTTCTAAAGATAAGGAGAATCCACCTTTCAAGGCAATGTATCTTGAGAAAAAAAAAACCCACTCTCCTGTTTTCTTCTGGCTTCTGTCATTTGTAAATGTCTGAATGCAGTTGCTGCTTTTAATGTATTTTGGATGGATTGAACTTGATTGAATAACATTTGCATAGTCATCAGCTTGGACTATAAATTGCATGGGATGAACTTGGAGGAAATGGAGCTGCACGGTATGAAAACTGTGCTATGTGACAACAGAGCTATCTGTAGATTAAAATGAATCTAAAATGAATAGATAGGGAGTAATTTGGTGCTTGTGCTGTGTGTGTGTATAATCGGGGTGGGGGGAGGGAAGTCAGTTTGGGAAAGAAGGGAAGCCCAGACTAAAATGTTAAGGGGGAAAGTTCAATGCTGTTAATTTCCTGTCGCTGATTTCATTCTGGTGATCCTGCTCTAATGCAGTCACCATTTCAAAACCACTATATACAGGGTGGTGAGTGTGACTGTGTCAAGCATATATATTGACAAACATGGAATAAGAAGCAGATATTGACTTCTCTTCAGGTGAACATCTAGGTTTATGGATCTGTGAGATAAATATCGAGGGCAGCAAAACTGAGATCAATAGTTACCTCAAGGAGCGATACATCTTCCTACTCACTGAAACGTGAAGTCCGTATTCATAACATACATTTGAATTGCTTCATTAGAAATATCTGGAAATCTGTCTTTGAAAACTACTTCTAAAAATATCAACTTCAAGATCCTGGGGGGAAAAAATCACCTCTGCTGAACCTTTCAGGAAGCAGCAATTTGAATATGTTCTCTTACTAACTCAGAGGCTGAATAACAGTTTTCCCTAACTCATCTGCAGCCAGTCAGAATGCATCCATGTTCATAGGTTAACATTGCTCCAGATCTCTGTATTGTTTACCTCTCAGAGAGTCTCCAATACAAACTTACTGACTTGTCACATGACTGTTTTCAGCCAGTCATGAGCCAGGGTGTGTGTGTGTGTGTGTGTGTGTGTGTGAGTGAGAGAGAGAGAGAGAGAGAGAGTACAGGGCTCAGGCATAACCCCCCCACTGACGTCACTGGGAGTTCCAGACCTGGATGCCCTGCAGATGTGATGCACTGTTTGTAGGAATGAATTTGGGGTGGCCATGAAGCTAGAGAGGTGCTATCAACTTGTGGTCAATAAAGTTCCCATGAGACTTTAAGGATCTGATCCAAAGCCTCATGGCATTTTTCCATGAACTTTACTGGGCTTTGGGACAAGCCCTATGAGCTGAAATGTTTAACTCTGGTGCTGTGGCCAAGTTCCAAATGGGCAGTTACCGTCTGATCATCTACAATTCCCCTTCCATTGGAAGTGGTATATTTTTAACTTCCTGGCCTTTTGGGTCATCTAATCCATGCCTCTGTCACTGAGAAAGTGAGGAGGCTCCCCCACGTCCTTTGACCTTAGGAGCTATTCTCTCAGGACCTGGCTCTTGGGTTTCTGCTGCCCACGGCAAACTGACAACTGTATGATCTCATCCTCACGTAAACACACAACACTAAACCACTCTGGAACAACACAAATCACTGACCTGCACTTGGCCTTTAACCGTCCTCTTCTTCACAAGCAAACTCCATATCCACGGTCTCCTGTTTGTTGTCAAAACGAGCAGCACCCTTTATCCTGGAGCATTCAATTCCCACCATGCATGATATGAGATCGATTACATTTCTTTTCTCTAATAAAAAGAACCAGTTCAGAAGGGAAAGTTAAAGAGAATTTTTCAGGCGAAAAATCATTCATTGGAAAATCAAGCATCCTTACCTGTGTTGATATTCACACTTTGCATCATTCACACCGAGAGAGAGCAGTTTTAAAAAAATTAAAAAAACAAATTGCTTTTTTCAGTATTTATGCTGTTTTGTTTATTTTGTGCACTTTGCTCAAGAAAAAAACCACACCAGACAGTTTCTCACACAATACACACGGCTGCATTCACAAAGAAGATTTCTATCCAAAAATGGCTTACATTAATTTTTTTTAAGTTAATGAAAACAATTCTATTAAAGTTCTATAAAGCCTCTTATTAAAACCCATCCCCCAAATCTTACATTTTTGGGTGCATACTACCCATCTCTGTCCCGAGGAGAATAGCAATCAGATGCATGCAGTTTTTTCTTAATGTGTGAATCACATAAAAGCAAACTAGGCAATTGTGGTCTAGATGAAATTACTATAAGGTGGGTGTGCATCTGGCTGAAAGACCGTGCTCAAAGAGTAATTATCAATGGTTCGCTGTCCAACTGGGAGAGCGTATCTAATGAGGTCCCGCAGGGGTCAGTCCTGGGTCTGGTACTATTCAATATTTTCCTTAAGACTTGGATAATGGAATGGAGAGTATGCATATTAAATTTGAGAAGGACACCAAGTTGGGAGGGGAGGCTACCACTTTGAAGAATAGAATTTAAAATAACCTTGACAAATTAGAGAAATAAGCTGAAATCAACAAAATGAAATTTAACAAAGGTAAGTACAAAGTACTTCACTTGGGAAGTAAATCTCAAATACATGACTACAGAATGGGGAATAACTCGTGAGGTGGTCGTACTGCTGAAAAGGATCTGGGGGTGATAGTGGATCACAAATTGAATCTGAGTCAACAATGTGATGCAGTTGTGAACAAGGCTGATATCATTCTGGGGTGTATTAACAGGAATGTTGTAGGTAAGACACATGAACTAATTGTCCCACTCTACTAAGCACTGGGGAGGCCTCAGCTGGAGTTCTGTGTCCAATTCTGGGTGCCACACTTTAGGGAAGATGTGGACAAATTTGGAGAATCCAGAGGAGAACAACAAAAATGATAAGCAGGTTAAAGAACCTGACCGATGAGGAAAGGTTAAAAAAATCCAAGCTTGAGAAAAGAAGACTGAGGTGGGACCTGTTAACACTCTTCAAATATGTTAAGGGCTGTTACAACGAGGACAATGATCAATTGTTCTCCATGTCCACTGAAGGTAGGACAAGAAGTTATGCACTTAATCTGCAGCAAGGGAGATTTAGGTTAGCAATTAGGAAAAACTTTCTAACTCTAAGGGTAGCTAAGCTCTGGAACAGGCTTCCAAGGGAGGGTGTGGAATCCCCATCACTGGAGGTTTTTAAGAACAGGCTGGACAAACAGCTGTCAGGGAGGGTCTAGATTTACTCGGCCCTGCCTCAGTGCCGGGGGCTGGACGTGGTGACCTTTTGAGGTCCCTTCCAGCCCTGCATTTCTATGATTCTGTGAAACAAGCAGTGTTATTCTCATGTGTTATTGAACTGCATGCAGCCAAATGCAGGGTAGTGGTGAAGTTAATGTGGAGAAGGAAAGCCAGGAGGGTAGTGCCACTGGTAAAGCTCAGGCTGCCAATCAGATATCAGGCTTCCTGAGATGTGTTCACTTTTATTTCCCTCACCCTCACAGGATGCCCTGCTGGTCATACTCAAGAGCCTGGCACCGGCATGCCTCTTCAACATCATCGGATTTGGGTCGACCTTTAAGACCCTCTTTCCTGCCAGTCAAACTTACTGTGAGGTGGGTGAAGACATTTCTGAACTCATTGGCACTCACAGAAGAGGGCAGGGGCCTTGCAGCCTCAGATGCTGCCTTTGCAGGATGGTATCAGGGAACGTGCTGCAGCTGATGCCAACTGTGCCCTGCCCTGGGACTGTCTGGTCCAGGGAGCTGGTTGTGTAGCTCACTCACTGCCCTGCCTCTCTGTGTGAAGCAGCTACACACACCACTAGCCACAATCCTCTGGCCTTGTTCTGGAGTCCAAGTTCCTTCACTTGGGCTGCTGTGCTCACCTTGACAGGTATTAGCAGAGGGGTGCTAATATCCCAGATCCTTCCACACTGGGTACATGAATCTGAGAGGACAGAACCTCTGAGACACCAGAACCCCTCTCTTTGTGGCCAAGATAGTGACCTAGGTTTGGAGGTTCTGACTTTCCATCACATGGCTTTTAGGAACTCACCTTTCCTGGACTCTCGCTGCACTGGCCATGCTGGGCTGTTCCTGAATGAGCTAATGAGCAATAGCATGTGGGAGGGCCAGAATGATCAGAAAGCTCCTGAAACAGGAAAGAGCTGATCCTGCAGACTTCATCAACCCAGCCCCCTTCTCCAGCAGGTGCCAGGCCTCTCTGAGCCATCGCCTCGCTCACTAGAAGAGAACCACAGCCCAGTAGGCTGCAGGGTGGGGGTTTGCACACCGTGTAGCATCCGACATTGACAAATGGGATCTGGCCTTTCCATAAAAAGGCTACGGTATGTGCCAGTCAGTCACGCCTATAATGTTACAGGCATGAGGCTATTACCTCCTGATGTCTGGGTCGATGGCACAGATCACCCTCATCCAAGACAAATCCCGAGCTTTGGGTGTGGATTAACAGGCACTGGCTAGCCAGCCCCAGAAAAATGCACACAAAGTTCTGTGTATACCTTGTACAGCCCTAGACATCCATGCTGCTATCACAAAAGATCCTATGCGCTGACTTCCACTTTTCTCCATTCATACATAACAGTGCAGGACCTTCACGGTGGGGCCCATGCACTCACATGTACCGCTGTCACATACGCACCCTGCAATTGTCTTGATCGCGATTACTGTTTATTTACAGAAGCCCCTGCTATGTGCGAGGCTCTTTCCTAGCACTGAAGGAGCAGAGACCCTGCACTAGGGAGATCACGGTCTAAGGACAAACACACAGGTCTACACAATCGCAGCTGCCCTTGCACACAGAGTGAAACTACTCCCTTGCAGAGGGACAGCAGTGACACCCGGCCCAGGCACCAGCCCCCTTTAAGTCCTAAAGAATCAAGCTTAAGTGGGATTTCTGTGTTGCATATGCCTTGCACTGCCCTCCACGAGGGGTGAATTTCACCTACAGAAAATAGCTGCAGACGCATTGGGTGCGTGCCTTTTACAGAGGCAGCGTGGCTTGGTGGTTAGAGCAGGTGACCGACAGTTGAGAAGATGTGAGTTGTATTCCCAGCTCTCCCACTGACTTGCTGTCTGACCCGCAGCAAGTCACTTCTCCTCACCAGGCCCCCGTTTCCCCCATCAGCTAAAATGGGGGTGTCGTCATCTTGTACCGTGCGTCGGGATCCCCAGACGAAAAGTGTTATATCAGCGCTCAGCATCAATCAATCTTTCCCACGATGACTCTAGCTAGTGGGCGCTTCTGCTCCCTTTGCAGGAGAGTCTGGCTATTGCGTGTGAGAGCATCAAGAAGCTCCGGGCGGATATGGGTGGCACCAACATCTTATCCCCTTTAAAGTGGATCATCCGGCAGCCCATCCACAGGGGCCACCCGCGCCTGCTCTTCCTGCTGACCGACGGAGCCGTTAGCAACACCGGGAAGGTTATTGAGCTGCTGCGGAACCACTCTTTCTCCACCAGGTATGGATAACTCCGGGATCCTCTGGCATAGGGGCAAAAAAACCAGCATGTAGGGGACTCGGAGTGCAATGCGAGCAGCAGCTTCCGTCTTATATTTCACAGTCATCCCACACTCAGAATGAAAGGCAGGATGGTAGCTTGTAGTAGCAGGGTTTGGAATGGATCCCAGAAGTTCTGGTGCTTTTCTGGAAGGTCATCCAGACAATCTGAACCAGGGAAACTGGGCCTGGCAGTTTCACTAGAGCAGCTTCTTCGCTGATGTCTTCTGCTTGCAGGATTGACCTGAGGACAGTCTTCCTTGCCATCTTTTAATACATCTGGTTCTGAGTCCCAGCTGGGTCCAGTGCGGGGCAGCATAAAAATCAAATATTCTGAAAAGCAAACATGTGAAAAGCAGCTTAAAGGAAATGCATGGTATTTATGTGACATAAAGAGAACTTGTGGAACTCATTGCCACAATATATCATTGAGTCACGTGTCCTGGGATGGTTTTAGAAAAAGGATCCGACATTTATTAAGGGGGGGCCGTGCTGAGATTTGCAGCTATGGTGGGGATTGAGTCCCTCTGGAATGCATGAAAAAGCGTAAGTATCAGCACCCAACTTCCCACACTTGCTCCAAGGCCAGTGAGCATTTGAGGGGTGTGGTGTGTGTGGGGTAAGATGTGAACTGAGTGTGCACTGGATGTTAATGTTGCCGTTCCTGGTGATTTCCTTGCATTGATAGGAAATGCAATCAAGCGACTTTCCCTGTACATTTACTAAGGTCTTGTCCACATGTAGCGTTATCAGGGGAATAGCAAGTGCATTTTAAATTCACCCCCTACCTTAATCCTAATTAACTTCCAAGTGTAGATGAGCCCTAAATCCATTCAGAAGGGGCACGAATAACAGGATCTGCAGTTCTGTCCACACAATGAAACCACAAGGCCTTTCCATGAGATGAGGGAAGCGAGGAAGGAATTCCCCGCTCTGCAGGGCACGGGTATTGCAAAGCCAGGTGGGTTCTGGAGGGGTTTGTGCTTTCCCCTGAAACAGCTGGTTCAGAGACAGGATCCCGAATCAGCTGGAGCACCAGGCTGCACACCTTTCCCACCGGACAGGCTGCTGCGCAGTTTCAGAAACCAGAGAAACAGAACAGAAAAAACAAATGATCAGTTTCCCTCTCATCCTCAAAGATTCTCCTTCCCTTCTTGTGTCCATCACCCCCCCTCTTCCCTCCCCTTCTGTGGGGCCAGTGGGACCTCCAGACCCCTCACTCCGAGGGAGGAAGGTTCTGCTCAGCCTAGCAGCAGCCCTAGTTGTCAGGCTCCCAGGCCTGGGAGGTAATTGCTCACGGTGTTCCAGACAGGCAGGGCTGGAGAAGAGCAGAGAGGAACGAGGTGCTGGGGGGGCGTTTTGTGTTTCCTCTTCACCAGTCCTTAGGCAGACCTTTCCTAGGAGAGGTGGAAACCCCTGCTCCAAGGCAGGAGTGTATCTTAAACAGACGGGGACGAATCCTGAAAGGTGCTGAGCACCTGCAACTTCCATTGACTTCTGTCCATCCCTCCTGCCCTCTCGTAGAACAGCTGGTCATTTCCCTGTGCTCAGTGGCCCAGTTCCCATGGTCATCAGTGGGAGCAGAGCTGAGCCCTTAGCCGATGAAGTGAGACCAGTGCTTCCCTGCCCTTCACCAGCCAGCCAGGCCCCAGCCCCTGGCTTCAGAGGGGCTTGCTCACACCCAGGGTTTTTCCTGCCTGATGCCAACTCTTGATCACAGGCTTCAGCCAGAAGCAACAACAACAATGGAAAGGTCACTTTAGCAGAAGGTCAGGAAAGCCCTTGGCTGCCCTTTCCTTGAGAAAGTTTATTTGAATCCTGAGCAGAGCTAATCGCCAGGTCTTTAATGGTATCGACCGCAGGACTCAGCTGGGGAAAGCAGCTGATCCCCGTACAAAAGCAGGCTGTTTGTGTTCAGAGAGGGAGCGAGCTGCTGCAATAGCCGGCAAGCGGAGGTGGAGGGAGGGGGGTGCCCCATGGCCAATCCCCAGCAAGCCCGCGTCCCTTCGGGTACCAGCGGGGCGGCATCCCCCTCTGTCATTTCATCCCCCTTTGACCGGGGCTGAGCAGTCGAGGCTAAACATCTGGCTGCCTCGCTGCACGTTTAGGCACCTCACTGGAGACGGATTTCAGAGGGGCTGAGCGCCTGCAGCTCCCGTTGAAGTCAAGGGGAGCCGGGACTGTTCAGTGCTATTACATTGCCCAGCCTTAGTGGGGGATAGGGGACTGATCCTACACCCGGCCTCCTGCTCTAACGGCCCCCGCTCCTCGCCCCTGACCTGTATCCTGAATGTCCATCTTTCCCCAGGTGCTACAGCTTCGGCATTGGGCAGAACGCCTGCAGGAGGCTGGTGCGCGGGCTGGCTGCCGTGTCCAAGGGGAGTGCAGAATTCCTGGTGGAGGGCGAGAGGCTGCAGCCAAAGGTATTGCTACTCCGGATCCCTCCCATCGCCGGCTTTTCCTTGTGGGGAGGGGGCAAACCATGCAGGGCTCAGAGCTAGGGTCGGTCTGGATAGGTGCCCCAGAGCCTGGAGGCTTCTCTGCACCCCAACAAAGCTGGGCTGGGGCAAGGGAGCAGCTGCCCCATCAGAGTCCGTCCTGCAAAGGGGCTGGGCTGGGCCTGCATAAAGATGAGGGAAGAAGGCGGATGGATTATTTGCTGATTTGACAGACCTGCAGCTGAGCAGGTGGGTGACGGCAGGGGTCACTGACGGGCTTTGTGTCAGCAGGAGGGCAGCCAATGGGGCCGGTGCTTTTCACCCCAGTGAGAGCACAATGCACACTGGGCACGTCCCCTAACGATGCCCCGATGGAAAGGGGGAGGGGTGATGGGCCGAGGATACACGCTGGGCAGCAGGCGTGCTAACACCAGTACCCATCATGCTGACCCTGACTCGTACTGTCTCCTTGTGCTCCTCACTTTGTCTATATCCACCTGTTGTCTTTAGTGTCAGGGTTAATAATACTGACCTTCTTTGGGAAGTGTCTGAGGGCTAAAGATGAAGAGCCAGGGATTATTAGTCAATTATCAGCTCTTTGGGGCAGGGCCCATCTTTCTGTCCTGTGTTAATTAATAAATAAAACAAAAGGAAGTACTTCTTCACACAACGCACAGTCAACCTCTGGAACTCCTTGCCAGAGGATGTTGTGAAGGCCAAGACTATAACAGGGTTCAAAAAAGAACTAGGTAAGTTCATGGAGGATAGGTCCATCAATGGCTACTAGCCAGGACAGGCAGGGAGGGTGTCCCTAGCCTCTGTTTGCCAGAAGCTGGGAATGAGCGACAGAGGATGGATCACGTGATGATTACCTGTTCTGTTCATTCCCTCGGGGGCACGACCTGGAAGACAGGACACTGGGCTAGATGGACCTTTGGTCTGACCCAGTCTGGCCGTTCCAATGTTCTTATGTGTTTGTCTAGCACCTGGCCAGGGGGTTCCTGGGCCAGGACAAGAGCTACCACAACCCTAATAATAATAATAATAATAATAGGAAGCCTTAGAAACCAAGGGGGCAACAGCCCAATCCACTGACAGACGTGTGAAGAGGTGATTTGTAGCAGGACATGGGGGTCGTCTCTTCCTTGGTGACTCATGTCTCCAGAGGAAAGCCAGTGGCAAAGCGCCCGCTGGTGGAACCAGAGATTTGTTCCCTAGCTAGCTAGGGACCTTCCAATCCAGCCCCAGGCACCCTGCCCTCTTTCTGTATAATGGGTCAGGACAGAGCACCGGGAGGGAAGGGGCGGAGGAGCGGTGCTGAGGGATGGATCATTTTTAGCAGGATTTTAGATGGTGAATTTGAAGGAGAAAGGACTCCAGACCACTGGAGTTTTATGCCACACTGGGCTGTTAGGATATGCCAGAGGAGAGCTGCCCTGTGCTGCTGAGGGCATCTCCAGCCTGCTGATATATGTCCCAGTCTGAGACCAGCGATGCCAGGCCCTGCTTCCTGGTGGAGAGGTTCTGGCTGGCTCGGTGAATCCTAGGAAGGGCATTTAGAATTGCCACTTTCCCAGGTGTATCCAACAGGACAGAGCTGGGTGTCTCCACGTTGCCGTCCATCAGCGCGCCACGGCGTGGCAACACTGCAGCACCATGGGCTCACGTCGAACTGACGGGACAGTTCCTAAAACCAGGGGCCGCGCCTGCGATTTTGTACCACCATTTTTGCACTCACAGAACGAACTGCCTGATTTTCACCCCCCGAATCCCACTGCAGGGGCAGCAAGCCCGGTGTGGATTTCGCAGGCCCAGACACCACTCCCCGAAGCCGGGGGATCACTGTGACCCAGAACTGCCTTGCAGGCATGTTTCTCAGGCCCTGACTTTGATGGCGGGACCAGTTAACGTCCCACAAACATGGCTCGTGGGAAGCAGGATCAGGATGATCCTGAACACACCAGCACGGAGCCGTTGGACCGAATCCCCGCCCCCCCCAACCTCTCCCTCTCCTGAGCTGAAATTCCTGCAGGCCTCTCTGGACTCAAACAACAACAACAGGGTCCGTTTCCCAGGGGAACAGACATGTTGCATTTTAGTGAACTTCTCATCTCATTGGGGGGTGGAGGTGGTCACAAGTCGCTCTTGGCACAAGTCCTTGCTCTGGGACTGGCTTGCGTGGGCGAGGAGAGCTGGATGGAAAAGAGCCTGCGTGTCAGACTCATTGGGGAGTCAGAGCTTGTGTGCAGGGAGGAATGGAAGCGGTAGGCGCGACACGCTCCTGGTGGCAAACACAGCCGCAGTAGTAGGCACAGACCGAAACAGAGGACTTGGCATCCAGGCAGCTAATTAGCTGTGAAGTGAAGTCAAAATCCCCCCGTTTTGCTCAGCCCAGCCGCCTGGAGGTTCACAGGGTACACGGAAGGGAAATAACCGCGCAGTAGTTATGCTGGTTAAACTGACTTTAACGCAGGCTGGGAAGCAGTTTTGAGGTTTTGATGTCTGGCTCCCACGCTGCCAATGCCATAAATAGGGGGCTCCCTGCCCCTGTCACTTTCACTCCACAGAGTTGCATTGCAAGGTTCATTATTCACAGCCGCACTATTCCCACCTCGCCTGGTTACATCCTGTCTCACTGGCAGCGTTTGAGACCCTACAACCGTCTCTCTCCTACAGCATTTATACTCCAAACTGGGAGTTATGGTTCCTTTATCATCTGCCTCCCCTCCACTTCCACTCCCATTCTCTAGGGGTTTGTCTACACTGAAATCATGGGGGGGGAGGGGGGGATTGCTGCTAGTCTAAACACACCTGAACTAGCTTGGATTACGCAGTGAAGCCCAGGAGGGCTGTACAATTACTTGGGAGGCTAGGACATGCTGAAGCCCATGCTGCTGCAGCTTTAATCTAGAGCTAACGAGATTACACTAGCTCAGGTCTGTCTAGACGAGCTGAAGTCACATGCCATGATTGCAGTGTAGACATACCCTAAACCTTTTGCATTTCCCCGCCTGGCCCCTCTGGGATAGAACGCTCAGCTCTCCCCAGCAACAGTCATTGGGTTCATATGATTTACTGACGTCAGCGGGAGACCGAGATTCACCCTTCTTTGTGCATTAACTTGACAGGCTCCCATTGGTTCAGTCCAGCCTAGCACCAGGGTCGGAAACGCCAGCTGTAATGACTGTTTCACGGAAAGGGCCCGATCCTGTCCCCCCTATAGCCCATGAAGCACTTTCAGAGCCAGAGAAGCACAAGCGTCTGTGTTATAAATTAAGCCCCAAGACAGGAAAGGGTATTTTTACAGGGCTGTTAATACAGGCCTCACTTGTTATACGGATGGTCTTCAGCCATCTGAGGCATCAATTAATGGCCCCATCAAACACATCCTGGTGTGTCTTACAGATCCTGTATTGTGGACATTGAACCATATAGAAAGTTTAAAATGCCTTGTCTATAAATCTCTTTCTAACGTCTCTCTGCACTCTGGGAAGCAGTTCCGAGTGGGAAAGCGGTGACCAATGGAGAGCCTCCCAGTAGATTTGCCTGTAATATATACATGGATATTGGCCTAGATTTCCAGCTAGCGTAACCTGGCGTAACTCCATAGAGGTCAGTGGGGCTACGCTGATTTACATAGAGTGTAACTGACCCCAGCTGGCCCAGTGCTGAGCTACCAGTAGCCTCTTTGTGTGCTTGCGAGAAGGGCTCTCTGTCCTTGGGAAGACGCGAAGACACGTTGATTCCGAGCGCAGAGATCTCTCGGCGCCTGCACTGGAGGCTTGTTTGGAAAGCCCCAGGGAGTTCTCTAGAGAAAGGCAAGCGTGTCTCGTGGCTGGGGAGATTGGGAAGGGATGGCGCAGAGTTCGAGCGCACTCCACACTGTGTGTGAGTGATTAATGCCTATGCAGAGCAGGGACCCGCCTGCCATCCAAGGTACCAGAGTGTTATCCTGCAGCAAAGGCATCTGCCGAAATTCACACTGAGAATTTTCTGAAATGCACCCATGGTTGGTTTCATTGCCCCTGGTGTAGGGGGCTTGGCAGGGCAAAAAGGAAATTGGCTGGAGTGCAAAGGGCTGGTGGTAGATGGCACGATTTGGAGCAGCCTCAGGGATGCTCTAAGTTGCTTTCTTGGCCCAGACTGGTGTCTGGCAGCTGAAGGATCAGGTGGCATAAACCACCTGCACGCTCTGCCGAGGGGTTTGGAATACTGGAGACAGGTGGCGTGTAGCAGGTGAGTTCCCAGGGATCACAGGGTCCTATCACTCCACTCTGGTCTCTCACCCTCATGGGGCGGGAGGGGATTTCTGCCAAAATCAGTTTGCCCAATCGGCCAGATGTGTAAAGGGTGGATTTTTTCCACTTTCCCCTGAAGCGTCATGTGTAAGATGCAGGCAGGAGACAAGAGCAGCTGGGCCATCGGCCTCTCCCTGTGCGCTCAGCCTGTTCTGTCAGCTAGACTCAAGACATCACATTGTGATGGGCTCTGGAGAGGACAATCGGCGACTCTGAAATCCAGGTGGGCAGGTCTGTTTATCTTCACTGTGCAACACACGGAGACCCCCCGGCATGTTCACACACTGACATACTCACCCACAGGTGCGTGCCGACACGCTCAGGCATCCATGCACGCCCGTGCTCACAACACGTGCCCACACACTTGTTCACAACACCCTCCCCTCTGCCGTTTGACAGTCCACATGGGTTTGTGCTCTGTCCTGCCAGATGATCAAGTCTCTGAAGAAAGCTATGGCACCCGTCCTGAGCGATGTAACCGTGGAGTGGGTCTTTCCTGAAACCACTGAGGTCTTGATCTCCCCAGTCAGTGCCAGCTGTCTCTTCCCTGGCGACCGGCTGGTGGGGTACGGCATTGTCTGTGACACGTCCCTGTACGTCTCCAACCCCAGAGCAGTAAGTAACCTCTGCCACATTCCCCAGCCCCCACGGGAATGTAGGTTTGTTTGAGCATTCAAATGTGTTTGGGTGTGCATGTGCACGGTGTGTGTGAATACGTGTGTACGTGTGAGTGTGCCTGGGGTGCGGGTGTGTGCATTGTGTGTGTGTGTGTGTATGCGGGTGTGGTGGGGGAGCCCGTCATACACTCTCTCACTCCTCCCCGGTGTGGAGACTTGTCTCTCAGATATGAGTCATGAAGTGAATGTGGCTGTAGGGGGCAGAGGGAACCGTGGCTGAGAGCTCGGTCAGCAGGAGTTCCTAGCTTGGTAGCCACACACTGTTGTAGGGCTGTTCTCCCAAGGCCACGCTGGCCCCGACTTGAATCTTTCTTGGGCTATTATGCTCGTCACATGCACAGAAAACTCTGCCACCAGACAGGGTGTCTTGCTGAGTGGCTTGCCCCACTTCCGTTCACGGGTCAGCTGTGCACCACTGAGGTGCAGGAGGAAGTTGGGGTGGTTGTTTGATCCCACTGTGCTTTGTTCTCTTCCTCTCCTTCCCAAACATAACACAAGTCTAGAAAAGCACCAGCTGTAATCGCCTGAGGCATAAGGATGTGAAGGGATGAGGCAGGAGTGTTGTAAGCAAGACACGAGAAGTCATTCTTCCACTCTACTCTGCGCTGATTAGGCCTCAGCTGGAGTATTGTATCCAGTTCTGGGCGCCACATTTCAGGAAAGATGGGAACAAATTGGAGCAAGTCCAGAGAAGAGCAACAAAAATTATTAAAGGTCTAGAAAACATGATCTCTGAGGGAAGATTGAAAAAAATGGGTTTGTTTAGTCTGGAGAAGAGAAGACAGAGAGGGCATGATAACAGTTTTCAAGTACATAAAAGGTTCCTACAAGGAGGAGAGAGAAGAATTGTTCTTCTTAACCTCAGAGGATAGGACTAGAAGCAATGGGCTTAAATTGCAACTGTCAGGGTGGTTAAGCATCCTTGGCGATTTTTAAGAGCAGGTTGGACAAACACCTGTCAGGGATGGTCTAGATAATTAGTCCTGCCACGAGTGCTTGGGAATGGACTAGATGACCTCTCGAGGTCCCTTCCAGTTCTATGGTTCTACAATCAGGGACAGCGGGGGAGGGGAGAAGGGGTATGGGACAATTGGATAAAGGAAGAAGGGGCACTAGACATGGGGTAACCAGGCACTTCATCAAGAGGTGTGGGGATAATGTACGAATTGCTAAGACTGCCAATTCCATGCACATCCTGAGCCCTTTCCAGACCCAGCAGGCCAGAGCGGATGCAGCATTCCAGCCCAATTCTTCTCTTTCCCTTTCTTCCCCAGGACAAGAGGCGGCGCTACAGCATGATGCATTCCCAGGAGTCAGGCAGTTCCGTTTTCTTTCACTCCCAGGAAGAGGGAGCTGGCTCGGACAGCTGGAGCTATCCCAAGGACTCTGAGGGGGGGCTCCCTTCAGAGCGGACCCCTGATCTCTTGGTGGTTGGTGGAGAACCGAGGAGAGAATCTGACCCAGATACTGGTCAGTTTCTCCTTGTTGTAAACCCGATAGCATCACCCACTCCTCTTCCTGATCATTGCCTTTAGCCACTGGTTTGTCGCTTTCAGATAACATCCCTTCAGCTGTATCTCTGCGAAGTGACAGGGGTCTCTGGAGAAGTGGCAACAAATCACCGAAACCTCAGAGACTCCATTTGGCTTGGCTGCTTCATCCAACCATGTCTGGGAATCGAACTGGGAACCCACTGAGAATAGGCATCCCCTGAGATTTGCAGCACATCCTGGGCTTTGGCCCTGGGATTATTATTGCAATGTTTACGCTCCCTCTCGTAGCCAAAACCATCTGCACTAAAAGGTTTCCTGGCCTCTTGGTGACCCTCTGCAAGGTTTGGATCGGGCCAAATTCCAATTTCTGATGTAGGATCTTACTGAACCCCATCCCACTACCAGGCAGCCTGATGAGTGTATCCCTCTGGGGACATGCCAGGCCCTGTTGCTTCCACAAAGGGAGGGAGAGGGGTTAGATTAGGGGACTGGGAATCAGGACTCTTTGGTTCTCTATTCCTGGATCTGCCACTGACTTGGCCTGCGACATTGTGCAAGTCACTTTGCCTTTCCCTGCCTCACGTTCCCCATCAGCAGAATGGGGCAAATGATGTTTACCTACCTGCCACGCATGGGAGAGGACAGAGGTGCACAACTCTTTGGCTAGACATTCCTCAGACTTGCAAAACAGTCCCTTAACAAGGACCAAAGTCACACTCAGTGAGGAGAGAGGAGTCTGGGGCAGACGTAAAACCAAGGTCCTGACCTCATGGGCATTAACAAGTCCCTGGCACTTTTCTCAAGGCTAAGGGTATTAATCCTGTTGGCCCAGTCAAATTCCAACAGTGTCACGGCTCTGTTCCATCCCAGGAAGGGCTGCATGTCAGTCCTGGGTGCAGGGATCCCTGATTCGAATAGGGATCCTTCAAGACAAAAGCCGCTCTATGAACGTAAGTCCATGTACTATATTCCAAAGCTTGGCCCCTTCATGCCTGGGCCACCCCTGTGTATGAGCAGTGTGGAGGGTTCTTTCCCTTGGGTCTCTCAAGCGCAAATCTCTCTGTTGTCCTTCTCACTACCTGGTTTATCTCTCTCCCATCCAAGGTCCATCTTCCCAGCAGAGTCAGGGCGATTCTCTGTGGAGTGGGTGAGAGTGATTGGGCGGGAAGGGGCCTCCCACTCTCTGCTGCCCGAGACAAGGGATGTTAAAGACCTGACTGGCATTGGCTGGTCCCGCTGCTGATCAGCTCTTCCTTCGAACAGGGCTGGACCCGAAATCCTCCTCCAGGCGAAGGGTGTACAGCACCAATCAGATTGCCAGCCACGAGCCTTTCAAGAGGGTCCCCACAGCCAGCGATCCGAGTGCCGCTCTGGGGAAGAATCCCCTTCGCAAAGCCCACATACAGGATCTGCGCCAGCTCAGCCCGGAGCCACAGCCATGGCTAGCAGATTTCCAGGTAAGGGTCGGTGCTGGGCCTCGGTGGGATACACCAGCAGGGGCCTCGCCAGGGTATCCGTGCGCTGCTGCCAGCGCAGCCTGGGCCCTGCTTTCTAGCTCGGAGGGGCTCTTTCAGGAGCACATGGCAGTGTCACTGCCCCGAGGTCCTGGTACACGGCGTAGCTCCTGCCCGATGTGCCATTTTCTTGCACTGAAGCCTGGAGATGCAGGAGTTACACTGACTCCCCAGCCCCAGTCTCCAGCACAGAGGCTGCAGGGTAAGAGCCTTTCCTACCCTTCTCACCCCCCTGTTCCCCTGGACACTCTGGCCTCCCTGTACTGTGGCCACATAGGGCCAGGCTTTCAAATGCACTCAGCTCGGCTGGGAACCAGCAGCCCGATTTTTGAATGATCTCAGCGTGGTGAGTGGAAGGAGCCGAGCGCTCCTGAAAATCTGGCCCCCGGTGCCAGTGCAACGAAACATCTGGCCCTGGGCGCTCCTGAAAATCTGGCCCACGGTGTGAGTGCTGAGCAATGAAACATCTGGCCCTGGGCTCTTCTGAAAATCTGGCCCCCGGTGGAGGATTCCAGCTTCCAGACCCCAGTGGTTGCTTTGCAGGGTGCTCTCCTGCCTTTCCAATGCTGCGGCTTCGCCGTCTCCTCCTCGCTCTCATCTCCTGCATGACACCACCCCAGAGCTGGGGCTTCCAGTATTGCTCCCAGGCCCCAGTGCAACCGCTAGGGTGTAGGATGCTCTTCAGTGTGCCTCGTCCAATGCCTCCTCTCCCAAGGCCCTGTCTCCAAACCAACCGCTATTGTCACACAATGCTCTCCTGCCCACCTTAACAACACACTCAGGCGCCGCCACCCGTATAATCAGGTGCAGGGGCAGCCTTGCAGCGGCAGGCAAAGCTCCCGGGTTCTAAGGGCTGAGATCTGGGGCGCGCTTGTGCGTTTTGTGCTGCAACGTGGTGCCAAGAAGAAAACGTTGCCGCCAGAAATAAAGCCCAGCAGGCAGAAAAATCCTGTCCCGATTTCCAGCCGGGGGCACACGACAGGTCCACCACTTCTTTTCATAGCCTGGGCTCATGTGTTTTGTCGGCATCTCTACTGTCTACTTCATCAGCGGGGTCTGAGTTTTGTTTTGTTTTGTTGCTTGTTTGATCCTAGTTATACCTTTTGATTCTTCTTGGGTTCATATTTCACCAGAGTTTGGCCAAACGATATAAACCCTTCGGAGCTGGAGCAATGCCTGCGTGCCTCACAGCAGAACACAAAGTTAATCTTGATGCAAATCCCCTGTTAATACAACGCCAGGTCCAAGGCGATGCAAGATAGGGTACAAAAGGAGCTGGAGAGGAAAAGTCTGCCCCAAGCAAGTTTCCAGAGAGATTTTGCTTTAATTCACAGCTCTTTCTTTTCACCTAGACACAACAGGCAACATTATCCCCAGAATGAGTTTGCATCAATGTCCCGGTCATTCTGATCACTCCCACACCTTAAGAACCGTGGGTCCAATTCATTCCCTGGTGGTACTCCATTGGGCCAGAGAGATTCAGGTGTGCCTGAACCCCACCCATTGCAGCTGAGGCAGGGGACAGAGGTGGCTTTGTCACGTTTTGCTCCCCCACCATCCCAGAGACAGCTGGAAGCTAATTCAGCCCCTGGTTCAAGCTAGAGCAGCCTCCAAGCTGCTCTAACTTGTGCCAGCTGGAACAGTTTCCTAGTGCTTGTGGGCCCCTAGGGCCACCCATGCTCCAGGGATAGTGACTTTTTACAAGAGGAGGCCAGGGATATGCTGGGAATGCTGAGTGGGAAGGGTCCGAGGTTCAGCCCACAAGAAGGCTGCTCGCTTCCCTTCTGAGGTCATTCTAAACTGAAGTGAAAAGGTGAGGTTAGCTGAAAGGGTGATTTCTGTGGTCTGCGGTGAATCAGAGGCATTCAGTCCCCTTTGAACCTGATATCAGCATGACGATTTTCAGGCAAAGGGCTGGAATGGCTTGCTCCGGTGTTTGACATGCCTGAGATGGTCTCCTTCGAAATCAGTGTCTGCAACAAGCCTGGGCAGATCAGAGCAAGAACAGCTGCTGCTGCATCCCTGTTCCCATGACAACCCTGAACAGGGTATCTGAGGTCTTTGATATGTTTCTTCTCTGCCACAGGTTACAGAGATTGGCAGGGAGGGAAGGGGGGGCCAAGGGAAGGAAAAACAGGGCGATGGAGGGCTGTGAAAGAGAGACAGTAAGAGAGTGGAGGGAACAGATGAGTAGAACACGGGAGAGGAATTATTATCTCAGCCTCAGGGGTAGAGGGGGACTGGGTGCTAGTCATGGAACATCACTAAGTCCAGGCATTTCTAAGGGATGATTAATTACAGACATGCCAGGGTGGATGCTTCATTCCTTCTGTGCTGTAGGGCTGGCGAAGTATTTGTGTCTTTCCCCCATTCGGTGCCTGCACCGTTAGGGTTGGCCAGGCCCCAGTCTCTGTGCATTGTGGGGGATGATGTTGTTTAGAAGACGACAAGGAGAAATCAGCCCTCGTCAGAACGCAGCCAGGGGTTAGACATGTATGTTCTGCTTGATTTTAATTGCTGCCTTGTTCTACGCCATCTCTCACACTGTGGATGTGGGGGGGCAGCTTGACATTTTCAGAGATGTGAACGCAGAGTTCTTCTCCCCTCCCCCCCATGCCCACACCACAACTGGAAAGGAAAGGTCAGCGCATCAGGATGGATGGTTTAAACTCCCAGACGCTTCCCTGATCTCCAAGGAGAAAGGCTCAGGAGGGGAAAGAGCGAGTGGAAATGTGCCAGCAGTAGCTTCTACAGGGAGACTTTCCACTGAGCTCACATCAGATGCCTCCTTGCTTAGGCTCTACCACCTTAGGGGCATTTTCAGGGATCAGGAGAAGCCAAACTCAGCTGAGAACAAGGGGGAGGGAGTGGCCCTTCGTCGCAGGTCTCCCTACATGGGGCTGGCATGGCTTAGACAAGTCAGTGAGCCCTCCTCGCAGTACTAGAGGGATAGTTATGGGAAAGAAGCAAGCAGTGGGCAGGGACTCAAGAGGCCCAGTGGTGGGCGGGGGGGGGGGGGAAGGGAATTCCCTCCGACCCAGCCAGAGCGGGCTCTGGACAATCCAGGAGCGGTGGGGAGCTGGAAATGAGTTTGGTGATCCGCACCCAATCCACAGGAGACGGGCCCATCATCCAAAATCCACCGTCCAAACTGCTCTGCCCTCACTCCCCTCCATTCTGGTGGGCAGTTGTAGAAGAGAGGCCAAGGGTTGAATGGGCTATGGAAACGGAACGCCCCACCCAACCCCTCGAGAGGGCCCCACCAGGTCAGGGCAGAGGTATTTGCACCGGAGGCCGTGCTGAGCTCGGTCTGTGAGGAATCAGAGGATATTGGCCTTCAGGGCATCTTTCTGCAACACTAGGATTTCTTGCTCCCAGGAACGGAGTGTCCGTACAGAGACCAGCCTTAAAAACGCTGGACGAAGGTATGAATGCTGCCACCTAAGGCCTGCTCTGCACTAGAAAATTAAGTCAGCTTATCTATGTTGCTCAGAGGCGTGAAAAATCCCCCTCCCCCAGAGGGGCATAGTTAAGCCGACCTAGCCCCCAGTGTAGACAGCGCTAGGTCGACCTAGCTACTGCCTCTCGGGGAGGTGGAGCACCGACCCTGGGAGGAGAACCCCTCCCGTCTGCATAGGTAGAGTCTACACTGAGGCACTGCAGACAAGCCTTCAGGCTTAGCAGAATC
Source organism: Platysternon megacephalum (assembly GCA_003942145.1). Taxonomy (NCBI): domain Eukaryota; kingdom Metazoa; phylum Chordata; order Testudines; family Platysternidae; genus Platysternon; species Platysternon megacephalum. Next base: position 14,693,785 of record QXTE01000014.1, on the reverse strand, counting down.
GCTGACACATGGATCTGTTTCTCTCCCTTTCTGCCCACCTCCAAGGGACTATTTTAAGGAGGAGGAACGCTGCTCAGTTTTCCCTTCGTAACTAAGTAGCTGGGCCCCAGCCTGCCTATTTCGTCCTTCTCTTAGTTGCCATGTGAAGTAATTAAAAGAGCCGGATTGAGGAAATTCACATTTATCCTTCCGCTGGTCAGGGGAAGGCGCTCCCTCGATGACTCATTCCAGCCCCAAAGGGAATGCATCTGGGCCATGCACTGAGAAATAAATACCAGTCGGTTGTCAGGGGACCTTTGCGGGGTGGTGGTGGTGGTGAAACACTTGTGTTCAGTAAACAGATGCCGTTTCACATGTCAGCGTTTTGCATGTCCGACGAGCCAATAAGAGAGCTGGGTCAGGAAGGGAATGGGTCAAACACAGGTGGGTAGGTGGTAGGATCTCGCCTTCCTATCGATCCATCCGTTCTCTACACAAACCTCTTCTTTCCAGCTGTGTGTCGCCATACACCCCCCTCTAACCGTTGCTGTGCCCGTGTCTTTCCTAACAAGACCCCCACCCATTGTCCATGCCCGTCTATCCCACTCTGACCTTTCCCTGTTCACAGCCTTTCACCGCCAGCCCCTACGTCGCCACCACACGGATACGAGGCACCGGCGCCAGGAGGCCCTCTCTGCTGCACCAGAGCTGCATGTCGTTTTGTCAGGACGCGGACGTTCCCCAGCCACAGGATGGGCTCCAGCACATGGCTCCAGGCAGGTGCCTGGGTCAGCCGGAGACCAGCTCTGTCCTGAGATCCTCCTCGGGCAGCCGGAGCCCTGGGGATCAGGGTAAGTGACATCCAGCAGGTTGCTCTGAAGAGGGTCCACCTCTGGAGCACAGCTGGCCTAGCACTCTAACCAGTCTGTCTGTGCTCCTCCCACCATAGCACCTTGCTGCCTGTACAGGCAAATTAGGAAACATTTGGTCAAATCGTAAAGAGGCCAGTGGCAAAACTGCTGCCCCAACATGCCCCCTCCTGGCTGAGTATGGAATTGCACCACTTCTTGCCTCAGTTCCCCCTCCCGCCCCTTTCTTTTGGCCTAAGAGGGTCCTAATCTTCACTTTACAGAGTCTAGCCCCTTATTACCCTTTACTAAAGTCCCGCAGAAATGTAAACAAAACAAACCTTCAGCCCGGCTGGGCTCAGCTGGCCTCACAAGTACGTCTCATCCTCTACCGTTTGCCCCTATGCCTTGTCCAGGCTCCTGGGCATTCAACAACCCCACTGTCTGGGCTGGCAAACTCCTCTCCTCACTCAGGGCTTCAGGCAGGTTCCAGTTCCTTAAGACCCTGGTCTCCAGTCAGGCTTCCAGCTCACCCCTGGAGAAAGGAAACACCCCCCTCTCCTTTCCTCTGGGTCGCCTCTCTCCAGCTGGGCACTCCCAGGCCCCGGCGCTTTATGAGGAAAAATAAAACCCCAGCAAAAAACAACCCCAGCTCCCCTCCAACTGGGCTTTATCCCTAATCAGGCCTGGTGCTGCCTCCTGGTGCCCCCAGCCTGGTTAATTGGCCTCTCAAGCCCATATTAACCCTTTCACAGCATGTGTGGGGTAAACCAAACTTTGTTTCACTCGCTGGACCAGCTCCGCAGCTGTAATAAATCAGCCTAATTCCATTGACCACTGGTGGAGCCATGCCAATGTACCCCAGCCGGCCCACCATTCCCTTTGTAACCCTGCTCTTGGGAGCCCGAAAAAGGGGATGACAGCGTGGGAGGCCGCCCGTGGCGTGGCCATTATATCAGGTGTGTCGTAGACTCCCAGGGCGGTGTGTTTGTTGGCAGTGATCTCCAGGGTAGGGTCGCCAAGCCTCCAGGATTGTCCTGGGGAGGCTCCAGGAATTAGAGTAATCTTTAATTAAAGATCATGTTGTGCGATGAAACCTCCAGGAATATGTCCAACCAAAATTGGCAACCCTAACATCAGGGAGGTGGATGAAAGGTGCGTCACTGTTCCCACTAAAGGTTGGTGACAGGGCCGCCCAGAGGATTCAGGGGGCCTGGGGTCTTCGGCGGCTGGGGTCCTTCCGCTCCGGGTCTTCGGGGCACTTCGGCGGCAGGTCCCGGAGTGAGTGAAGGACCCGCCGCCGAACTGCCGCCGAAGACCCGGAGCGGAAGGAGCCCTCGCCGCCGCACTGCCGCCGAAGACCCGGAGCGGAAGGAGCCCTCGCCGCCGAACTGCTGCCGAAGACCCGGAGCGGAAGGAGCCCTCGCCGCCGAACTGCTGCCGAAGACCCGGAGCGGAAGGAGCCCTCGCCGCCGAACTGCTGCCGAAGACCCGGAGTGGAAGGAGCCCTCGCCGCCGAACTGCCGCCGAAGACCCGGAGCGGAACAAGCTCCAGGTCTTCGGCAACGGGTCCTTCAAACGCTCCAGGTGTGTTGGGCGGCACTGAAGGACCTGCCGCTGAAGACCCGCCGAAAACTCTCGTGGGGGCCCCTGTGGGGCCTGGGGCCTGGGGCAAATTGCCCCACTTCCCCCCCCCCCCCACCCTCTGGGCGGCCCTGGTTGGTGAAGCCTTTTACATTTGTTCTCCTGGAACAGCAGCTTATTTGAAAGCACCCGATGAGCGTCAATCACCCTTGGCAATGTTCTGGCCCCTTTCTGCATCACCAAGTTTCCCAGCATGCATTGCAAAGCGGCTAATGCTTTCCTGTGCTCCCCCATGAACGGCCAGGCCTACAACTGCACTTGGCCTGATGCAGCCCCAGGGTGCTGTACACGGCAGCCCTCAGCTGCTCTCCTCTTTTGCAGTCTGCAAAGACAACCGGTCGCTTGTATGAAGATGGAGCATTGCATGCTGGGATATGTCGTTTCAGGAGAGACATCCCCTCCTTCATGCTGTTAATTATTATTATTATTTTGCACTTAGGGTTGCCAACTTTCTAACCACACGAAACCGAACACCCTTGCCACGCCCCTTCCCTGAGGCCCTGCCCACTACATTCCCCCTCCCTCGGTGGCTCGCTCCCCCTCACTCACTTTTACTGGGTTGGGGTGCAGGAGGGGGTGAGAGTTGTAATGGGGCGTGCAGGCTCTGGGGTGGGGCCAGAAATGTGGGAGGGGGCTCTGGGCTGGTGCAGGGAGTTGGGGTGCAGGAGGGGGTGAGGGCTCCGGCTGGGGGTGCGGGATCTGGGATGAGACTGGGGATGAGGGGTTTGGGATGCAAGAGGGGGCTCCAGGCTGGGGAGTGGGGCCGAGGGATTTGGAGTGCGGGAGGGGGCTGCGGGTTGAGGCAGGGTGTTGGGGTGCAGGAGGGGGTACGGGCTCTGGGATGGGGATGCATGGTTTGGGGTGCAGGAGAGGGCTTACCTCAGGTGGCTCCTGGTCAGCGGTGCAGCAGGGCTAAAGCAGGCTCCCTGTCTGTCCTGGCATCACGCTGCGCCGTGGAAGCGGCCAGCAGCAAGTCCGGCTCCTAGGTGGGGGGGCCAGGAGGCTCTGCGCGCTGCTTTCGCCCACAGGCACCGCCCCCCCAGCTCCCATTGGCCTGGGTTCCTGGCCAATGGAAGTGCAGAGCCGGTGCTCGGGGCAGGGGCAGCGCGCGGATCCTCCTGCCCAGGAGCCGGACCTGCTGGCTGCTTCCGGGGCGTAACGCAGTGCCAGGACAGGTAGGAACTAGCCTGCCTTAGCCCTGTAGCACCACCGACTGGACTTTTAATGGCCCGGTCGGCGGTGCTGACCGTAGCCACCAGAGTCCGTTTTCGACCGGGCATGGCGGTCGAAAACCGGACACCCGGCAACCCTATTTGCACTGCTATCGTGTCTTTCATCCAAGGATCACAAAGTGCTTTACAAACACGAATGAAGACTCATAAAGACCGGGGAAATTGGTATAATCCCCATTTAACACAGGGGGAAACTGAGGCACCAAGCAGTTAAGCCACTTCCCCAAGGTCACACCGTGAGCCATTTGCTGTCAGATACAGAATACAGGAACCCACTGACATCAGTGGGTGTAACTGGGAGCAGAATTTGACCCCAAGTGTCCTTGCAGTTAATCCTGGGTTCTAACTCCTACTCTGGCATGTTGTCAAAGTGGCCCTCATTTGGGAAGCTCCTTGGCACACCAGTGACAGCAGAGGATGGGAGACAGCCTTGCCCTTCACTGTGATGCTAATTCATTATATGCTTGTTGCTTGCCTGCAGAATCTGCCCAGCACCCTTCCTTTGCCTTTGAAACAGAGACTTCGTCAGACTGGGATCCCCAAGATCTTGATCTCAGCTCCACCAGGGGGTGCCCGCGCTCCCCCAGGGCCATCTGCAAGGCGGTGGTGAAGGGGTTAAGGAGTAATCAGCCTGTCCAGTGGGAAATCACCTTTGACATCCGGCCCCTGTTCCAAGACAGAGAGAGCCGTGAGAACGGTGAAGGGGATCTGTGGAACGAGACCTTCCACCACTTGGCAGCCAAGTCCATCATCCGGGATTTCGAGCTGCTGGCCGAGCAGGAATGTGAAATCGAACACGGTAATGCCGGCGTCCTTGCCAGCCAGCCTCAGTGAGAATGGAGGGCCAGATTCCCAGAGCTGGTGTAAACCATTGCAGCTGCAGTAGCCTCAATTATACCACGTCAATTTACGGCAGCTGGGGATCTGGCCCTCAGTGTTATCACATGTTAACGCAAGGTCACATGGTGGAGATGCACCGTGGCCACGTGTTGATGCTCCATGTGATGATCTGAGGAGAGTCCCCCAAGGCTGGCCTCATGCCCTCTCTGCTTTTCTCCAGCTCACCTAATTGCTCATTAAATATCCCTGCTGCATGTTAGCACGCTCCTTCTCCTCTCCCTCTCACCTTCTCCCACACTCCCCTGCTTCCCACATAGGGCTGCTAGTTATATTTTTAGAGGGTTAGTCACGTTGAGTCGTGAGCCCAAATCAAACGCTTTTAGGCCTTTTGAGAACCATAACACAACACCTGCTGTTCAGCCCCCTCCGCCATGGAGTTGCAATTCTCAGGGCCTGGCTTTGAATGGAACATCAAACGGTTCCGTTCAAAGAAGTATCCAGAAGTTGAGACTCTACCAGGAAATCTAGCCCCGATTATCACTCCTCGGGGAGCTGTTTGGACACGTCTCTGAACAAGTCTGTGAATTAGCCAAACCTCCTGGGCTGGGGATCTCTTGATCGCACGTCCCCTTGTTATATTTCTGCTATTTCCCAGTTCTGGCACAGAAGTGCAGAGGCCTCTGACATGAAAATGAATGGGCTGGGAAAGGAAACGAAACCTGAGCTGAGAAAGGAAACCGACAGATTTAAGCCTGTTTGGCTGTGGTTTGAGTTTGGGGTGTTGCTTCAGTGACTGGGGAGGGTTATTTTTTATTTGCCCATCCATCGGCGGGAGTCAGAGAGCCAAATTCTGCTCCAGTTCAAACCCATTGAACTCTGGGGACGTGCATGAGCGGTAACTCAGCCCAGAATTGGTCTGAAAACACACTGTCCCAAAGACATATGAACCAAGAAGGCATCCACTGATTTCAATAGACTTACACCAGGGATGAATTTGGCCCCCGGGAGTTAATAAGGAGGTGGCCTTTTTGGCACTGCGGAACAAGAACCAGTGAGATGGGAGAGAGGGCCGTGGGGACACAGGCACAGGAGCCAGCGTACAATACTGAGCTCTGCCAGCTAGCAACGTCCTCTACTGCAGGCTGGTAGCATCTCTCCGTTCTTCATCCCTTTCTTGAAGTAACCCAGGGATGAAATTGTCATGGAGAAGTAAAATCAAATGCACGCATTAAGAAACAAGGAGAGAATCACTAGCCAGCCTGGAAAGGAGGAGAAGATGCTATTATTTAGATGGGAGCTGGGTATGCATGGGCAGCGACTGAAGAGTTGACTCTCTGCGGGTGCGCTGGGTTGCGGCTGGGCGTGGCATAGCAGCTCTTCTCTCTCTAGCGCCCCCTCCTGTTGGTCACTCTGGTCCCGTGATGCTCTGCCTCCTCTTGTGACTTCGTCCCCCAACCAGGTCACGCTTTAGTCCCATCCCTTCTGGGTATCAGAAAGTCCAACAAATAAAACTTCAGTGTGCTTACAAAAGGTTTTCTGCCTTCACCGGAGGCCCTGTGGTCCTCAAACCCATTTTTGCTCAGGGCTCTCAAACCTCCTTATCTTGTGTTGTCCAGGGCTGCACACCACCTTCCCAGTGATGGGTAGGGGTACCCAGCCCCTTCCCCCATTACACTTGGCTCCAGTCCACGGGCCCTATAATCAGCTGTCAAGAGCTGCTCTGTGAGACACCTTGCTGCTGCCTCCCTGGGCTTCTACCGGCTGCAGCTGGTCAGCTGGTCTCTCCCACTGCCCCCTGAAGTTCACCCTGCTTTCAGGGCCAGGACTCGCATGGCTGTTCCCTGGAATCCCCCCAGAAATCCCAAACCAAAAGTACAACTTAACCCAACTTCTGCTCTCTGTGGGCTTAACCTTCCACAGCTCCTCAGTTAAATGCCTCCCAGGGCTCTCTTCTTAGACATCCAGATCCTGCCCTGGTATCAGGACTCATCACCAGAGCTTGCTCCTACTCTCTCCTGGCCTCCTGCCAGACTTGTCTACTCACAAGAGGATCCCAGTGTCAACTCTTCCCCTGAGCGTCCTCCTTGACCTTCCCAGCCTCTCCACTGTCTAGTCCAGTGATACTCATGCCGCTCTTCAATGTGTCTCCTACGGCTCTTTGCAGCACATGCTATTAAAACACCGGGCGCTTTTACTATGTTATTAACCAATTAAGTTATCAACTTGCACCGAGTTATTAACTTATTTGCCGTGAGAATAATATATATGTATATAAAAAGCAAAATGTTTCCCGTCATACTGTTTAAATCTGACTAGAACGTATAGTAAATGAAACAATGAATCCACACGACTGGGGCTTTTTGGGCTTACCGCTAATTCGACTCCTGAACCACCGTGGTCTGAGTATCACTGCTCTAGTCCCAGAGAGGGATTGCAGAGTTCCTCCCTGCAGCCTTCCCTTCTTTATAGTCACCACCCAGCTCCTTCCCCAACGGGGCTTCATCTTTAATTAAGCCTGGGCCATCCCTTCCCCCCACACTGCATCCGGGTAGCATATTCGCCTCTCAGGTCCACATTAACCTTTTCATTGCTGTGTGGGGTACACACCCCATCAGAGGAGCACAGCTGAAGCTGGGTTGGGCTGCTAATTGGAAGCATGTGAGGCGTGACACCTCTAGGCTTGGCCTGTTGACCCAAGTGGGCTTGGTTTGTTGGTGGGCTCAGAGGTGTTTTACGGCAATGCATTGTGGCACATCACTTTCCAGTGGTGTGGTACGGATGGATTCGGAAACATTCAAGGGCTTTCGAAAGGCACTGATACCAACTGATGCCAGATCCAGCAAGCGCGGACTGTGATCCCAGCTGTGCTATGGTGGCAAAGAAACATCGGGCCATTCAAAGGGGCCCAGTGCCTCAGATCACTGGGTTCCTTGAGTTAAGACCCTACCGCTCAATATTAAGGTATAGAAGAGCTGGCAGCTTGATTGAGCCCATCGGTCAGAGCTGGCTGTCTCCCTAAAGCTGACTCAGCACTCCCAGACAGCCTGCCCTGCTTCTTGAATAAAAGCTGGGATGGGGTCTTTGAGGGCACAGAGTGAGAACAGCTTTCTAGGACACTAAAGCAGGTGAGGGAGGGAGAATGAGCAGCATAGGGGAATCTAATGAATGGCTCCTCGCACCATAGCCATCTCTCTCCTTCTTTCCCTAGGCCGTTCCCCTGTTCTCAGCTCTGTCCCACCTGGGAGGAAGCTCCAAACTGGCTGAGTGCCTGGGGTGCTTCTCCCTGGGCGGTAATATTGGGCTTGCTTTCTTTTTTGTGTGACTTCAGCGCTCGGGGGCTGGACTGACAGCCCTGGAGGATGCAGTGTCTGGCCCTGGAGAATGGCACTATCTAGGCAGCCACCAAAAAGGACTATGGCTTGCAGCAGCCACAGAAATTTTCCCATGCTGCCCCATGCCACTGTGCCTTGATCCTGCCCCAGAGAGACCACAGCTCTGGGCAAAGGGATTTATTTATATGGAGATATACCTATCTCATAGAGCTGGAAGGGACCCCGAAGGGTCATCGAGTCCAGCCCCCTGCCTTCACTAGCAGGACCAATTTTGCCCCAGATCCCTAAGTGGCCCCCTCAAGGATTGAACTCACAACCCTGGGTTTAGCAGGCCAATGCTCAAACCACTGAGCTATCCCTCCCCCTGGATATGGATATGCCAGTCCTCATGGTCAGTTCAGTCCTGGGCCTCTTTGCTGCGAGTGCCAGTGAGGAGGTTGAGGAGTGTAGGTGGCTTTTGTGATCTAGGCCCCGGGAGAGGGACTGAGCCCACAAAACTCATGAATCGTAACCTGACGTCTCTCACCCAACAGGGTCTGGGAGGCGGTACCAGGTAAATGCTGTCCAAGCCAGCCGAGCCTGCAATGTCATCAGCAAGTACACGGCCTTTGTCCCGGTGGACCTGAGCACCAGTGGCTACCTGCCAACCGTGGTCGAATATGCCAGTGCAGGTAACAGGACACTCCAGCATAGCGTCGTTACTAGGCTGGGGCTGGCCTGCCTCCCACACTCCCTGCTAATCTCCTGAGCCACATTGCACAGGAGCGTGAGGGGCCAACCTGGGGGTGTCACACGGGAAACCTGGTTCAGACAGCACCTCAGAGCTTGGGCAGGGAAAAAAAACCAGGCCTGCCAATGTAGGTAATAATAACAAATCCATTCTCTTCTGTGAGGTTCAGGGCAGCTGGGCCCTGGATCTCCAGCTACTCCTTCAGTGCAGTCTCCATGGTGCTCATGTGTCCATGTATCCTGGTCTCAGAGGTTCTTAGTCTTGGGCTATGGTTGAGCTCTCCAGCATTGGAGCCCAAGGGTGGGTCTGCCCAATGTGGAGTCCAGGGGCTTTCCTCTCCACCACGCAGTCCTGACTGACCACAGCCAGCTTGGGGCCTGGAGGTGAAGGGGTCTCTCATCCTGGGCTGTTCTGAAGGCCCGCAGCCTACGACAAAGGGGTCGTTGCAGCAGGAAAGGGGGTGTGCTTGGTTGGAGAGCAGGAGTGTGACGAACGTACCTCTCTTGAGAGCCTGTGGCCAGTTAGGGGAGTGGTGGGCTCTCAGAGGGCTCCAGGCTCTTAGCATAGAGTGAGCGCCACAGAAGCGGCCTACTGATGAGGAAGAAGTCCCTAGGCCAGACAGGAGTACAGTAGTCGGTCCCAGGGCAAAGGAGGGTGCCATTGCTAGGCTTGGATGCCGTGAAGTGACTGTCTTTCACCCAACTCACTTGATTGGCATTGTGTTTGTCTGTCCATTGGGAACGGTAATGCTGTGAATTCCCTTTGTTCACATCAAGGGCCAGCGTCCAAACAAGGTGGCCAGCGGAGCTCAGGAAGCAGAAGGCACCGAGTCTTCTCCGTCGGACTCGGACGCACCCAGTCGACTTGCGGCCAGGATGGCGCAGACGATGGATTTTACAGCATGAGTAAGATTGAAGCCCTTCTGGGGCTCAGTACTGTAATCATTGATTAGAACCCGTGGGTATGATCTTTCATAGGATGTGCACTGACACGTGCGGTCAGCCCTCTCCATTTTTTGCCTCTGGTCAGTTTTCTTCTTCTGCCCTTTTCTTTAGATCTGATGCCTGTTTCTTGAAGGGCAGTAACAGCACCGAGTTTAACTCCTGTAAGCAATGGCAGCATTTTCAGGATGAAATCCTGACCCTAGTGAAGCCAGTGGGAGTTTTGCCATTTACTGCAATCGGGCCAGGATTTCACCTCAGGAATCTGTAATCTGAGCAGCACCTGGCCAACAGCCACAAACCCTGAGTTACAATGCCCTGGCTAGCTCCAGGGTAGATGAAAGCAGTCCATCTAGGCTATGTCCCATGTGACAAGATGGCCGATGTAGTATAGTGGGTCCTGCGCTTTTCTTGGTGTGGGGCTAAGATGCCACCTCTTGCCCCTGCTGTTGGGGCACCGAGGGCCCCACTAGTGGCCCGGGAAAATGGTAAAGGAGGGAAGCGGGGGAAGGGTCTGGGTTTGCTCCTTACTCTGAGCCCCAGCCCCTCTCAACCCCTGCGGGTTCTTACCCTCTTCCCCCTTGGGTGGGGTACCTTCGGTCCTTAAACACTGGGGGAGGGAGTCTCCCTCCCCTGCTGTGGCAGGGTCTCCCTTACTCCGGTTTTCTGATCTTCCAAGTCTCACAGCACACCTTCAAGCTCCAGTCCTCTCTCCTTCTCCCCTGACTGCCTGAAGCAGAGGGTTTTATTAGGTTGCTAACAGGGCCTTAATTGACTACAGGTGCTCCAATTAACCTGTAGCAACCCTCCCTAGTCTACAGGGAACCACGCCTTAATTAGCCTAGCGCTTATATACTTCCCCTCTCCCACTCTCCCACTGCTCCCTGGCCCTCCTGTCTCACACCCACCTGCTATAGAATTGTCTCTGTCTTTCCGATGGCCAAAATGACCGCTCTTTGGAAAGGAATATACCCAGCTACTGCCATATGAAAGGTCTGATGAGGAGCAAAGTATGTGGTCTGGACAGCTAACCATGTTTCTGGCTGGAATCCATCTCTTGAAACAGGGCATCTATAAAATAACTTATTCTGAAACGCTCAGCTCACGAGAAGTAACTCTTGCCGGTGCTCTGAGGTTAACTGGCAGCCACAACACAGGGGACGTGAGGGGCTGAGCCTGCTGTAATTAGAGACTAGGGGACTTCAGACGCTTGACTGTCTCTGTAAATCTCCTACTAATGAAGATAAGTTAGGTTGGACTTTGTCTCACGCAGTCATGACTGCTGCTGAATTAAAATTATCTTCTCGTTCAGGGACAAGGAGAGAGCTGGAATCCATGATTGTTTGGAAAGTAACTGTGCTGAAAAATAGGTTCTCTCTCTCAGAATATATCTCGAATCAGCTGAGCTAGGTCTCTGCAGAGGGCTTGTCTAGGGGGTCGCACAATAATGTTTTGAACTCGCTATACATCCAGATGTTGTTATATTGCAATGCAGGCATTTCTATGACCAGCCCCTGGAAGGGAAGAGTGGCCATTTGCCAGCTCCTCTTATATGTATTGAAACATAACAATAAATACAAACAACAGGCAGGCTGGATCCATAGCTGCGGAAATAGGCTTAGCTTTATTGAAGTCAATGGAGAAAACAGTTCAAGTTATTCGCATCAATTACCCTCCCCTGATTGACACGTGTATACACAGGTACGTCGGATCTGCCAAGCTGGAACAGACCAATGGTCCATCTAATCCTGTATCCTCTCTGTGGCCCTGGGCAATACCAGATGGTCCAGAGGAGGTAATAACCTCCTCACAATGCACCAAATTGTGCAATCCTCTACCACGGTGGAGGAGAAGGATTCTCCCTGACCCCTACTAATGATCTATTTATTCTTTGAACTGTGAGGATTGTCATCTCTAGTCATTTCTGCCCTAGCTAGAGGGACCCACAGAGGCTATTCGGAATCGTACAATTAAGCACCTAATCCTTGCTGAATGTTACTGCAGGATTTGCTTCCACAATTTCCTGTGGTAGTGAGTTCCACAGTCTGAGGTTGATAGTCTTTAAAATTGGGTTGTCACTTCTCCTAGCTCGCATCCTTACGCCTTATCAATGAAAGACCCTTCCATAATGACGGTAGCTGAGTCCAGCCCATCCCCCTGCCCAGTGCCTTGATACTGGATGCCTCAGTATCCCAGTATGCCCACTGTTCAGAGTTGTAGTTTGACCAGGTTTCGGCCCCTCCATAAAGGCTTCAGAAATCTGCCACACCAGCCCTTGTTTGCTCTAGGTTCAGGCCTCCTGCACTCACTAAAGATTAGACCTTGGCACCACTCATGTTAGACTTGCTAAATAATCCAGTGGGCATGACAGCTTCTTTCCAAGCTCCCCAGCTTCTCAGGGGTAATTTGACCTGAAAAGCTCAGTTATCAGCACTTGATCATTAGCACTGTCCCAGTGTGTACTCCAGGTTCCCTGGCAGCACAGAGGAGATACGGGTTGCATTGGGAGGATGAGCACAACGGCTTGGATACTAAACATTTCTGAGACACTGAAAGGTTTCCCATCACCGAGAGCAAGAGAGAGAGGAGGAAATCTCTGGCTAAAAGAGAGAAAAACCCCATTAAAGGAAATTTAAAAAGCCAACCAGGTGCAGCTAATAACATGTCTGATGATGCTGTAACTTGCTTCCCATTTTCTTTACGTGCTCAGATAAATCACATTTCTCAAAACCCACTTGGTTTATTTCAGAGCTTGAGGCTTATAAATTCTAGATTTTTTCCTGGAATGAATAAAATACAGACTGTCTTGGCATGCGCATTCCTGTAGCACCTTCCATTCCAGCATTCCTGAGCAGTTTCCAAACCTTAAACCGCACAGCGTTCTGGAAAATGGGACTGTCCCCATTTTACAGAAGAGGAAACTGATGTTTATGACTTGCCCAAGGTCAAATAGTGACTCATTGGTAGAGATGGGAGTAGGAATGACTCCTGCTCTGCTCCAGGTTCTAGGCCACACTCTCTTCCTGGATTAGAGTAGACTAGAATGAAGGTCACGAGAGCCTGATTGGTGGATTCAGATCTGCAGAGGGACACAGCAATGTCTGACCCTTTGGGAGCCCCCTTTTAAAAGGCTAAATAGCCTCAGGTCCTCACACCTTTCAGTTCAGTATGACGGTACAGTCAGCTCCACCAAGACATGTTAGAATGCATCTTCTGGGGTTGGAATTTCCTCCCCTTAACCCTTAGAGCTCTGGTTGTCCTAAGCAGAGCTGAGGTATATTGAAGGAGCCCATCAGGTGCCATGAAGAGAAAGTAGATGTGGCGGAGGTGCAAAGGGATGGTGGATGATGGAACAATAGTGATGACGATGCAGTGGTGATGGGTGAGCTGGATTTGGTGGGGGTTGATGGGTTGGGAAGCAGGGATCTCTGTTCAGGATTAGGGTTTGGTAAAGGTGGAAGAGGGGCCCAAGGATGCTGAATGTGGTTGTGATGGGGCCTCTGCCCCACACTGGTGGAGAAAGGGTTAAAACAGCCCTGGGGAGGCTACGCAGCAGACAGCCAATCAGTGAGGGGCTGCAAGGAGCAGCCAATCAGGGCAGAGCAGGCCCATATATAAAGAGAGCTGCAGGGCAAGTAGTCAGTTCCCTCTTGGGAACCCTGGGAGAAAGGGCTGAGGGAACTGCCAGCACCCAGGACAGAGCAGTGCTGGGCCGGGTCAGGGGAGCGAGAGGGAGCTCCAGCCTGACTGGCTGAAAGACTGAAGCCCGGATACAGGGCAGAGAAGGTACTAGGGCTACGGGAAAGTGGCCCAGGGAAATGGACGGTGGGGACAGTGGAAACAGACAGAGCGTGGCTGCCACCTACAGGGTCCCTCGGTTGGGACCCGGAGTAGTGGGTGGGCCCAGGTCTCCCCCCTGACTTGCCAGTGAGGGGAGTGGCCAGTGAAGGGCTGCAGTTTGCCACAGAGGCGAGTGGCTGGACAGAGGACTGGTGAGGGGGAGAACAGAATGGGGCACGGCCGGAGGGCTCTGTCCTGAAGAGGATGCCGCGATTCTTGAGGTGACGTGGGTCCGGAGCAGAAGTGACGGCAGGCGAGACACCTCCCGAGGAGAGCGCCCTGGGAAAAGACTGAGCTAATTCCCAGAACGACCAGCAGGAGGCGCCACGGCAGTGAGGTGGAACCATTCCAGTGGTTAATAGAACTGTCACACTGTGTAATCCTGACATGGCACTTTCCCTCTCAGTGTAGCCATGGCGATAGTTTTGATTTGGAGACTGGTGTCGAAGGTAGCTACATCCTCAGCTAGTGTAAATCAGCAGAACTCCATTGAAACCAATGCAGCTACCCAATGTACACCAGCGGAAGGTCTGGCCAAGCCATGGCAACCAGGAGGAGGAGGAAGATGGTAGTCTGTTGTGGTGCCAAGGGTGACGAACAAGCTAGCAGACAGACAGGCAGTGCTGGCTGTTATGGAGGAGGATGGTCATGCTGAGGGCAAGGGGGCCGGTTGTGACCCTCACTCTGAGGCCAGGGTGATGCTGACACATGGTAATGATGTGGAGAAGGGTGATGTGGCCATTGTGCTTCTGCTGTTGCAGATGCAGATGAGAACAGCCTGTCGCCCGGCAGTACACCTGCCTCTTCCGGCTGGGAGCGCTACAGTGTCCCGGAAGGTAAGAGCAAGACATGCACAGGATTTCTCAAGGTCGCCGAGGCACCACTTCATCCGACTGAGGTTTCAAGTTGAGCTGAAATTTTTTTAAACCTGCCAGGATCTAAGTTCAGGGTTCTGTGCTTCTCCTGCCACGGCTGGTCACAGCCAATGGCAGGGCAACATCTTTCTGCACTGAGCCAGGGGTTGGTGAACCTCCAGTTGTTAGAGAGAGCTCAGACTTCTGAAGTCAGGTGTCGGCAGCTCCGTGCCTGAGAAAATGATTTTCAGCTATTGCATTTTAAATCTGGTGCCTGCCCATGACTTTGGCTGGTGATTTGGGCTCTTAACTGAATTATTTAGAACTACTTTGGCCAACATTTTTTAAACACTGGTGCCTAAAATTAGAGACCTAAATCCATATTTAGGCAGCTAAATCAGTGCTCTGATTTCTAGAGGTGCTAAGCACTCAGCATCTCCCAGATAGCCTTTCATATGAACATCTCAACATTTTTTTGAGTGGTGGATAAGTATCATTATCTCCATTAGACACATGGGGAAACAGAGGCAGCGAGAGATGAAGTAACTTGTCCAAGGTCACAAAGCAATTTAGTATCAAAGCCAGGAATAGAACCCAGGAGCCCAGCCTCCAGCCAGCACTCCCTGAACTCTCTGATTAACGCTTCCTTGATGCCAGATGTTTCCTCACTTCAACCTTGGCTCTGTATTTCTCCCCAGCTCCGCTGCAGAGTCCATCTGCTTCCTCTGCTCACTCCCAGAAGTCCATTGATACCCTTTTTTCTGCCAGGTAAGGGGCAGCAGAGCATTCTCTGACTCAATGAGACCCCAGGATGGAGTATTCCACTGCTCCGTGTTTTCTCCTGGCTGTGGGTTTGACAAAAGGGGCCCACACGAGGGAAAGCCTGTAGGCTGTTTGGGGGTGTGTCCATATCAGGCAGATGGGCAGCTGGTTACGCTGTAGAAAGGGGGCTTGGTAAAGGGAATTTCACTGACCAAAATGCTCTGCAGTTCACTCTTGCTTTGATACCGTGAAACTCATTGGCTGNTGGGGGTTTTTTTTTTTTTTTTTTTTTTTTTTTGCTGCCTGGGGCAGCAAAAACCCTGGAGCCGGCGCTGCACACGAGGGAAAGCCTGTAGGCTGTTTGGGGGTGTGTCCACATCAGGCAGATGGGCAGCTGGTTACGCTGTAGAAAGGGGGCTTGGTAAAGGGAATTTCACTGACCAAAATGCTCTGCAGTTCACTCTTGCTTTGATACCGTGAAACTCATTGGCTGGTTTACGGGGCGAGGCAGACAGCTTGTGAGCCAGGCTTAGTGACAATCAGCCAACAAGTTGAGCCCGACGATTAGCAAACAGCCAACCACACTGCCTCTTTTTTTATTCTTTATTTTAAATGTATCGTGCAAATTTGGTGCTTGTAAAAGGAAGGGAAGTACTGGGCCACTGGGCCACTGATGCAGCCTGTTGAAATCAGTGGTGTAACTGCGAGGAGGGTTTGGTCTGTGTAGGCTCTAGTCTAGACACAGGCATCACATGGCAGCAGCAAGACAAGCTTTCCCTAACTCTGACCTGGAAGGGCCACCAGTGAGGGGAGTTCAGGCTTGGTCAGTGGCCCGGGTCTCTCTGCTGAGAGGGGTGAGTAGTGCCAAGTGTGGTGTGGACACCTGCCCACAGATCCCCAAATTCATGTGACGTTGACCAGTGACCAGCCAAAAGATGGGAACATTTTGCAGTCGCTGTCTAGCTAGGCTGGATTTAAACCAGGAACTTAATGGTGAAAGATTCTCTAGCCTACTACCATGCCCCTGAGCCATCCAGGGAGGGAAGAGTGGGGATATCTCCATGTCATCTGGTATGGAGAAATTGTGCTTGTCTAGGCCTATTGAAATCCAAGGGGACAGAGGCTCCTAAGTCACTTAGGCATTTTTGACAAAAAAAATCCTTCTAAATTTTTCCCTTTTCTAATGACTTCAAGAGATGAGGGATCAAGGCAAAATGCCCCCTCTCTTCCCCACCTACCTACAGACTCCTCACACTCTCTTCTGGCTACCTCCCTGACTCCTGTCCTTGGAAACTCCTGTCGGAGTCCCTGAGTCACATGGCTCATCCAGAAAGTGACAAGAAAAGGATCAGGGTTCCCATGTTTTTGACAAGCTGAAGCATTAGCTTCTGGGCCACACAGAAATGATGGTCCTCAGAATGTCCCCTCCCAGTCTGATCTTTTGGAGAGTCTAACAGGAGATGTTCCTGGATGGAATTTGCCTTCCTGTGGGCATATGCTAGCTTGAGGAGACTTATCTGTGCAGAGTGGGGAGAATTTCCCATACCAGAGGCAAGTCTAGTGCAGAAGAGAAAGAGGAGAGGGGGTTGTGTCTGTTGTATGGGAAGCCAGTTGAATTGATGTCTCACAGCCAGACCGAGCATATGTTTCTCTGATAGCTGCATTATCGCATGACTTAGTTTAGGGCGCGGTATGTCAGTTACTGGGAATGCTGAGAGGTGATTGGTTAGTGGGAGGCAATGGGTCTGAGAGGCAGGTATATAAATGCCTCCTTTGTTATCTCTGTCCTGACGCAGATTGACCCTTCATAAAACGAGACTGCTGACTCGAGCAGCCAAAGGCTTCATGAGTAAATCCCCGAGTCGGGTGAATGAACCCAGCTCCGAGAGCAGCAATGAAAACATTGACTACCTACCCCTGGTAAGCAATCAAACCAGACCTCAGGCTCATGTCACTGGGATGATGGGAGATGACGGGGGCTCTTCTGGCATATCACCATGCACACACACACACACAGACACACCACACACACGCGTTAGCTTGAGTTCTGATCAGCAGGCACCCAACTCCCATCCCCAAACCCCCGGTTGGGCTGGAAAACTTCCCAAAACTGGTAGGGGCAGAAGAGGCCAAAGCAGAGACCACTGCACTGGGGGAAAAGGGGGAAAATGTGGCCCAGCTGGGGCCACCTCTCCCCCCAGCAACCTTTTGGACCCAGAACTGTGGAGGGGACCCTCTCCTGTCAATCTGGAGCGCTGGGCGCCCATGAGGTGGATTCTTGGTGGGTAGGTTGCTCCAAAGCCCTGGCTGTGCACGCAGAATGTGCTCGTCCCCAGGGCCTCACCTCAGCGCCTCCCTAAGGAAGTGTTGTTATCCCTCTCCACAGGTGTCTCTGCAGTTGGCCTGCGGTGCCTTCCTGCTGAACCCGGCGTTCTGCCACGCAATCGGCATTCCCATGGAGAAGCTGAAGTGGACGTCTCCGTTCACCTGCCACCGGATGGCTCTTAGCCCCTCCGCCAGCTCCTACAACACTAAGAAGTCAGGCCCGCCTCGGGAACCCAAGAGCCCTGGATGCAGCCGGCAGCTGCTGGCACCGAACGACGTTCCCAGAGACAACTCCTCAGACAGCGACTTCACTCCCGGTGCAGCGCTGAACGGCTATGGCGAGGCTACGGGAGACGCAGGCCGGCCTCGCCACTTCTCCGGCAGCGCAGTGGAGAGCCTGTCAAAGGCCCTGAAAGCTGAGAATGAACTCTCACCCCCTGCCATCACCATCCGCCGCTTCTCCTCCCCTGAGAGCACCCAGTCCCCTCGGGAGCTGCAGAGCGACAGCGGCAGAGGCTCGGAGTCAGACAGCTCCGAGCTGCAGTCCCTGCTCTTTGACATCGAGCTGCATCAGTGGGCTGAGCCAGAGGGGATGCTCTGGGCCACAGCAGTCGCCCTGGCCTGGCTGGAGCACAGCTCTGCCTCCTACTTCATCGAGTGGGAGCTGGTGGCTGGCAAGGCCAGCATGTGGCTGAGCGAGCAGGAGTTCCCGGAGGGCCGGAGCCTGGGGACCGTCAAGTCTGCAGCCCGGCAGCTGTTTGTTTTGCTCAGGCACTGGGACGAGAACCTCGAGTTCAACTTGTTGTGCTACAACCCCAACAATGTGTAGGAAGGGGGGAGTCAGGCAGTCAGCTGAGAAAGCCTCTGGGGTACAGGGACTGGTCCTTAAAGAAACCCGGTCTAACGGCTGAGCTCCACCACTACCGTGCCACGCCATGCACCTTTATTAGGACAAGCCTTTCTGCGGGCCAGAAAATAACCCAGGTCATTCAAACCCCAGCACTAAACAATAATTCTTCTTGTTGTTGTATAAGCAGGGTATGATTCACCTGTAGCACTCACTGCTGCAGGATGTTAAGGCCAATATCTAAATGAAAGGATTATTCATTTCTGTGACTAGGAATAGCATCTCCAGTTACACGAGGTACTAGGCACCTTCCCTTCAGGCTGGGCTTCATCGGATCCCCAGCACCAGTCCCAGAAAGAGAATCCCAAATCTTCATTCAACCATCTCATCCTTCACGCTTCGCCATCCAGCCAAGCCCTTCCCTTTTCACCCAGTCACCATCAATCCTACGTTCATCTTTTCACCCAGAGCATTTCCAGCCGTGAGTCATCGTTCCCCGGTCTCCATCTAGACTGCGTTATCGTGAAGATTAACATGTCTCTTGTCTCAGGGATTTGTGTTTGAGCAGCCACTCTGCCTCAAGGTTACTGGAAATCCAGCCTGCGGCCAAGCGGCTTAAGATGGAACCGCGACCCTGGGGACGGGGAAAACAATGGAGTGAATTGCCAGGTCCCCCCACATCACTCATTCTCTACAGCTGTGGAGTTGGACTGGGATTTTCAAAGGAGCCTACAGGATATAAACACCCAAATCCTATTGTAATCCCAATTGGGTGCCCAACTCCCTTAGGCTTCTTTGGCTAGCCTGGCCTTGGTTCCAGGACAGTCTTACGGGTTGGTTCACCGCTGACAATGTGCCCTAGAAACTTTTGCATGCAGAGGGGGGGCAGGCTGGGGTCAGACGGCACAGCCAGCAAGGAGCCGCAGGAATGCAGGAGGTGGATTAAAGCAAATCTATTCCCCAGGCACTTTCAGGCCCAGCGTAGCAGAGCTAGTAGAATGCACCTTGGGTTAGAGCAGGTCAAGCTCTTCAGTCCCCATCAGTGCATTGAGTACATTCCCGCTACGACTGAGCTGAACCCGTCCCCATCAGTGCATTGAGTACATTCCCACTACGACTGAGCTGAACCAGAAGGTCTGGGCCTGCATTGTGTCCACGTGTTCGAGCCTGTGCCACTTTGTCCAGTGACTATGAAGCTTGTGTTCTTACACTTAGATTTTCCGACCCTCATGCAAAACAGTCTGCTGCCCCGTTGAAAGCTTCTGCTAGCCATGCTTGTGGGTCAGGGGTTTGGTGGAGCTCTTTTGCCATTGGACTGGCCACCTTTTCCCCCCTGCCCCCCTTCCCAAGCAGACTGAGTGCCACTTTCTTGTGCCTACTGCAGACTTGTTGCATGACTTTTCATCGTATCTCCCCTCTCGTAATGCCCCTCTTGAGTGTGTGGGCAAAGCTAAGCTCTTGACTGTGTCTTTTGAACAGCTTGGATTCCATCATCCTTCCTCTAGCCTCGCTGCTGAATTTGTTTCCATTCTCGCAGTGCTGTGTTTTGACTTGACTGCCATACCCCAGCACGGCATATGACAGGCAGCATCTGTGGATACCTGGCTCCATGCTTCTTAATACAAAGTGACAGATGATAGCAAATTGTATCGACAGACCCTTTTCTGACTGTAATTACTCAGCAGGAACCGTTCTGAATCAGTTATTCATAGTGGAAGGCAACTTTAAGCCAGAGACTCCAGCTCTCAGCAGCGTCACCAGAGCCGGTCCCATTAACTCCTGCTAATGCCAGTAACCCACTTTGGCTGACAATTGTCAGAAGCATATTAATTAAATGAAATACATTACAACCTCCTTAGTTCAGAATAGATTGAAAATTAAAGACCGGATTCTGCTTGTGGGCCCAGCGATAAGACTCACTGAAATCAATGGGTGTTTGGACACACGTATCCAAGGGCAGAATGTGACCCTTCCATGACAAACCAATCAGCACAACTTGCTTGTCCTAATCAACGTGCAAACAACTGTGGCGGTCTCATCGGTGGGGACAGATGGTGAGTGCATTCTAATTGCCACGCAGGGAAGTGGGTGATGCCCTAACATCAGGGCGTCTCCTGCATTCAAATTTTAGGCTGACATTCAGGAAAACATCCCTATTCAAGACAATGCTTAAGCATGTGTTTAGGTCCCACTGAAGTCAACAGAACATAAGCACCTGCTTCTCTATATCTGGCCCATAGCCATTAGCTGCTCCCTGGCTACAGAGAGTTGGAGGTCTTAGGTGAAAGAAAGCTAAAGATTTGAGGCTGATGGGTGAGGAATGGAGCTGGTCAAAATTTGTCGACCCAAACATTTTCCGTTGGAAAACCTGGTTTAGTTGAAGTTGACATTTTGGAGGGAAAATGTTGATTTCAATGAATTTGGGTGATTTGTTTTTTTTCCTGACAGGAAAATTCTAAAAATAATTTATTTCATTTCAGCTTCAAATTTTGTTTTGATTTTGGTCCCAGGAAACTGACCAATTTCCCTTTTCAGTTTTTGGTTCGTCTGCCCCCCTGTGCCCCTTCTCTCCCATTTTTTACCCCTCCCCCTTTTTTCCCATTGGAAGAAGGCAGGAGAGGTAAAAAGAATGTGAGAAAATGAGGGAGAACCCACTTTTCATAATTTTTTTTTGGTTTGTTTTGCAGCTGGAAATAATTAGAAAGCGGAAAGTGGGGCTTTCCCCTACTTCCTTTTGAAACCAAACCTTTCATTTGGAAATTTCCTATGGAAAATGGACATTTTTCAACCCAAACATACTCAGTGGGCATTTGTTCCAAGAAAGCTGCTGGTTTCTGACCAGCTCTTGTGAGAACAGCTTGCAGAGGGTCAGAGCTGCTTTTGTCACTAGAGCAGGTTACAGGAAACGCCCCATCCCTGTTGCTGTCAATCCAGGACAATGATGTCTTGTCCACTCAGGCGGTGGGAGTGTGTTCCAAACCTCTCCAGGGTCTTTCCTGGTTATGCTTCAAACGAGTCTCTGAACCTGCTGGAATTCCATGCATGATCAGAAGGGCACCACCAGCCCACGCGTTGCAGCAGCCACCCCTGTGTCATTGGGTGATGTTACCTCTTGATCAAATGGGAGTGTCACATTCCCTTCCAAGCAGGTCAGCTGCTCCTCTTGTCTCAAGTACCATATCATGGAAGACAGGGAACTGAAGCTTAGCTGTATGTGCAGCTGTTAGCCTGTTCCTTAACCATCTGGCAAGGGCCCGGCTCCAGGCCATGTGATGTGAGTGTCTTTTGGTAGGTGGCATGACCTGACCTGTTTGTGAAGTGGTTTTGCACCGTCCTGTCCTCTCACCTCATGCCCCTATTCCCCTTGGCCAGCCCCAAGGCTCCGCTTTGTAAATACCAGTAGCATAAATCAATGCAAAACATCCCGCTGTGTCTCCTTTGTCCCACAGGGGAGAACCTGGCTCTCTCAGCAGACCTAGTGAAGCTAGTGGGTAAGTGAGGCCCAGAGGGGTACAGCCACACAGGTTGTGCACATGTGAAATGCAAAGGCCTGAGGTGTGCACTTAGGAGATGCATAGACCTGATGCACAGGTCATGGGGTGGTGTCATGACCGCTCTGTCCACAATGCTGCAGTAGCTGATAGTAGCTTATTTCTATGCACTCAGGTCACTTTAGATGCTTCCAGGTTATGGGCTTTTCATGATCATTTAAAACAGTTTTGCAGTTAGAGACTTAGCAGGTACTTAATACGTGAGTCACATGCTAATTGCTCATTTTACACAGCTCAAGAACTCCACAGAGCATACAGACCTTGGAGGCGTAACCTCACCCATCACCAGAATCCTCTTGATGCAAAAATATGGCCTGGGACGTAGCATTCAGAATCTCCAAAGAGAATGCAAGCCTTGCCAACGGCAGCTAGTAACATGGCTGATGTATCCTATTACATAGGGTGTATTTGCTACAGCATAGGAAGAATTGTGGCCTGTTCAGAACAAAACATGCACCTTCTGTAGCATGTTATGTAACAGCAACAGCGTATGGTAACATAGGAACAGGCTTGACAAGCATGATTAGTGTGTCTCGGCTTTGCCCCGCAGCAGTTCGGGGAACCAATGCATCATGCCTGCGACTTTTGGCCCCACATAACTTGCTGTTTATTGGCAGCCCTGAGAGGATAACAGCAGGCACTCCCACTGCTCTGCTCGGTTCTCCGAGATGCTGGCCGTCTTGAACGGCCAGCTCAGCAGTTTTCAATGCATATGCCGTCATTCAGATGTCATTAACCCCAAGGGAAGGGGATCTTGAATTCAGCGCTCAGATAAGATATTATTTGGGGGCAATTAGTTGGTTATTTTTATAAACCTACCCGCAACACCTACCTCTCTCTTTTGCCTTTTTTCCAACCCCCCCCATCACCACACACACCCACACATGCACCCACTTCTGGGCGGTCACTGCAAAGATGTTAGCAACGCCTTGAATCAGCTTTACCATTGGGCCGCGTCAGATGGACTTGACCCAGACCTCAGCTTCACTGATTGACAGTTAACCAAGCTGGTTCCAATCAGTTCTCCGAAAAAAGGTACTGAATCGGTGGAGATTTGAACCACTGCCCTTGTGCAACTTCCTACAGCTTTAAAGCTCAGTTCTGGTGACTTGAAACGACCTGCAAACATTTGAATGTTCCCCCTTTACAGGCTCCTTAAGGCAAAAGGCTCACAATTCGGCCGTCTGAGGTCTAATTTTGGTATCAAACCTTCATACCAAGGTACCAACACAGCAGCTCTAGCATGGACAGGATATGCCGAGGCCCTAGCTGTTGATTGTACATGTTGGGTATGTTAAGGATAGCGCGTCTCCTGGACGCTCAGGTGAATGTTTAAACCCTGCACCACTTCATCCCTCACCGACTGCTGCCATGAAGTCCCATAGCATAGCCTCCAGGTTTTGATGTAGATTGCCCGGGTTGGCCACCAGAGGGTGACCTCATTTCACAATCACCAAGATACCACTCTCTATTTGGCCGTTAATAACAAGGTAAAGTATTAAAGGCATGACTCTCATCCTTAGCGTCTGGGCGGCTCTGTGGCTCAGAACCGTAGAGCAGTATACGTCATGTCTCCCCTGCAGCACCAAGGCCCAGCTCTGTAGATAAGCCAGCTCCCTCTACCCTGACATCTGTTCAGCAGTGAAAGATCCTCCTGGATGGACTGTCTCTGGATGACGGGGTTAGCAGGATGATTAGTGCTTTCCCTGAATCTTTTACCTGACCCCTGGCGTACAGCTGGCTGGCTGATTTGTACTTCCCATGTTGCAAATCCTTTTATCCAGTGTAAAAACCCATGACCATGCTGAAATACTTCACATTTAGGCAATGCCAAGGGCACCAGAGCCTTTTACAAACACTATCTCAGCCTCACAGTCCCCTGTAAGAGGGGTAAGGATGATGATCTCCATTTTACATGTGGAGAAACTGAGGCACAGAGGTTAAGTGACGACTTGCCTACGGTCACCTGAAAAGCCTGTGGCAGAGCCAGGAATAGAACCTGGGAGTCCTGACTCCCAGCCCCCCTGCTCTAAACACTAGCAAATATTGCCTCACATACTGTAAGACAAGGTGGCAGTTCTCCAACCACCCTGTTGTCATCTGATCTTGGATTCAGTCCCTGTTGCCAGGGATGCATTGACCCCACACCTGTGCTCAAGTCAGAGTTCTCTATAGCTGTATTGCTGCTGGTGAAGTGTATGGTGTAATTTAGCTGTCAAATTAACCGGGTGGCTTTATGCAGTCTGCTGTGGTTCAAGTGACATGGCTGGCGATTGTCCTCTGGATCCTCAAGTGCCTCTGGACGTGACCTCACGCTCTAGCATACAAAGTGACTGTGGTGCCTGTGACATTGTCCCGCTCATTGAAGACCTGTTGCCTTGCGCTCACTTTCCTGATATATAGCAACATCGCCTCGTTCAGTGAGCTTTGATTTTCATGTCGGGGGTGGGTGGGAGGGGGAGGGGGAGGGGATGCAGCGTTTCTGCTTCCGGCCTGTTGTTCACGTTGCAGTTCGTTTGTCACTGGTGTAATCTCATTGATTGGGGTCTGTCATTCTGCCGTGTTCGAAATGTCTCTGGGTGAGACAGCGAAGGTCTGTCAGCTGGTTCCTCGTGGCGGTTGCGTT
Organism: Platysternon megacephalum; assembly: GCA_003942145.1. Lineage (NCBI taxonomy): Eukaryota > Metazoa > Chordata > Testudines > Platysternidae > Platysternon > Platysternon megacephalum. Next base: position 14,669,434 of record QXTE01000014.1, on the reverse strand, counting down.
CTCTGTTACAGAAGCATGGTTATCCCAGTAAATCGAGGTTTGCTTGAATAGCCCAGCGCCCTCCTGAGTGCCTTTGTTTTGCAGTGCTTGCCCCGCTCCCCCTAGTTCTACAGGATGCCATCCTGTCCCCAGAGCCTCTCCTATACAGCTGCTGGAATGGTTATCAATGAAAAGGGGGGAGGGTTGAATGAAAAATGGATTTTCCAAGGAAATGAACCTTGTCACTTCTTTCAACTCAACCCACATTGAAAAGTGAAATCAGACTTTGCCTGCATCAGGTCAGCACTTCCCCACTGCCAGCCAGGCTTGCTTTGTAAGAACATCAGAACGGCCCTACTGGGTCAGCCCAACGGTCCATCCAGCCCAGTGTCCTGTCTGCCGACAGTGGCCAAGGCCAGGTGCCCCAGAGGGAATGAACAGAGCAGATAAAAGTGATTTGGAGCAGCAGAGAGGGACTCAGTGCATACGCAGTCAGCCCCCTGTAAGGGATTCACGCTCAGAGGAGCGGCCCCCCCCAGCCCCTCTCCCTCCCCCTCTGAAAAGGGATGTGATCGTGGTGCGAGAATAGAAGGTCCCCCTTGAGCTCCCTGGCTGCCGCTCACCAAAGCCTTCAAGCACGTGGCTTAACTTAATGTCAACGGGACTTGAGCACAAGCTTAAAAATTAAGCTCTTGCCCAAGCGTGTTGCTGAGCTGAGGTCCAGGTGCTTTGCTAGGGCATCCGGAGCCTGCTGAAATCAGTGGGCTCCAATGGGCTTTGGATCAGGCCCCAGATGAATTAATTTGCTCAGCCAGAAAAAGCAGGGGGTGGACTGCAGAGGCTGTGCCCTTCCCCCACATGCTCGGGCGCTTTGACAGAGAAACAGCAGTTGCATTTCGTTCGAAAGCAAAGCCAGTGGCTTTCCCCTCGTGGGCCAACTGAGCAGCTTTGGGACCCTGTCGGATTCCATCTCCCACGCTGCATATTCCCACAATGGCTGCTTGGGGCCAGGAAGCACAGACCCATCAGGCAGAGCCAGTGGGACCCACTAAATATGGGTCACCTTCATGGTTGGATCAGAGGAGGCCTGCGATTGAAGCGTTTCAGAAGAGACTGGAACGTGGAGCTGGGTAATTCTGGACTCTGCTTAACGCCCGGCCCGCTTAGCTTTTCACTTGGTCCAGGTGTCATTTGCCAAGGCTTGCAATTACCTTCAGAGCAGCCTGTTCTGAGGCTGCTTTTTCACCTCTCTGAGCTTGGAGCCCAACAGTTTTGATTGTTTCACTTGTAGTTTGCAATGCTCCAGTCTCCTTTAAAAGTTCAGGTTCACCTCGGCCTCCCTGCGCCGGGCGTAAATGGATCTCCCGCCTCCTCGAGCATCTCCCGCTGCTCTCTGCTAATGGCTGGAAGCACCATTTCAGAGAATCCACTAAGTGGGTTTACAGCAGGTCGAGGAAAGGAAGCTGTAGCTCCCCCCCGCCCCCCGTGCTCCTCACTTCCTGACTCTATGAACTAATACCAGAGCATAGGACCTTCCATCCCAAGCATTATCTATGGAAGCCAACATTTTCTGACCCAAGGACCTATCGTTAAGCTCTTAAATCCACAGTTACCTAATGAAAAACGATGAGCTGATTTGCAGAGGTGCTGAGCACCCACTGAAGAGTCCCTGGTCTAGTTTGCAAGCCCCAAAGGACTGGAGTTCTGACTGCAGAAGGGGTCAGCCCCTGAACTTTGGGGAGTGGATTCGAGCCTTTAGAGATTCATCCGTTGCCAGCTCCAGCACCACAATGCCTAGAACTACCCAGCGAAGTTTGCCCCAGTTTTAGCTGTCAGCTTTTGAAGCACGCTGGAGATCTGCCTTCAGCCTACACCTTCCTTCTTTTCTTAGCCTGGCAATTATAGGTATTTATAAAGCACCCATCTCCATGGTGCCTGTTAATGTTTGCAAAGTGCTTTGAAAACTCCAATCACTAGGTAGGAATGGAGTTTTCAGACTTATTTTCCAGGGGCTTTCACCAAGCCAGTCAGGGGGCCTGATTCCCCTCTCACTCGCACCAGGTTATCCTGGCATAACGCCACCAACTTCAGTGCCGTCACTGCCGATTTACCCCAGTGCTGCTGAGAGGAGAATCGGGCTGAGTGTTGCCATGTGGCACTGGGATTTGCACATCTGCAGCACCTGTCTGTCAGGCATCATGAACCTCATCTGATTTTTGACACTCCCAGTTGCAACACAACTCAGATACATGCTCGGTAATGCCCTGTCCCACCGAGATAACACGGCTTCCTTCATCTCAGGGGGCGTCAGCCCCCTGCCGTGCACCTCCTGCGCCACTCCACCCTTAACAGCCCTTTGTGATGGGAGAACTTGGGAGACACCTTCTCCTTCCGCCTGTCTTATGGGCATGAGAGGGGCATGGTCCCAGCACTACCCCTGGCAGCAGCACCAGCTGGGAGGGGCTGGAGCAGGGAGGGATGGTCCCTTTTAAGGAACTACTTTTACACCAGGGGATAACAGCCAGCGATGGGGCCATGCCACAGGCCAGGCTCTAGCCTGATCATAGCTATGATCAGCACAGAGCTGCTAGGAAAACAGCTGCGGCTGAGGCTGTGTGAGAGGAGCCCAGTTTATGCTCTCCATCCCCAAACGAGTCACCAGAGGGTGCTCTGCTGCTAGTCTAAACTGCAGCAATCATCAGCCAGGGCGAATCATAAGTTGTTTGTCTCTAGGGTGACAAGAGCCACCGGGAAAGAGCGGCATTTTATTTTTTTTCAAGTGGCCCTCGAAAGCCACTGATATAATGAGTGTCTTCTCAGCAAGGAGGGGCTGCTCTCCTCCCCCCAGACCCTCGGTGTGGGCCAATCTGGGGCTGGCTGGGACAAGAGCTAAACCTGGTGTTTTCTGAGCTGCCCGTTTCCTGGGAGAAAGTTCAGTGCTGACCACGAGAGCAGCATTATCAAGAGGATTCAAACCTGGTTCCAAATCCAAGCCCCGAGTGTAAATCCCTGAGTTCAGCTGACACCAGATTTCTACCCAAATTCTCACCAGTGCTCCTGCCCTGAGGCAGTTTCCCACATGGCCCAGGGAGCTCTGCATGTTTTCAGAGAGGCAAAAACAATCAGACAAGTGAGGGACCTGGCTTCTCCCACCATTCCTGTCATGCCCAGGGCCATGAACCAAGCAGCAGGATGCAACAAGCAACGGCAATGCAACCAGTGGTGCATGTCATCTCATCCAAGCCCTGGCTCTGAGAGGCTGCAAAAATCAGCTCTGCAATGGGACGCTGAAAGTAAGTGGGACCAGATCCTCAGCTGGGACCAGAACGAAGCTACGATCTGCTCTTCCATTTTACACACCCCACATTGGGCCTTGGCTCCCAGCAAAGCTCAGCCCTGTGTGGGTTTCCTTTCACCCCAGCTAAACAGGGACAAGCCACCCGCCACCATCCCTACGCAACAGAGCAGGGTGAACACTTGCTGCTGGGGGTTTGGGGGCAGAGACAGGAGCGCGAGCAGCGTCTGGGGTAGACAGGGGGATGGAGAGGGTGCTCTGAGGCTGCAGAGAAGGAGCCATAAAAACCAGGCCTGGAGATGAGGGATGGGAACCTGCTAATGGGCAGCTAGCGGTGAGCCCAGAGAGCACGGAAAGAACTGAGGCTGGAGCAGATGAGAACCTGTTCACTGGCAAGAGGGCGTGTTCAAGGGAAGGCTGGAAAGCCCTGGGACCGAGGAGCAGAGGGAGAAAGTCGCTGGGGAGGCAGCAGGCAGGGCGTGAGACAGGGGCAGCAGGGAAGGTACAGAAAGCCCTGGAGGTAGAGGGGAGAGGGGCCAGGTACAGCCCAGATGTGCGCTAGCAGCAGGGGGCAGGGGCTGTCTGAGGGGAAGGGGCACACAGGCCAGCTGCAGTTAATTGGGTCAGGGTCAAGAGTGCGACCTAGCAGCAGGTGTAAAAAACAGTTCCCGGTAATTGGTTGCTAAGAGGCAGCTGGGTGTTTATGTAGGGGTGTGTGTATCTGTACAGACACAGACACGCCTCCCTCACGTGGCTTTACCTTGCTTTGCTCTGGCTGATCACAGTGATTTTCCCCTCTGGTGGTTGCTGTCGGGGCGATCTGTGTATACACTACCGTGGGGAATAGAGGCGCTTTGGGGCAGGGATGGGACAATCAATTTGGATAACATTAGAACCGGCCCTGTCTGTACCAAACCCTGAGTGTCCTCAGGCCAAGCGAGCCCAGGCGGGAGGGGTGGACACGCTTTCAGACTACAATCTGCAGAGGGAGCTGGAGAAGCAGCCAGATTCCTGGGGCTTAGCCGTGCGTTGAGCCGCACCCACGTGCCCACCCCGACAAGGGACTTTCCTTTTTGTGATTGTTCTTCCTCCCTGGACCGGGAATGATTTCGGGCCTGGCCAGCTCTGTGTCGGGAACCAGAGAATCTGCACACGCAGACTGAGGGCGAGTGAGGTGGGCTGACTTCACCATTGGCTTTTAGCCCTGAGTGCGGGCAAGAGACCTCGCTGTGTGGGGACCACACTCTGCTCTCAGCAACCCCCACTGATGTCAATGGGGGCTGCACTGGTGTAACAGAGAGACGCCTGGGCCAGGTTCACCCCTGCGCTGGCACAGCCCCCAGTGCAGGCAGGGACAGAGGGGACGCGGTGTGTCCCTCTGCTCTTCAGGGCTGGTGCAGCCTACAGCCGCTTGCAGGGCTGTCCTAGCTTATCTGCTTCATTGAGCCCTCTACGGGGGTGCAGGATCATCAGGGGGCAGACCTGCCCCCATCTGCTCCCCTCCTCCTCCAGCCCACACACCTGGGCTCCAGCCAGCCCCACAAGTCACTCAGTGGGAGTGTGTGTGGGGGGGGTACTGAAGAGGCAGCGTAGAGCGGGCTGTGCACCTGGCCATAGGATCCATCTGCACCAGCCGACATACACCCAGCTGGCACCCAAGGAAATGATAAACCGGGGCCTTTGCCATTGGAACAAGAACACCGCCTTTCTAGCAGACTGGTAGCCATAGGGGCTGGAGGAGCACCAGCCAGACCAGTCCCCCCATCCCATTCCCTGGACAAATCCCACTGCGCCCTTCCTGCCTTTATCCAGGAACCTCTGAAGTGCAGCTGACCCAGATCTCCTCTAGCAGGTGACCTGAGCGGCTTTTATAGCACTGAGTAGGGTAGCTCCTGGTGGCTGCTTTGTGCCTTCTCACCAGCCTCCTCGTTTACAAAGAGCAGCAACCAGTGAACTAAGGGGGAGGACGTCCTTGCAGGTTCCCCCCAGAAAAACCACATGGAGGGCACTGAAATATCGGTGCATCAGAGCACCTGTAGGCTGCGATGGTGGGGGTGGGTTTTGATGTGGGCAGAGGGCCTGGGCAGCTCAGGACCGGTGGAGGGAGGCCATGTTCTGAGCAAGGTGGAGGTCCTGGTCTTGCCAAGGGGCTGTGCAATGGAGAGGGAGGGTACTCACCACCAGAGCAGCCCCTCACTCCAGGATACAGCCCAGCTGGGGTTCTCCCACTCTAGCACCTCTGACGATCTGCTTCTGCTGTGGCCTGCCTTGTCCGTGGCCCAGCCTTCTAGCCAGGTCGCTGGTCAAGCTCTATCCCCTGCCGAGGTAACAAAAGGCCAACTAATAACAGTCCCAATCCTGATATCCAGCCTTCTGACCCTGGTCCTTACATGCTTCCTCTCAGGGCTTTCAACTGTCCTTAGCCCTCCTCGGGGGCTTTGTACCAGCTTCCCAGTGGCTGGTCAGGGAACCCAGGTGTTTCCACTACACGCGGTTCCAGTCCAGGGACCCTATAACAAGCAGCTATAGTCTTCTCTGCCAGACCCCCTCACTGCTGCCTCCATAGGTGACTTCNCCTCTAAGGAAGGAGATTCCACTACCTCCCTAGGTAACCCATTCCAGTTCTTCACCACCCTACTAGTGAAAAAGTTTTTCCTAATGTCCAACCTAAACCTCCCCCTCTGCAACTTGAGACCATTACTCCTTGTTCTGTCATCTTCTATCACTGAGAACAGTCTAGATCCATCCTCTTTGGAACCCCCTTTCAGGTAGTTGAAAGCAGCTATCAAATCGCCCCTCATTCTTCTCTTCTGCAGACTAAACAATCCCAGTTCCCTCAGCCTCTCCTCGTAAGTCATGTGCTCCAGCCCCCTAATCATTTTTGTTGCCCTCCGCTGGACTCTCTCCAATTTATCCACATCCTTCTTGTAGTGTGGGGCCCAAAACTGGACACAGTACTCCAAATGAGGCCTCACCAGTGCTGAGTAGAGGGGAATGATCACATCCCTCGATCTGCTGGAAATGCCCCTACTTATACAACCCAAAATGCCATTAGCCTTCTTGGCAACAAGGGCACACTGTTGACTCATATTCAGCTTTTCGTCCACCGTAACCCCTAGGTCCTTTTCTGCAGAACTGCTGCCCAGCCATTCGGTCCCTAGTCTATAGCAGTGCATGGGATTCTTTCGTCCTAAATGCAGGACTCTGCACTTGTCCTTGTTGAACCTCATCATATTTCTTTTGGCCCAATCCTCTAATTTGTCTAGTGGAGATGGGTGAACCTCTAATGGAGATGGGTGAACCGTCTGCCGGTCCGTCTGCGGCCTTTTTGGAGGCCGTGATGCTGTCAGGGTACAGAGAGCCATGTGCGTGGGGCTTGCTCCATCTCGATTCTCCCCGCGCCAGAGGGGATTTTGGGGCGGTTAATTTGTTTTCAGATGAGAAATCACATTAACAGGGAAACTACAATGCAGTTGCCATGGAGACCACAAGTGCCTTTATTAAGAGAAATTAGTTTGGATCCAGTTGTCAGGCGTATCTTAATAAATAATCCCCTTCAAGTTGTGTAAATAAATATTACCGTCTATTGTCTGCACAGAGAGAGAGAGAGGTTCTTTGCACGGGGTGGGGGGATCCCATTGAAGTCAGTGAGGAAGGAGGGCTCTGAGCACCACGCAGGATCAGCCCATCAGAGACAAGAAGGTTCAGACTTGTTTTCCGGATTCTTATGCTGTGTAATTTATTTGGAGGCCAACAAACAACTGAGACTGAAGCAAAACAAACCAACCCTGATTTCTCTGAGCAAGGAACTGCAGATTTAGGACAGAGGGAAGGAGGGAATCCTGGGGGTGGGCTGTGACTGCTGTAATAGGGGATTGGATGGCAATGGAGTCTTTCACCTCTAGCTTGCAGTCTGCTTCAGGGCCACAGTCAGCACCAGATGTTCCCATGCAATGGCTGTTTGGCCTGCAGACTCCGATGCCCACCCACCTCCTTAGGCTGCAGACCCCGAGCTCCAGCCAAAGCCGCAGCTTCAAAGCACTGGCTACATGGCTAGGGCGGTCCCTGCTGTCGACCCGGGCTGGGAGGTTCACTCCTGCAGGCTCCCAAATACTGTGTAGACGTACCCTAAGTGACTTCAGAGCCAGATTCTGAGGCATTTAGAATAGAAAAATCCCACTAGGTGCCTAAATATACCAATCTGGCCCTGCCTAAATCCCATTTTTGACAGTGATTTAGGCTCTTAGGGGGCCTCTCAATGAGACTAAGGCCACGTCTACCCTGCAGATGCTACAGCTCACAGCTACAGCCCTGCACCAGTAGCACTGCAGAGTTCATCCTTGCTACAGTGATCGAAGGGGGTTTTCCATCAACATAGTTAAAACACCACCCTGAGCGGCAGTAGCTACGTCAATGGAAGAATTCCTTCTGGCGACCTGGCTGCATCTAAGCTGTGGGTTAGGTTGGCTTAACTACGGTGTTATGGGTGTGGATTTTTCACACCCCTGAGCGATGTAGCTACGTCAAGCTAAATTTTAAGTGTGGACCAGGCCTTAGGCTCCTAAGAGGGAGATTTTCAAAGGTATTTAGGTGCCTAAAGAGGCAGATGGGCACTGAGTGGGATTTTCCAAAGCTGATTAGGTTCTTTTTAAAATCCCATCTGCAGATGCCTAAATACCTTTGAGGATCTGGCCCTAAATGGGACTTAGGCCTGGTCTACACTACCTTGCTCAGGGATGAGAAAAATTTGGCAATCTGAGTGCTGTAGTCCGGTTGATCTAACCCTTGTAGATGCAGCTAGGTCAGTGGAGAAATTCTGTTGCCCTGGTTTCCGCCTCTCAGAGAAAAGGATTCACTACATCGCCCGGAAAACCCCTTTTGGCTGGTCCACTGTAGCATAGTCATTTAGATGCTTTTGGAAACGTTACCCGTTATCTTCTTTAGAGAGGGATTTTTCACGCTGACTGCAGCAAGCTCAAGCTGAAGGCGCATTTCTTCTTCCCCCGCCCCCTCGAAATGCAGCGGGTCAATATTTTTCTCAGTACCTTCTTTGCAATGATGGCAGAGTCGTTTTAATGACGGTTTCCCCCATCCCCAGCTCAACTCTCCGGGCTGCTCCTTCCTGCAGAGAAGTTGTAATCTTCAGTTTAGAATCCCACAGCCTGTCCTGCTAGGGAAGGGGCTGGGACGAAATGGAATCAGCTTGTTAATGACCTCACTGCAGGGGCACACTCTGTCATTTCACGATTTATGTCCTTATTTATTAATGTATTTATTAAGCACCAGCTGTGTGCTTAATAAATAAATAAAGACTGGAGCATGTGGGGGGAGGGGAGACTGGGCTGGGAGGGAGCCCATGGAGCTTTGGTAATTAGCAAACAGAGTGTAATGAACTAGGACTTCTAGCTTGTCACTGGAGCTGAACAAATAATAGGTAACAAATAACTGGTTTGATGGATTTCCCCAAAACACATTTGTTTTCAAATCAATCCAGTTTACTGGAATGTTTTGTTTTAATATTTAGAATTTGAGCTCTGCTGTTCAGTGGGGAGTGGCCAGAGACACTGTCACAGGGTACTGCTTGTGCGTCCCACTGGGCCCAATCTAACTCATTCCTAGTGCATGGCCGCAGAGGACACAGAGCACTCGCTGTGTCTGGGCCCCAAATGGGTTTGTGTAACTCTTATGGTCACATCCCTGGTGCAAATGCTTGGGGAAAGCTAATTTAAAAATTTGCTTTCCACGAGTATCAGAGCTGAAAATCCATCTCTATGAGCATTCATGCATGTAAACTCAATCAGGGGGATGTTAGGAAGAGAACACAACAGGGGCATGAATACAAAGGCAGATTTGTGCCAAAATGTGAAGAAATATCAGTTGGGAAAGACTTGTCCTATTTGCTGAGCCCTCATTACTATGCTGCACGTTGTGGCCACTCAGAATTACACGGCAACTGCTGTGATAGAACCCAGATCCTCTGCTTCAAAAGCATGAGCTGTTAGCATGTCAGCTTAAGGAGTATCTCCATCAGCTGGTAGCAGTACAGGGCTGATGACACACAGTTGAGCAGGTCTGATTCCATCCAGCAGGGGGCAGTGGGACAGACAGACAGACATGCACACACACACAGCGGTAAGGCCTGAAATAAGAACAACTGGTGGACTTGCCTTCAACCTGATCTATTTTAATGCTTGCTCCAAAACGTCAGCTTTTTTTAAAAAGATTTAAGTCTCAACCAGTCTCTCAGCATGGTTTCATATGAAGAAATGTTTCACGTGTTTCTCTGTAAAGCTGAATGTCAGAGGGAACAGGACCACTGGGGGCCAGATTCTCGGCTGGAGTAAACCTGTGTAGCACTACCATAGCCAAGGAAGCAGCACTGATTTACGCTAGCTGAAGACCTGGCTCTGTCATGTTTGATAGGGTACAATGAGCACATTGCAACTAGCAAAAAACGACACAGGTTCCTTTAGCTTACTTGGTAATGCCACTTAACAAACCTAGGAGTAATTACCATGCAGACTGTCCTTTGCTCTGGGCTCTGGATAACAATCGTACGAGGGGATGGGACTGAGTACTGCTATAGGATAGGGTGACTATCTGTCTGGTGTTTTAAAGCAAGTCCCTTATTTGGTGCCTAACCTCCTGCAAACGGTATCGCAACGTTTGCTACTAAGAAGCAATTTGATCTGATAAAATCTGGCCAAGTCTCTAGTGATTTTATTACCAATCTGAGACACCTTAAAGGAGCCTGGTCAGGGAGCTGAATCTGCCAGCTGAGATGGAATTCATTGGCTTCCCAAACCCAAAGACCTCTGCTGTGGGAGTGGGAGACCGCAAAACTGAGTCTGTGATCTCTGAAGAGAGAAAAACAAACTGGCCAAGCTTCGTCCCCCTCCTGTGCTCTCTGGGTTCCTGCTCTCCTTGGGCCAAGCCAGTGGAGAAGAGCTGGTTGGGAATTTTCCATCAGAAGACTTTTCTGACAGAAAATGCACTTTTGGCAAGATTGAAATTTTCTGCAGGAAAATTTCAGTTGTGGCGGAAATGTTTGATTTTTCCACGGAGAAAATCTAAACAAAAGCTCGAGGTCCCCAGCAGCCCTCCTGGTGGGGCTCCCCCAGGCTTCTCAGCCCACTGGTTCTGCAGCAGCCCATGTGGGGGCTGCCACACAGCCAGGGGTCCTGGGGTTTCCAGGCTCCTTGGGTCCCTGGAAGCCTGGGGAATCGGTGAGCCTGGAATTGGAACAGAAAACAAAAATGTCTGAAATATCAGAATTTCTCCCAAAAGGGGAATTCCAAGTTTCAACCAGCTCTGCTATGGAGACTTCGTTTCAAGCCCATCCCTTCTCTTTGACTGTGAATGGACCTGAGCCAAACGCTGGCTGCACTGGGTCGCCCGTAACCCAAGGTCTGTGCGTAGCTCCTGGATTATCAAACGCCAAGGGAGGGGACGAGCTGGTCAATGAGAGTTGTGAGGTTTCCACAAGGTGTCCAGTTTATCGGCAGTGGAATGGGCCAGATTCTGCAGCGAAATTGGGTTGGATCGGTGCAACTGAGAAGAGAACAAGCATGTGTCATCTTTATGTCCAGAGAGGGAGTCAGGGCAAGGTCATTGCTCATCCCACAGCTCAGATCTGTAACTCAAGGACCCAGACTGCTCCCAGCTTCACTTAAAGACACGGAGGCAGCTGGACTGGGGGTGCGGGGTCCACCCAAGTCCATTGGGCTAAGGGGAAACATTCACTCTGTTTCATGCAGGGATTACGGTGGGAACGGGCTAGATGGAAATGAACTCAATGCAGGTAGGAAGGGGGCTCACTGGGAGGAGTTCCCCCTGGCTCATGCAGGGTTAGGAGGAGAAAGGGAAGGAGTTAAATCCATGCAGAGCTGGTGGGTGGCCTGCAGATTTACACAGGGAAGGGAATGAATCCTAAGGAGTGGAATGCAGAGCCAGGAGAGGCGTTTTAACACCCTCAGTGGCCAGAAAAATATCGTCGTTGCGTTCTCGGTGCTTTAAGAGCAGCACATCAGGCCCTGCCAGCCGTGGCTGGTCTTCCTCTGTCCTAGTTACTAGTCTCATTAGTCTTGGCAGAATATTTAATGCAAGAGATTTTCTGCAAAGGTTTCTCCCCTGCGTTTTAGTGGGATGTGTCTGCAATAGCAATTACCACACTGCAGGCTTTTCATCCCTGCCCTGCGAACGATGCAGTGTGGAAGAGACAAAGGAAATTAGAATAATTAAACCCGCGCCAGCTGCCTGAATCAAAGGGACTCCGCTTGCTGTCAGGGCGCTAAATTGGATGCCCAAAAAGGACAGCCAGCTTGTGCTAGGGAGGGGCTGGAGGGTGGCACCAGGTGCTGTTATGTGTGTTTAAAGCACAGAATGGTTTCTCCAGCTCAGGCATCCACCGGCGGGAAGGCAGCACGGGGCAGCACAGGTTCCCTTCCAGGATGGGCCACCCAAAGGGATTTCACAAGCGGTCCCATCCATGACGTAGAGAGACCCTTTCTGGCAACACTAATGAGTCTGGGAGCTAAGGAGCCAGCAGGAGCAACAGTGAAGAATCCCCTTTACATGCATCACCTCCGGGTTCCGGCTCCTCACAGCCACTGGCGGCGCTGCAAAATACAGTGGATTGAATTCAGCCCTGTGTAACTCCAGGGACGTACACGCTGCAGCAGGAGGGGTCATTTCCAGCTCGAAGAGGCCCAGCGGTGTGGTCTTACTGTGGCTTTAAGAGGCTGATCAGCCTCTCCAGCGTGTGGGAGCTGACATTGGGAGGGAGGTGGGTGGGTTTAGGGTAGACAGAGATCGGCTGGAGTTAAGATGCTCTGTCTAGATGTTAACTATGTATCTAATAAAGACTGTTGTGAAGTTACTAACAATGAATAGTTATTAAGACCAATGGATTACTCAAATAGAAAACAATGCGACACACACAAGCTCAGACAGAAGTATAGCCGCAGTTGTGTGCGTGGTTAGCTGCCCCCAGTACGATCCCGTCCAAGACCCTAGGCCCTATGTGGGGCGGCTAGCCCCTCCCCCTGTCTGCACCGCCATGGCTACACGTCTATATCAGGTGTCTCCTCCAGCTGGGAATTCTACCTCCAGCTCCCACGTGTTAGTGAACCCAGTATCTGAACAGTGCCCAGGGGTAAGAGCTGCACAAAAGAAGCCGGTTGCAGTCTGCGACAACCAGAGCTTTTGGTCCTACAAAACCGGCAGCTACGCTGCATATTCATGAGCACCCTCTACTGTGGATCTATTAACGAACCCTCTACAGCTACAGAGCACTCCTGTAACAGCAAGGACTCCCAGGCTATAAAACCCAACCACCTGCAGTTATGAAAAGCACAACCAGGAGCAGTGCTGAAGGAAGCCAGCCAGAACGGTGGGCGGATAATGCAGGGCCGGGGGTTGGTGGGGGAGTATAAAAACCTACATAGAGCAGAGAAGTCTTGAAAGCAATGACATGCGCTGAGCTCTCTGCACAGTGATGTCAAAGAAAATACAGCCTGGCATAAGGGGAGGCCACTATACGCTCCTGATTAAGCACCGGCATTCTCAGTCCGGATGCAGCATCATGCTGAAAACGTGGCCTTTAGCAACAGCAGTATTTAGCATGTCCAAGGTGGGTCAGGGTGCCTCGCAGAAGGCAGGTCTGCTGAAAGGTAAGTGTCCCTGCCCTGAAGAGCTCACAGCCCAGATGCATGCGCTGGCACAATCCAGAGGAGATCAAAGACAGGCTGGAGTCTTGTCTTATGCAGCAGCCTGAGTGGGCCTTTGCTAGCTGTTTAAAGCTGCGGGTTGGGAATCCCATCCAGCTCTCACTAAAGTCAGTGCAAAGCCTCCCATTGCCTGCAGGGGGAAGCCAATCAGGCCTTTGGTGGCTGTTCATTGGGGAGCTGTTCTGAGCTCACAGGGTAGCCCGAGAGGAGGCCTGAAGTCTGAAATGGGCGAAGGCGCCGTAAGCAGCAGTCAGGAGACCGTCAGGAGCTGCTAGCGATCAGGGCCGGCTCCAGGCACCAGCGAAGGAAGCAGGTGCTCGGGGCGGCCAATGGAAAGGGGCGGCACGTCCGGGTCTTCGGTGGCAAGTCCCTCGGTCCCTCTCTTCCTCTTTGAGCGAAGGACTCGCTGCCGAATTGCTGCTGAAGAACGAAGCGGCGCGATTGAGCTCCCGCCAAAGTGCCGCCGATCGGCTTTATCTCCTCCCCCCCCCCCCGCTTCGCCGCTTGGGGCGGCAAAAAAGCTGGAGCCGGCCCTGCTACTGATGTAGGAGGAGACCCGAGCAGTGGTGTAGACAAGGGCAGAGCTAAACGTGAGGATCAGCCACTTGAACTTAATGTGGAAGGAGAAGGGAGGCTCTACAGGGCACTCTCTAGAATGCCGTGTTGCCCTCTGTAACGTCCTGGGGAATCCTCTCCAGCTCCCAGGCCAGCACTATGGAAAACCAGAGATCCCACCCCAGCTTTTACTCTGAGCCTAGTGGATGCCAGATCAGGACTTTGGGAGACTAGCTAGTGCTGTTTGATTACCCATGCCGTGCGAACATGGTCAGTAGAGCTCCTCATTGTGTCCTTCACCATCTTGCCTCATTGCTTTGATGTAGGGAGCTCTCAGAAACGAGTTACCGTCCTATCTCCAGTTCCATCAGTGTCCGGTGGGTGGCTACTAGTCAGCATGGGAACCAAGCCCCCTATGGGCTTGACTGAATTTTTGGAGTGGGCAAGCGATGGGTGAACTCTTGAGAAGTTCAGTTGCAGTCAGAAAAACACCAAGAAGTTTGCATACTCATCTGAGCTAACCAAAAGTGATGCTGCAAAACTGAGCTCATGAGAACCGCTTCTTTCATGGTCCTCTGGCATGTCTGGTTCTAGCTGCAACGAGAACTCAAAACACCAGAGACCCCATGGAAAGCCTGGAAGTAGGGGCTGACAAAGGACATAGAGGTTTGAACAAGGAATAATGGAAAGAAATAAAGAAAGGGCCGAACAATGGCCTTCCATGACAACACCATGACCAAGAAACAATTCAGGGACTGATCGCAGAAACCAAAAGCCAGCAACTAACTCTGTGCCTGCAGCAGACAGGTGCTGGGCATTAGAATAGAGGCAACTACGGGGACAAGTTTCAGGGGTATGTGAGTCCTAAGCATAGAGCGAAAGATGGAGGCAACAAGCCTGCTCTTAGAATGTAAGATTCAGGAAAGGAGAGGGGTTTGAAGATGTTCATGTGACCTATAGCATCTTCATGCAGAGGACAAGTCATGGGTGGAATTAGCACCGGGTTGAATAATGCACTGGGAATAACATTCCTTGTGACGTCAGCCCCCCCTTTCTGTTTGTGACTCAAGCCAATTTGTCTTTGAATTTATTATTACAGTTATTGTTGTCGTTGTATTCCAGTAGAGCCGATAGGTCCCAGTCAGCATATGGCCCCCCTTGGTGCTAGGCACTGTACAAACTGAGTAAAAGATAGTCCATGACCAAAAGAACTCAGTCACTGGCCAGACTGGACAAACAATTTCCAGCCTATTGGACATTTGCCAAGTGTTTACTTCATCTATTCACTATTTGGGGTGTGTTACCTAAGTCACGTGGTATTGAGTCTGCCCTCTCATTGGATGACAAAGTTTTTACATTAGAGTGATGACTAGCCAATGGCAAATGGCAATTGAGACACTGTCTAGTGTGGATTTTCAGACCAATAATAATTTGCACTCACATTCATGAGACTTTGGCAATTTGTGAATGTTTCAGCAATGTCCAGGGGTCGTTAGAAAGCAGCAGAATAACTAATAATACAGCCCCACAGATCACACTGCACTGAGCTTGGCAAGTTAGTCTCAACAGTACAGGTCTGTCGCATCTTAGGCGCATTTAACATGTGCGATTTCAGCTTTACGCGGTCGGCAAAAACAAGAAAAAAAACAAAAAAAAGAGAAAAATAACAATTTAAATACTGTTCCTGTAGTGCGGGCGATTCCGCCCGCCATTACACTCAATATAATTTTGACTATACGCGGTTTTCGCTTTAGGCGCTGACGGCGGAACGCAACCCCAAGCGTAAGATGAGACAGACCCTGTATTCACCAATCCAGGTTTCTCTTAGTAATCACCCAGCTCTGTTCTTCTGGAATGTTTGCTAGAGGTAGTAGGAGAAGCAGCAGCTGAGAACATATTCCCCAAATGCACCAGATGGGCTTTCAGAGGCAGAGAGATTAGAGAAGGACAAAATCAAGGGAGGTTCGGCTTTGCAAAATCTCCTGAGCTGGATTTTGCTTTTGCAAAATAAGATGCTTGTATAATGCCGACAGATCGTGGTGGTCGGGATCGAACCTGGAGCCTAGTGCATGAGTTAAAAGCCAACTGGCCTTTAGCTAAGGCACGTACGTACGTATGTACTCGCTCTCTCTCTCTCTCTCTCTCTCTCTCTCTCTCTCTCTCTCTCTCTCTGGGGTACCCTTGGATCCCATATTCAGGGGTGCAGCTAAATGATTCTGGCCCAGGCTCCCACGACTGGCGTGAGGCTGAACCCAGATGTGCCTGTTTCATTCAAAACAACAGCATGCTCTAGTAACACAGGGAAAGGGAACGTGATAAAAACAATGCCGAGATGGCTGAAGTGAGGTTTTTCATTTCTAATTGGTCCCTTTGGGAAGGCTTTTGCAATCTCCTTGCCATCACTTCAGTGACAGGGCCAGATCCGGCACCGCCTCCCGGGGAGCAGCACACGCTGCTGATTCCAGAGGCCGCGCCTCAGAAGCCCAGACCCCAGGGCCATTCCAGCAAAATACCTCGCACGCTTGTTTTACAAGCCCCGCTCCCTCTCCCACGCTCTCAGCTTTTCATCCGGGCAGCTTTGTTCTCTGGCTTTTGATGGCTGGCGATCACTGTGTGTGCTGAAATGTGAGGAAATGAGAGAGACTTTTAGAGGCCAAACAGCTTCCCATCAGATAGCGAATGGCTCCGCTACAAGGAGTGCCATGGATCCTGGGGGTCGGTCCCAGCTACCGGGACCTCTCGGGTCTGTACACCTTGACTGGAAATCTCCCCAGAGCGAGCATTTAGGCCGGAGGATCATGGTGGTTAGACGCTGTCACTCCCAATCCCCTCTGGAGGGAGGGAGCACAGAGGCAGCAAAGGAAAAGAATTACAGCATTTTGAAACATTCACCCAACCTATTGAAACCACGAAAACGGCTCATTTTGTGGTCACTTTGGTCTTGATCCAAAGCCCATTGAAGTCACTGGGAAGGCTCCTGCGGCCTTTGGTTCAGACCCTTTGAGTTTCAGACTCAAGACTGAGCCTGGTCTAATCAGATCCCAACTGGTTTGTCCATCTCAAGACTCCGTTTGTCCAAACCACTGGGGCTTGCGGTTAAACCAAGAGTGGTTTGAGTTTAACCCAGGGTTTCTAAACAACCTCTGGAGTGGATCACGTAGCCCAATGGAATGGGGTCACCACATTGTTCTTGGTACCAGACCAGGACCCTGTTATGATTGGTGCTGTACAAACACAGAACAGACAGTCCCTGCCCCGAGATCTTACACATTAGACATCATTCCCTAAAATACAAGGGTAACCATCAGGGATAACCTGTGGAAAATGCATGAGAGGCTGCAGCTGAACTGACTATTCACACACCGTGAATTGCAGTGGTTCATGATGCATGAGATCTAGCACATACAGCAAGTACCTCTTGTCCCCTGCCTCTAATTGTGTCTCAAGGTTTCTCAAACTTTTCCAGCAACTCCCATTTTCTCAGAGAGATTGCCTATAAATAGGCCTCCTGCGGACCACCCCACTTCCATTAATGATCCTATCACATCCCAGTGGCAAGCAATGCTGTTACCTGTAGGAAAGTCATTACTGTATTTTTGCTGCCTATGAATACACTTTAGAAGCTGGGAATAAGGAGGAAGAACCAGTACCACGTGACCTGTCTGCAGACCTCCATCAAGGCCCCTACAGACCACCAAAGAGCTACAGACGACAGCTGGGAAGCTATTGGCTTACAGAATTTTTCTGTTTCGGATGCAAACACTTGGCCACTGTAACGATGCTGGTTCTGGCGGGACCCAACTGAGAGTGCCAATTCAGGACAAATTGCTTAAAACAGGGCAGTTACAGCCCAAGGCTGGGGTTTTTCCACCTCTAAGGCAAACCAAACCAGCCAGACAAAGAGGACTTTGGTCTCACCCCACTGGCTAACCACAAGTCACACAAGCAATTCCCTTAGACACTCCAGTTTCCCAGTATCACCACCAGTGCCACTCGTTATGGGGACAAATGGTTATGAAAACCACTACCTCAATGAAAGAAAAAAGGTTCCCCTGATCCCAAAGGACCGAGCGCCAGACCCAGGTCAATATACAAATCAGATCTTACCCACAAATCACGCTGTTGCCAGTCCTTTAGAATCTAAAATCGAAAGGTTTATTCGTAAAAGGAAAAAGCTATAGATGAGAGCTAGAATTGGTTAAATGGAATCAATTACATACAGTCATGGCAAAGTCTTGGCTCAGGCTTGTAGCAGTGGGTGTGTCTACACTACGATCAGAGGGGTGACTGCAGCAGGTGTAGACAGATCCAAGCTAGCTCCAATCACAATGGCAGCAGGGGCTGTGCCAGCGCACCCAGGATCCTGGGTACATACTCGAATGGCTAGCCCATGCTGCCACTGCTATTGTTATTGGAACTAGCTAGATCCAAACTAGCCCCCGTAGGCCTAGGAGTGCTGAAGTCACACCTCTGATTGCAGTTTAGTTGTACCCTGGGTGTGAACTAAGCTACCAGGCAGTACAGCTGGTTTCAAATGATGCTTGTCGGGGCAAGGGAGACATTGTTCTTAAAAGAGGTTCGCAGCGCCGGTCTGGGCCCCTGCGCAGAGAGCTGGAGAGAAGGAAGCTGGAGTACAAAAGGAGAAAAAGCAGATATGGAGGGAGGGAAAAAAGAGGGGAGGAGGAGGATGAAAAAGGCCCAGATGAAATCTTAGCTGCAATGGGAGTTCGCCCAGAGAGAAGGAAAGGGGAAGGGAGCCGGAATGAACTAAGCAGAGAGAGGGAGAAGGAGCATCTTGCTGACCAGTACTTTCTCCCAGCCTCGCCCACAACCTGCCCTGTGCTGGGGGCTCTGAATTACTCACTGAGGCTTTTGTGTGGGCATTGAGCCAGGATTGTAATTCAACTGCCTCCAGATCCCGAAGAGAAAAAACACCTCAAACCCCACTTGGTAATTCTGTTAGCAGTTTCTGCTCCGCCTCCTGCTGTTGCCTCGGTGCCAATAATGATGCTATTAACAGTGGTAAAATATGTCTATCAAGAGACCTCAAGGGCTTGGGAGAGGGCTGAATAAGTTTTTTATAGCAGTTAAGTTATCTGGGAATATTACACCCTCTCCTCCTTTGCATATGCTACTAATGCCCCTGATTGATTCTTCTCACTGGCGCGTACTATCTGTCAATTCTCCCCAACAGTGATCTCATGGGTAGAGGATCCAAAGCAAAGGGGTGTCAGAAGCAGTAGCATTTGGGCCACAGTTCAGGTTGTTGAGGCTCAATATCCCCATCCCCAAAAGTGGCTACTTTTGGAACCCCATAAACTGGATACACAAGGGAATTAATTACGTGAGGAAGTTCAGTGTCCTGCTAATTGATGTTACAGGTGATGAATGGCAATACTATTTTAATGATGGAGTTGAATGTTTCACTGGGCTAAAGCTTGGCTCACAAAATACCTGCTTGAGAGACTTTATTTTTTCCATAAGAATCTCTTCTGTCCTTTCACATATTGCAATAATACCGATAGACAGATTATAGCCAGAGCTGGTAGCATGTGTGCACCGCAACCACCTGCTAGGCTTACTTGTTCTAAAGGCCTCTGTCCTCTCCTGTGACTTGAAAAGTTTTTTAATAACAAACTTTTCATTTTCTTCCCTTGCTCCAGTGAAATCGCCCCCACATCTTAATTAAATCTGAGCCTCGGAGAGCAGCTCAGTTCACAACAATCCACCCTTCCTTCTCCTTCTGCCTGTGGCTGTGTGTGTCACTCTCCTCCTGAAGCATAAGAATGGAGTAACAGCTGGGCTACAACTGCTGATGATGCAGCAGCCTGTGCGGCTTTTCACTGCTCTCTCCCTGGGCTCACTTGTCAGGTTTGTTGAACAGTTCTGGGAGAAAGGGCCAGGTCAGGTAATGGCTTGTCCCCAGCCCGTGAAGGACACCTGGCCACAACCAGACTCGCTTCATTTCCAAACAGCCAAAACCAACAGAGTCCCTCAGAACACCCTGGGCTACAGCTCCCAGAGGATGTTTCCCTTTGACTCTCTGTCCCTCCTGCTTCAGGACCTATTGCACGATTCTTCTTTACTCTTTTAATGGAGCACCAGCTCTCAGAGCTTTCTCCCTAAAAGCCCTTCTCCCCTAGTTCCCTCACTGCCTCGCCTCACCTCACTGGGGGATTTTAGCAGCCTTTTCCCCCAGACACTCCTTGCTTGTTTCTATTTCCCCTTAGGGTCAATAGGGTTCTTTACAGGCCAAGCTGCTGCCCCGCCCCTTAAATGGCAAAACTGGGAGCATCTGTTCTAGCACATGGACGCTGGATCTGCTTCATTTAAAGGGGCCGGTCGGCCGGCCTATGACAGACCATTTAGCAGGGGAGTGTGGAAGGTGCAGTGTACTGGATGACCTGGGCTAGGAGTTTTCAGCTCAGGAGGGCAATGAGAGTTCGATATGTCACTCCCAAAAGGTTTTGAGGTTTGAAAAAGTTCCCTTAATGTTCCCAGCTGTTTTTCCTTTGTGTGACTATCTCCTGTTTCCACCCAGGACCCGAAGCAGAAAGGTCAAAATACTGCCAGACAAGCTCTTAGCATGGTATTTCTGGCCCACAAGGCCAGGAATCTTGTGAGTAACTTGTTACCACAAGGCTTCCAGCCCCAGTTTTGAAGTCGGAAGAGATATGGATATTTCCAATAAGCTCTGGCTGAGACTCTAACCATCTGAGTGCTTCTCTGAACGGAGCCACAAATCCTTTGAGTTTCTTCCATCGTTATTTTCAGGAACATGCACGTGGCAGTTCCCAACCCCCTAAGTAGCATTCCCAGTGAATGCTCACTATGAGTTTCACCTTATTCCTGTTGCCATAGCTACCGCCCACCGAAATCTGGGCAGATAAAAATAAATAAATAAACAAACCTGGACCACATGATTTAACACCTGAAAACAACGTGAGATTAGTCATGGCACCATATGCACAACTAGTTCTGATCCAGGTCTGGATTTAGAATCTGTTGCTGCCTCTGACTCAGCCTGGTGATCTGTGTTAGCTGGAGGGGGCTGTGTTGTCCCGTCCCCCCCCCCAGCTCTGTGTTTTCCATTTCTGTGCTAAACTCATAAAAATGAAAACAAATACACCAAGTCTCCCAAAGTGACTCAGGCCCTTGAGGGTGGGAGCTGCACAGAAAGCAGATCCCAGCTGCTCAGGAAAGTGATCTGTTATGGTGGCTCTGCCTCATACAGCATCAGCTCTTAGAATATCAGGGTTGGAAGGGACCTCAGGAGGTCATCTAGTCCCACCGCTGCTCAAAGCAGGACCAATCTCCCACTAAATCCCCCAATGATTGAACTCACAACCATGGGTTTAGCAGGCCAATGCTCAAACCACTGAGCTATAGAAGCCAGTCACAGCCAGCTTAAGTGGCTTGCCTGTGGTCATACGGAGGAGGCAGTGTCAGAGCCAGGATTAGAACCTGATAGTTCCTGGGCCTCCAAGATGCTCTGTTTAGGCCACTCGACTCATTAATAATTATTTGTATTACAGGAGTGACAAAAGGCTCCAATTGAGATCAGGACCCTGTTGTGCTAGGTGCAGCACAGAGATGGTCTGTGCCCTAATAGAGAAGGCAGGCGAAGAGTAGGAGGGAGATAGCCCTACAGAGCACTAGCAGACTGTTTAGAATGATGGCTTGCAAACATCGTGTTCGCTCCAGTCTGCTCTCGCTGGGGTTGGAAATCCTTCACGACCTCCCAAAGGAATCTACGGTAATAGATTTCCTGAGGTCCTTTCTTTCAGAATCTATGTCAGAGGAGGGTCCCTAGTATGTTGCTACTTGTGAATACTCTGGTCTCTCGCCCTGCAAGCTTCCCAGCTGTCTGGGTGCACCACACCATGGGTCTTCAGGGTATAATACGCAGCTCAGTGAAAACTTTGACAAGGCTGCGTGCCTTCCTTTAGCCAGCACCAGACGAGAGCACCAGCGCCACTGTGTTGGGGTAGGATGTTGCAGCGCATTTGGTGTAGTCTGGGGGGATGGACATGCTTACAGCAGGGTTCTCACATGGTTTGGTCCCATCCAACCCAGTAAAATGTGCACTTGAAAGGGGGCCTCGTGGGTGGGGATCCCTGCTGGAGAGAAGGCCCCGGAGCAGGTTGTGAATCCAGAGCGAGGAAAGCGACGCATCCTTTCTGGAGTGACTCACCCAGCCAGGAAGAGAGTTTGTTTTGGATACAATCCCAACCTTTCTTCCTTTGCTAGAACAGAACATTTCTGAGATGTCAATTACCAGACAGCTTGCCATTCCGCTCACGTTTGCAAAACAAGAATAAGCAGGAGAAGGAAGGGGGTATAATCAGCCCTTCCTTTCAGCGAACGGCTGTCTTGCAGGGCTGATTTGTTTGTAACACGGATATGTTTGATTTAAAATAAATTGTATTTTGATAGGTTTGAATGGTGGTTTTTTTTTCTCTTTCTCCTTTTGATCATTTAGACAGAGAGTTTCCTCATTTATTCTTGGCTTCCAGCAGCTGCTGTCTGGGGGAGCCCATAGATGATCTCAAAGCAGCTGGATGGATCTATGAGCTTAATAAGTTGCACTTCCTCATAAACGGTTACCATGGGAGGCTCTGACCTAAACTGCTAATTAACATTGGCGCTAATCGGCCTGGTCTGCTCAGTTAATCCTCTGACACCCCCCCCGCCCCCAGCCTCATTATACCTGTCTGGTGTCTCCCTGCCCCTCCCCCCAGCCATGTGCGCAGCAGGATGCAGTTGAATCGAACAAGCCGGGAATGCTTGTGTCATCATGGGGCTCCTGGCCATGGCACCAGGAAGGCAGCTCGAGACGAACGGAGATGGGGTTGTGCAGCATTCTGTGGCTCAGAAACCTTAAAGACTTTGTGTGGGTACCACAAAAAACACCTGCCACACCCCTGCACCCACCCACGAGCGCACCCCCCCCAGCCACACGCCATGTGCTCTGTGGCCTCAGCTCTCATTTCACAGTTAGTGGCCAGCTAGATTTCATTGCAGCAAATCCAACTATGCTATGGGACGTGAGGGGGTGGAGGAATCTTCCAGCATACCCCCATGATCCCCTTTGTTCCTCCTCCTCTCTTGTCCCAGGTGCCCTGATCTGCAGCCAGAGCATTAACAGCTGCTTCCTGCTAGGGGAGTTCCAGCACCCACTGGGGCCCTTCCAGAGACCCACGGCCTCAGGCTCCCAGCCCAGCCCAAGGAGCGATGATTTTTGAAAAAAACACATTGCACACACATTACATGCATTTTAAAGTTCCTAGTCAATCGCCTTCGAGTGTGCTGTCACTTTAAATGTGTGACCACAGATTGCCTCCCTCCCTCTGTCTCACTCCCCCCCCCAAAAAACTAACTACATCCTGGAGCCAGCCCCCATTTTCTCCTCAGAAGAGCGAGTTCCCCGGCTACAAAAAACGACATTTTGGGCTGGGATAAGATGGTCTGAGCCTCACTGCCCTGTAATGAAATTGTCTGTTCGGTCCAAAGGAGTCGGCTGAAGAGAGCCAGCTGGGGGCAAAGATGACAGACAGAGGCAGACTGCTGTGGGGATGGCGCAGAGACCCCAGAGCCTCTTCCCCCTGCCGCACCGGGGAAGAGCGCCCACTACATAACCCCTGCGGAGGGTGCAGCGTCCGCTCCCCTCTGGCGCTGTGCTGGCTTGCGCGGAGCTGAAAGGGGCAAGGTCGTTCCAAAAGTAGGGAAGCTTGTACCTCGGGACGGCTAGCAAAGAGCAGTCCCTGGGCTCAGGAGAGCAACTGAACTTTAAGGGACAGACTCCTGGCCCCTTCCCCTTGCGGGCGCCCATACTCACGAGATGGCATTGCATCAGGTAGCTTCTTAGCAACTGATCACGCATGGAGAGTAATGACAAATGGATCGTTCCTGCGTGGCCCTGACTCAGGGGCCGGATATTTTTCATACGCTTTGGCAAAGCTTGTCACACCACTAAAGCCTTATTGAATGGCATCGAGCCAGGCCCAGTAAGGCCTAAAGGCTTTTGCTGTCTTGGAGTGAGACTCGCTGGCACGATGTAATCATATTCTTTGGACGGTTTGCACCCCAGCCCTGATATTTCAGACCAGATGGCAGCATGTAGTTGGGCTACACACGACAAACCTTTATCTAGATATCTTGGGTGCTTATGTGGCCCTATTACCCGGTGTCGGAGTCCCGCACAGTCTTTAACATTTTACTTTCACCTAGTTGCCAACCCTCTTGGATTGGCCGGGAGTCTACCGGAGTCGGCATCAATCTCCCAGGAACTACTGAAAGCAATTCTGGCCGCCCCTGAGCTTAGAAGCCGGAGGGACATGTGGGTTGCTACCGGGAGCCTCCCGATGTAAGCACTGCCTGGCCAGAGCCCGCATCTCTCACCTTCTCCCTCACCCCAACCCCCTGTCCCAGCCTTGAGCCCCCTCTGCACCCTAACTACCTCCCAGAGCCCGCACCCCCGACCCCCCTGCCCCAGCCCTGAGCCCCCTCCGGCACCCAAATTCCCTCCTGGAGTCTGCACCCCAAACCCCCTCGTGCACCCTAAGCCCCTGCCCCAGCCCTGAGCCCCCTCCTGCACCCAAACTCCCTCCTGGAGTCTGCACCCCAAACCCCCTCGTGCACCCTAAGCCCCTGCCCCAGCCCTGAGCCCCCTCCTGCACCCAAACTCCCTCCTGGAGTCCGCACCCCAAACCTCCTCCCACACCTCAACCTCCTGCCCCAGCCCAGAGCCCCCTCCAGCTCCCCAAACCCTTCATCCCCAGCCCCACCCCAGAGCCCACACCCCCTCCTGCACCCCAACCCTCTGCCCCAGCCCAGTGAAAGTGAGTGAGGGTGGGGGAGAGGGAGCGATGGAGGGAGGGGGGATGGAGTGAACGGGGGGTAGGGCCTCAGGGAAGGGGCGGGGCAGGGGGAGGGGCGTTCTGGTTTGTGTGATTAGAAAGTTGGCAACCCTACTTTCACAACACCCTGCTGTGGTAGGCAAAGGTGTTATTCCCACTTTACAGAGGAGAAACAGAGAGTCTCGGGCCCAGCTCCACAAAGTTATTTAGACTCCTAACTTCAACTGAAATCAATGGAAATTAAGAGCTTAAATACCTGTGTGGATCTGGGTCTCAGTGACTTGACCAAAGTCACA
Organism: Platysternon megacephalum; assembly: GCA_003942145.1. Classification (NCBI taxonomy): domain Eukaryota; kingdom Metazoa; phylum Chordata; order Testudines; family Platysternidae; genus Platysternon; species Platysternon megacephalum. The sequence continues at coordinate 14,644,722 of QXTE01000014.1, read as the reverse complement.
CAGGATGTCTGTGGCCAAGCAAAGAATTAAACCCAGGTTTCCCACAGCACAGGCTAGCTCCCTATCCACCCAACCATCCTTCCTTATCTTAGGCACAATGTTCTCATCTGGTGGAGGTATCTGCAGCCAGCAGTATTGAGAACAGTACGAAAGGAAGATCTGACAATGACAATCCACTACTGCAACCCACCCCCGTCCCTTCCAAAAAAAAGATACTGAAGCCAGCAAGCCTGTCCCAGAACAATCAGATTCAATGAGTGCTCTTGAGTTCTGAGTTCAGAGCTGGGCGCTAAATGCATTTGAAGTTATTTCATCCACAAACGCTCCTTTGCTTCCCTCCTCTGTTGCGAGCAAATACTGGAAATGAGCCTGTAATGATCTTTTCATAATTTTATTTCCACAAAAGCCTGCAGGGGAAGAAGCTGCAGCACTGACCTCGTATGTTTCGCAGTCTATTATCTCAGTGTAAATATAAAAGCGTGAATAACACCATCTCTTAAGGGGGTGATAACACTTCGGGCACGTGCAGGGGAAGGCATCTCTGCCTTTCCTCTGGTCTTTCTTTTATTTCCCCTGCCTTTGTTCGGTGAGCACCACTCTCTCTCCATGGAGAGATGCAAGACAAGACCCAGCAGCATGTCTCCTCAAATGACTCGTATGTTTCACAACAAAACTCCATGGAAGGGAAATGTTTATGTTCTAGAATAGGAATCCCTAAGCCAGGCAGCAGCAGGATGAGTCAACGGCTAGGAATTAAACCCAACCGTTTTATGGGACATTTACTAATCAAAGGAGAAATGACCCTCTCTTCATCACATAGACAGGATGGAGATGGGAGAATGAATTTTCGGACATTGCCAGAGCTTATCAGGACCATCCAAGACATTGACATCGGCAAGCAGATGAACTCATAATGCATTGAGGCATGGGACTCAGCTAATATTGGCCGAGTTGTTATCAGCTCTTGGTAAAGATTAACACATCCTTTTTATTTTTTTCAAGTTAATATGTTTTTCCTAATGATTATTACTTTATTTTGTTAACATCTGTGGAAGCTTTAGTTGAGCGTTGGAAAGAAGGCGCTAGTTAAATGAAAAGCCGCAGACAGGGAGTGGGCTGGGCTGGGAATTGTGGTGAGGGTTTATATCGTTGAAAAATCTCCGAGATGGAAATTTTTGTGCATCTCAGTTTTTGGGGGCCCTGCTTGGAACACCCAGTGTCTGATTTTATAGAGGTGCTGAGCATCCACAGATGCCTTTGACTTGTGTGGAAGGAGTGGAAGGCAAAGCCACCCAAAAATTAGTGGCCACTTTTGAAAGGGTTGGTCATACCTTGTCTGTATGTCTGTTTCTTCATCTGTGAAATCGGGCTCGTAATGACTGCCCACCTCTGAGATCCCCGAATGAAAAGCCCTAGGTGACTGCAAAGGATTGTTTATTATTATTATTCAGTCCTGAAGAATTTCTGTTTATTGCGGGCCTGTTCACATGAGAACAAAGAATCTGAGTGATGGTACAGCTGGATGAATCAAGAACAACATCAAACCTGGGAAAGATAACTGGAGACAGAGGTCAATGCGGAAGACCTTCCCCCTGGGCCTTTCCTTCACCAAGTGGGAATGAGAAGACATGCTGGAGACCGACCGATGGATGAACTGGAGGTGCAGAGAGGAAGGTCTGGGATTCACAAAGCACTGACAGATCTCCGGGAATAATGCGTGGCTGGTATGAAATGGGAACTGCACTAAAGCAGCCAACCTTCCGCCTTCAAAAGTGGCAGGGCTCATTAGGTGGGCTTTAAACCAGGTCAGGAGAGAATACAGAGAGGAAGCTAGTTGGGAATAGCTGGGATGTAACTGAGAGAAGGGAAACTGAAGAGCAGGATGAATTTCCTCCCCATGAGACCTGTTAGGAAGCGGAGGAGGCTCCCAGGGGAAGTGGTGAAAGCCTCATCACTTGGGTTAGTTAAAACTGAACTAGACAAGCTGCTCACTATACACCATTGGGAGCAACCCTGCAGTGCCCCCCGGGGATTGGCAAGATGTGGCCATTTCACATTCCCGTTTGCCAAAGTCTGCCCTCATTTATACCCATTCAGCTCCACTGAGGCGAATGAGGCTGCGGGGGCAGAATGGAGCCCAGGGCTTAGCCTTCTGTGATTCTGTTGGTTAACTTAATTCCCCATTTTTGTCGCACCGTTTAAAGCGTCGTCACCGTAATGCAGGTTAACGAAATCCAGAAAGTGAATTGTTCCTTAAAGTCTTGGAGGGAGTGTGATTAGATCTATGGCAGCTTCATAATCCTCGCTGGTTTCCATAGCGACGGGTTCAGCGCCAAATTGGCTGCAGGCCGCCTGGGGGATGAGGATGAAAGGCAGCGTGTGGGGTGGGGGGTGGAGGAGAGGGAGAACTGAATAAAGGGCTAGAAATGAAACATCAAGGAGGCATAAATAGATGGAATCTTTGGGCTGTGTCTGCACCTGGTCATGCAGCAAAATGATGATCTTTAGTAAGAATAATACTTTACACTCCCAGAGCGCCTTTCATCAAGGGAGCCAAGGTGCCGTGCAAAGGCAGGTGTCCTCGGCCCCCTGTTACAGAGGGGAAACTGAGGCACGGAGTGGTTAAAGTGGCTTCTGATTTTGAGTGCCTGACTTCACACACTGGATTGCTCCCATTGACTTTGGAACCTCTGGAAAAAATTAGGCCCAGGGTGCCTCAGATTGGACACCCGAAATCAGAGGCCGATTTTGAAAACTTTGACCAAAGTCTCTTGGCCAAGGTGACGCTGTGAGTCATTGGCAAAATGGGAATGAGAACCCTGGACTCCATGCACCCTGTGCCCTTCTCTAAGCACTAAAGCTCCCTGTTAGGAGTTATGCAAGAGAGTGAGCAGAGAAATTCAGATATTTCTATTTCTGATACAGCAGGGAGTGAACACTCTGAGTCCAGTCTGGGCCGTTCCACCCAGGCACCGGGGAGCGAGCACATTGAGAATCCACTATGGGACATAGGAGCCAGGTAGTACTGTTATTTTCTATTTGTACAATGCATCCAACCAACAGGTTGCAATGAAAAGCTCTGCACTGCCCTAATGGACAGTGTCACACTGGCTGACCAGGCAGACTCTGCACTGGGACTCTGGAATTTAAGGTGAGAGCTGACTCAAAGTCCTATATTTCTAGTTAGGTGCTGGTGAAAATATGGCCATGTTCTTGGACTCTCTGATGCAGCCACGGTAGACTTTGGTTCCCTTGGAAGAATATTTGTAAAAGGAGAACAGGGTTGGAGTCAGTGCAGGTGATGGGGCGAGCAATCCATTTCACCCGTTTTCCAAAATAAACGCATATCCAACTTTGCCTTCAGATAAGGGCTATCCCAGTTAAGGTGTCTGATGCTAATCCAAGTGCGTGGCATGGCTATAAATATGCTCCTCCACCACATGTGCTTGGCTTATCCTCACGCCCCACTCAAAGGAATGGTCATTCTATTGGGAACTCTCCTTCTCATCCGATCGCTCCTTAGACTTGAAGATCATCTGACGCTTGTCAGCTTTTAGAATCATAGAATAGAATCATAGAGTCATAGAAGATCAGGGTTGGAAGAGACCTCAGGAGGTCATCTAGTCCCACCCCCTGCTCAAAGCAGGACCAACCCCAACTAAATCATCCCAGCCAGGGCTTTGTCAAGCCTGACCTTAAAAACCTCTAAGGAAGGAGATTCCACCAGCTCCCTAGGTAACCCATTCCAGTGCTTCACCACCCTCCTAGTGAAATAGTTTTCCCTAATATCCAACCTAGACCTCCCCCACTGCAACTTGAGACCATTGCTCCTTGTTCTCTCATCTGCCACCACTGAGAATAGCCGAGCTCCATCCTCTTTGGAACCCCCCTTCAGGTAGTTGAAGGCTGCTATCAAATCTCCCCTCACCCTTCTCTTCTGTAGACTAAATAACCCCAGTTCCCTCAGCCTCTCCTTGTAAGTCATGTGCCCCAGCTCCCTGATCATTTTCGTTGCCCTCCGCTGGACTCTCTCCAATTTGCCCAATTTTTATCACTTGGACCTAAACATACTGCACTGATTTGGCCACTGAGCCACCATCTTGAACATGAGAGGACTCTGGCCCAGATCCTCAAACGTATGTAGGTACCTGACTCCCACTGAAACCAATGGTGGTTAGGAGTCTAAATACCTCTGCGGACCAGGGCCTCTGCCTCTTCATCTATCTTTAAACAGAATCTAAAACCTCCCACGTCCTTTGCTGTCAGCCATTAGCTCGGGACTGCAAACTCTACCTGTCGTATGTCTTCTGTCATGCACCTTGCCGTGTTTTGGTATAATAAGGTGTGGCAGTATCGCCTCCTCCTCCTCCCACCCTGCGCTCACGGGGCATTGATCCAAACTGCTCCTGATCTCAGTTCCTAGCGGAGGGCGCTGCCTCATTTCTTCCTTCTTCTGTCCTCAGAAGCCTGACCCCAAGCGGCGCTCCACGGTGAACGAATAACGGGGAGTGAAAGCAGCAAGCGTCGTTGCCAGCGATTAGTCCGGCTAGGATGGAAGAGGAGTGAGATGCCTGTTGTTATTGCTAATAATCAAATACTAACTCATAGTCTTACATTTACGTAGTGCCCTCCATCCCCATGCCCATTACAAAGGATGGGCCTGGGCCTGTGTGCTGAAATTTCCTTTGCAGCCGGACGAGCTCCAAGTCATACACGAGAATCATTTCACACACTAGCGATATGCAGACGCCTCTGCGGTGGAAAGCAGCAGCCGCTGAGCAGCCGACAGGCCAAGGAGTGAGTAATATCTGTTCTACCTACTTGGAGCTGCAAAGCAGAGTGAGGGAGGCAGAATGTAATGACCTAAGTCAGCATATGGCTAGGGCGCGAGGGTTAAACACCTCAGTGGTTGCCAAAAGGGCTGAGGGTTTAATGTGAGTGCCTGGGGGTCTGTGTCCTTTTGGAAGGACAGCACCTCCAGCAGTGCATCGGCCTCTGCTTTACTTTAGTTACACGGTCCCTAACCAGACTTCAGAAGGGGATGAGAATTCTTTTGCCATCCAGCCCCAGAAAGGAGCCCGGGGGACGGCAGGGTTCAAAGCAGTGAACCGGGGCCTGCTGGTAATGACACGCTTTAGCACCTCCTTCAGCTCCCTTTGTTTGTGCCGTGAATTGACCTTGTGAGGAAACTAACTGGGCCAAATTTGGCCCTTGGTTACACCTGTGCAAACTCACTGGGCTCCCCAGCTGGTGTAAATCAGCATAATTCCACTGACTTCAGCAGTGCTGTGCTGGGAATCTGGCCCATTGATTGAGGGCAGAACTGGGCTTCAAAGGAGTGCAGTGCTCAGCAGCCTGCCCCCTTCCACGAGGGTGACCAGACAGCAAGTGTAGAAAATCGGGACAGGGGGTAATAGGTGCCTATATAAGAAAAAGCCCCAAAAATCGGGACTGTCCCTTTAAAATTGGGACATCTGGTCACCCTACCGTCCAGCCCCAGAGACTCTAACTCGGTGGGAATAGTGTTCACTGGGACCCAGGGGCTGGAGGGAAGTCTTCTCTTTTCCTGCTTTATTTAATGGCCTGGACTAAATCTCTGGAAATCTCCAGGATGGCCAAGCCCATAATTAAAAACCCCAAACTGTGCAGCGAGAAATGCAGCTCACTGTGTTGTTTGTTCCAAATGTTTTCCTTGAAGAAAAGAAGGTTCCAGGAACTAACGTTCACAGTCTAAAGCCAAATTCTCAAAAGCGGCCTCTGATTTTGATTGAGATACTTTGGGCCTGCTGTCGTCGAGGCGATGAGCTGCCCCTCGACTTCGATTGCAGCTGCAGATATTCGGCACCTCTGAAAAAGGAGGCCCGAAGTGTGTCAAACTGGGCACCCAAAAACAGAGGTACCCAAAACGGAACAGGTTGGCCCTGGTGTGTCCCGTCCTCACACGGACTAAAATGGGACCAAATTTCCAAACTCCCTGCACCTTTCCTCCTGTTCTAAAGTCACTACAGGGCAAAAATCTGCTCTCAGGAGCACGGGTGTTGCTTCTGTGGAAGGGAGAGCAGAACTGGCCCACCTGCTCCGTGAGGACTACATGAGTATTGTCATATATGCCATTTGTTTTTCTTTCAAGTTGCAAATGTGATGGATAGTAATGTTACCAGACCAGTTTAAATTCCAGTGCTAATCCAGATGGAAAGTACGGAATCCTGATTGGACAGCTACATTTTGTAAGGATTGTGGGTTAACTCTCCCAAACCCCAGGAAAGGGCAGCCATAACGACAATTAGAAATAATAGCAAACACTTTCATCCAGAGATCACCAAGCACCTTACAAAGGGGTCAGTATCATCACTTTCATTTTACAGATGGGGAAACTGAGGGCAAAAAGAGGGGAAGGGACTTGGCCAAGGTCCCACAACAAGTCAGTGGCAGGCTCTGGAGGAGAACCCAGGAGTCTTGATTCTTAGTCCCCTGCTGTACCACGAGACCATAGTGCATCACAAAAAGACAACCACCACAACAAATCAAGAGAAATCATCTCAGTCATTTAACAATGTGAGCCAGACTGGCCCAGGGCGTAGAGCAGCCCGGGGGGGGGGTTTCAAATCTGCAACGCTGCAGCCCAAGAACCTCCCTGACAGAACCATTCCAAAGAAGTAATCGCTGCTGGACTGACAGTGCACCCGCACTGTGGCAGAAGTGGGCGCCCGTCTGCTTCTCTTCTGTGGCATTAGCATCCCAGGTGGGTGGCAGTTGGTGCGCCTCCCACACCCTGGCAACAATTCGCTGGCTCTGCTGCTGCATTGTTATGTAACTCTCCTACAGATTACATAACCTGCTAGGGGTGGTGCATTCACGGTGAGGGGACGCAGGATGCAGGCTGCATGGAGAGAATATATCCCGCTAATTGAAAATACATGGCAATCGAGTCGTTACCATTGCTCAGGCTCTTGGCAAGCCAGCCTGGAGGTCTAATTGCCCTCTGGGCACCGCACACATGTCTGGTAAGGTTCTGGTTATGAGTTAATAGAGGCAGAAACCAGCTGGCATCCTTAGAGAGCCAGGGGGAGAATTTAGTGCCAGCTACTGATGAAAAAACAAACATACTGCAGTATTCTGCAGTGAACAAATCCTGCAGCAATCACCCCATCAGTAACTGCAGTGACTTGGACAAGTATTATAGAGTACTGGAGTGTGTGGAGTACTGAGTGGAGAACCATAGAATACTGGTGTGTGTTATGATGAGTGGAGTACCATCGAGTACTGGTGTGTGTTATGATGAGTGGAGAACCATAGAATACTGGTGTGTGTTATGATGAGTGGAGTACCATCGAGTATTGGAGTGTGTTATGATGAGTGGAATACCATAGAGTATTGGAGTGTGTTATGATGAGTGGAATACCATTGAGTACTGATGTGTGTTATGATGAGTGGAGTACCATAGAGTACTGGTGTGTGTTATGATGAGTGGAATACCATAGAGTATTGGAGTGTGTTATGATGAGTGGAACTGGGGGCAGTGACTTTTCCCTGTCCCTGGCGCAAGAGGAAAGGAACAGTCTTCTGGCTAGCTAGATTCTCCCAACTGGTTCTGAAGGGAGAGCATCCTTGGCCCCTCTCCCCCCAGCCCCTTGATGGTGAGCTTTATGCAGGCCAGTGGATGGGCAGTGTCTAGCTGTCCTACCTGAGACCTGAACATCAGCAGGTGGGGGCTCTCCATTTCTCTGCCTCCAGCAGAGCTTTGCTACACCAGCCCCTCTGTGTGTCAACATTGGGTTGCCAGTGACCACTGTCTAGGTAGGCCCGGGCTACCCATGTCCAGAAGGGATCCCAGTCCCCAGCAGGTGGGGTAGATTCTAGGTACATGCTAGGAGGGAATGTCAACAAAGCAGGAAGCCCATTGAGGTTCCATACACCACGTTTTCCAGGACTCTGGCCTGCAGCCCCACCCCTCCCTGCAAGTGGATTCCTGTCAAACAAAATATTGAAATAAACAGAACAACGAGCAAGGGAACCCAGAGAATTCCTCTTTGCCATGCAGTGGTTTCCAATTAAGCCGAAAGCACTGCTGAGACTGCAGGCCCACTTTAGGGCAATAGTTACGTACTATCTGTGCTATATTGCAAGTAAAACAGAGAGAGACCTCCATGTGCGGGGTCAGGCTTCAGCCCAGACAAGGATCCACCGCTGTGACTGCAAATGTCCAGGCACGGGTCTAATGTGCGGTTGCATCCCTTGCCCAGCCAGCTCACCATCTGCTGAGTTAGAATGACAAAGGTAATGTATGGCTAATGCATTATAGCTGATCTCTCCTCCAGTCCCCTCCCTCCCAAGGTCACGCTCGTCTCAGTGACCGTGCTGAGCCAACCGGGTTTAATGTAAAAGGTATCAGGGTCTGTGTTTCCAATCTGGAGATCATCCCAGCAGGAATCCATGTTTCAGAAAACTGGTGGCAAACCCAGAAGAGATGTGTAAAGTACGTGTGTTGGGAGGGAGCAGGGGAGGTGTGTTAACTATTAAGTGGGTTTGATTCTAGATCAATCAATCTAGGCCAAATTCTGCATGGATTTATACAAGAAAGTTAATAGGATTACATAGGGTGTCCATCAAAACAGCATTGAGAGAGTCCAGAGGGAATCAAGGGCCAAATTCTGTCCACAGTGACACCAGTGGAAGCCCAGTGATCTCAATGGGACAAGAGGCTGAGAGAGACAGAGGGTGCCGGGAGTGGGGACTCCCTGTCCTAGAGCTCATACATGATTCTGGGCAGAAGAACAGGCTGGAATGGAGCTACAGGCTTTCCAGCCAGCCAGAGAGAAGGGCAGCTTAGCTCCCGCAGGGGCTGTAGGAGAAGCACCTTCGGGGCCTGGGAAGGAAGTGGAGGGTAGGGAGCTGGTGGCAAGGGCACAGGAGGGGTGAGGAGTTTCCTTGGCAGCTCTAGTCTCAGAGAAGTCGATGCCCCTTGGAAATCTAGGCTCTAATAGATGGGCCATGCTTGTAAGCAGGTTCCTGCGTAAGTCATTCTCCTCTCGGAGGGAAAGGAAGTGAATCGCCCTAGTCAAGCAGGAGCCCAGCCCACAGAGCTCACTCCAGAGCACGCTCGGGGCCCCAGGGCCTGCGTGTGTAGGGGCCTTTCGGAAACGACAGGGTTAAAACCAAAACCAGCTCGGTGCACTGGGAGGGGGTGAGCGAGGCTGGTGAACAGCCTGTAACCTACCAATGCTAAGTGTCTGGGATTCAATTGCCTGTTTCCCTTCAGTAATGGAGCCCTAGGGGGGATCGTCCCAAGTACAGATCATTGTTAATGACTTTTAATTAAGTAGAGAAGAGTGTGGGATGTGGAAATTCTCTCTCATGCATTTTGCATGACTCTCGCATTCACAAGGCTGGGAGCTACAGCTCTGGGTAACCAGGGCGATACCTGGGCTGGGATTTAATCTAAGGGATGGGGACGTTCCTTTGGCTACGCACCCCCACTGCCACCCTCCGGCTGGGGAGGAATACCCCCCTCCCTTTTCATGAGTACTTCCAGCCCTAGAGACATCCAGAGGCAATCTGCATTGTGCATTAGCAATGCTGTGCGCCCTCATGTACAGGATGTGGCTGTGTTCAGCTCCGAACCTGCTTGGAATCGCCTATGCTACGGATTTGTCCTGCTGCTGGCAAAGGGCCCTGAACAAACAACGCTGTCCTGCTCTGGGGCTCGGCTTGCTCCTCGCTCCCTGCCCCCTCTTCCCTGTAGCAATGATGCTAGCCTGGCTGCCCCCACTCGCGGCTTCTCTCAGGCCACCCCCTCTGCACTAAATGACCTCCTGATCCCAGTCTGCCAGGCCCAGGCCCTCTTCTACCCCACCGGTTGGCCCGCTTCTTCCACAAAGCCCACAGCCACCCTGCTCACACCAGCCAACAGCTCTCTGCACCCATGACAGAGGGGAATCGGAACTCCACTTTGCTTGTGTTGAACCCACGTGTGAACAGGCCTGAGGGCGGCGTGCTGTATTGTGTTCCAGACAGCGCCCTGCCCAGGAAAAGGGCCTGACACCTCACCGGAGGACTAGCACCGAGAAAACCTCTCAAATCCAAGCTCAACCCTTGACTTTGAATGACCCAACTACTGGCCCACCCCCATGGAACAGTGGTTTTTCTACATAGGGGCCTGCAGGTGGGGCCTGCATGATGCGGGGGCGGGGACTGGAGCTTCCCACAAGAGCACATGGCAAAGAGACCGACTCTGCTTAAGAGCAGGTATCGGCTCGGTGCAGGAGGGCCGAGCAGAGCCACGCGCAGGAGCGTAGGAGAGCGAGCACAGGAAGGACGCTGCCCAGCCGGGGCTGCTGACCTGCCTCAGACTTGCAGATGGGGTGATCTCAGCCCAGGGGAGGGGAAGGGGCATCTCAGGACTTTCCTTGTTGTCAGAGATCAGTAACTATCAAATGCTTTTAAGAGTCAAGTCACTGTGGTTAAGAAAGCCCTTTGCTGTGCCTGTGTCCCTTACTGTCCTGCCCTGTTCTCCCTGAACAGGGCAGGACAGTAGAAACTCAGAGGGCCAACCGCACAGGTGAAGCTCTGCAGCAGCATGTGTAAGTGACTGTGGAGCTCGGGAGAGCTCAGACATTGGTTTAGAGCCTAGGGCAGCAGTGTCCCGCGTCCCTAAAAAGGACGTCCGACAAGAGGTCTGAGCCTGGGCATATGCCCTAGAGTCCCAGAGCTAAATATCCAGTTGGTTTTGACGTACAAGGGACCCAGCGATCAGGTTCACTTGCAACCAGCTGGGTACGGCGTGAGGTTGTAACACAGCTCATTTCCTCCAACTCTCCCAGTGCATCTTGTCTTCGGGGCTGCTAGAGCTCCTCAGAGCAGGGACCGTACAGCACTGACGTGGCTGCCTCTTAAAGAATCTCTCTCGGGGCCAACACACTTTTGCACTTCACCAGCCTCCCCTGGCGACATGTGTCAAGGTGGGCAGAGTTAGAAGTTGAGTACAAGTTTCATGTATGCTTGAATGGGCAGCTCTCCACTGTGTGTGTGGGCAGGGGGAGGGTTGACACCATGCTCAGATGTAGCTGTTGTATGTGTTTTTTTCTGGGGAAGGTGGCCTTGCCAATCATTGGAAAAATCAGTTTTCCCACCAGGCAGTCTCTGTTCACATTGAAAACAGTGGGTTCAGCTGTGTCCTCGCATATGCCCGTTGAACCCCTGGACTGCAGCGGGATGTGCTGGCACACACGGAACTGAGGGCAGAATGTGGCTTTCTGTCATGAGAAAGGAAGAAAGATGCCAGCTGTTCCTGGGGATGGTCGGGCAGGGGCAGCTGATGCGAGCCATGAGAGCATTCATTAATTGTAACATTCCCTTTATTTTCCTATCCTAATCCTTGCGACTCGCATGCCGGTGACTGAAACAGCTCTGCTGCAGTTCCTGGGAACTGGAACAGGAGGTTACCCGGCACATTTTAGTTTTGAGGTCTACTCCCAAGAGGGAGGATGCCAGAATCCTAGGAGTGGGGAAAGGTGTGAGACAGATAGCCTGGAAGCCTCAAATCTGGGTTGCTTACATCTCTGAAGTTTCTAGTGTCCACGGCCCATTTTACATGTGTAGCGTATGGATGGTGGGAGAGGTAAAATATGTTTGTGTGCACAATGGCGACACTTTTCTAGGGGCAGAGTTGGCATCTATAAGCTATGCCCAGAGTGTGCCTGGCTCAGCTGGCATGCACAACCGACAGCTCCTGCGTCTATGACACAATCTGTTTGGCAGGCCCCTTTACATAGTTTAGCTGAACAGCTCCTGGCTCCATCCTGTTGAGGTTCTTATACTGTTCTCAGATGCCATGGTGATGGGGACAGTATAAGGGAGGAGATTTATACAATTCCTGCTGATTCAACCCTCTGCTTGGACAAGACACCCAGAGCTCTACTTAAAAAGGAAAATATTTGATCATACTTGGAATCAGCAGCTTCCACCTGAAGATGACTGGTATTTAGGGTGACCAGACTGGAAGTGTGAAAAATCAGGACGGGGGTGGGGGGTAATAGGCGCCAATATAAGACAAAGTCCCAAATATCGGGACTGTCCCTATAAAATCGGGACATCTGGTCACCCTACTGGTATTAAAAATACAAGGGACAACCTGCAGCCCCTGGATGTAAACTACCAACAATTTCCTTCCAAATCACTTAAAGGTAAAGAAAAGAAGCTGTTGCCATTATTGAGAAAATCAGTCACTTGACAGGTTAGACAAAATGAAGATTAATTGCACATTCCTCTACCATGGTCTCAGTGCAGACTAAGGGAAGAGGCTGTAGCAGGAAGAGCACAGAGGCAGTTGTAGCCACTATCTACAAACCTAACTGAGATGAGTAACGCTCGGGAGATCCTGAGTAGGGAATTGCTTGGCTTGGGACCCTGAGCTGCTTCCCACTCAACTCCCAGCATTTAGGGAGAGTAGCTTCTTGGAACTAATTTCTGGCCACTGGACTAAACTCCAGCTCAGAGACCAAGGGGCTGGATGCAGTGCTAACTCCTGGGCAGCAGTTTAATGGTGAATGAAAGTAACTAGGTTAACTAATGAAAGTGGGGCCGAAAGAAACAGACAGAGCCAAACTCAACCCTGGGACAAGTGGGTGCAACTCCACTGACCTCTGGGTTGAACTTGCCCCCGAGTCTCCAGCTCCCAAAGCACCATCTCTGGATGAGGTTGGATGTGGACTGAGATACCCTACAGCCCTGCACTGCTTCCTCCAGCAGCAGTCTTCTCAAGGCACCACTATTTGCTCCACCGTATGTGCCATAGGCAGGAACGAGGGGTGCTGTGCCTGCATTTCCTTAGAAGGTTTCTTTGGGAGTCATTAAAATCATATGAAGAGGAACAGTTTGGAGATGTTGGCCTCTCTGGAGGCTGAAGACTTGAAGCTACTGACCTTTCCCACGTCAGGATGAAGGAAGGGCAAAGCCCTCAGTCGCTGTGGTTTAGCTGGGTAGGGTGGAGTTTTTGCTCAGAGATTGTTACCGACTCTCAGCCTCTGGAGGTCAGGCTCAGAAGGTGGTGCCAAGAACGAATACCCCCTAGGCAGTTATTTGAACTGTTAGGAACAAACACTCCTAGGCAGAAAATTTGAATTATAGTCTCAAGCCTGAGGCCCGTTTATTGAGCACACACACACCAATGCATTGGGGTAGCAGACCGTAATCAACTACCACGATTACAAGGTTACATGCCATTTTTAAAGTCTTAAACCGCAACCGCACACGCGTCATTGCCAAGCATTAGGGTGAGGGGTGCTTTCCTGAGTTGCTAGCAATCCTCCTTTGGACGTGCCAAGAGGGGTTGGGTGATTGGTACTTCCCTATAGAAACTTTTAACATGTCCTGGACACGTAGGCCCCGCATTCCATGACCGGAGGGGTCAGGGCCCAATATGGTATTTTGGGCCTAGTGTGACAACTATTCTGGGTCCACAGGGGTCCACAAAAGGGCAGTCTGCGGTTATACTGTTTATGCTATGAGCGAAAACATTAGCACGAATTCCGGTTACAAAGACAGCTCTGCAGAAATATGTTCCAGCATAGGTTACAGGAATACTTTGTTACATGCTTGTATATCAGAGCCAAACAATAATATTGTTTTATAATGAGTTAACATTTCCTTAATTAGACGTGTTAGTAGGGTTTGGGCAAGGGGGTACGTAGTAGGACAAAGAAGGAGTATGGTACCCCTCAGTGTGACCACAAAGAAGGAGTATGGTACCCCTCAGTGTGCACAGCAATAGCACTAGGACTATTGCTGTGCTAACTTGTTACAGGTTATTGGTTACAGGCTTTGCCTTATTGCTTTCTATTGTTGCCCTGCAATAGCAGGGGCAGGCACAGTGTTAGGGAAGGGAAGGGAAAAGGAAGGAAGGGGAGGCAATGGGGGGGTGAGTGGACAGGTACAAGGGGTGGGTGCTTACAGAAGTACCTATCTTTGATTAATGTACCTTAATTAATGTATACAGCAATAATTATAAATTGACTGTACTGTCTTGTAGCCTTAAAGCAGAAGCTGTTACAGAAGCAGAAGTTTAAGCAGACGTTAGGCTGGACCATGGCCAAGGACGCTGTTACAAATATTCCAGTTCCTCTTCTCCCCCGGCCTTCCCCCCCCCCTTTCCAGGGCAGCATTGCTTAGTATGGTTCTGGCTTTTGACCTGTTGGTTACAGGGTAGGCCCTGGTCAGAGCTTACAGAGGGGGGTTGCTGTTACAAGGGTCATTAAGGCCTCCTACTGTTATAGGGGCCACAAAAGAGGGGGCCCCCATCTGATGCCATTTGGGCATCCGGCTGGGCCTTGGGGTAAGGAGGAGGACTAACCTTTCGGTGGGTATGGGCATACAGGGGCTTACCTAAAGGGGGCACAATTCAAAGGTAACAGAGTTTATATGCCAAGCAACGATTCCATTATAAAAACATTGATTACAGATAGGTTTCAGGATGAGTCTTAATAGCCTTTAGCCAGCAAATTAATATAAGCAGATGCATTTTAAACCTTGAGCAATGCCTGTTACAAATAGTCCTCTCTCTGCTAGTTCCTCTTTCCCTCCCCCTCTCCCCAAAGTGCAGACTAGTCTGGTTCAGGCTTCCGGTCTGACAGTTTGAGCCAGGCCAGGGTTTGTAGGGGATAGAAAGAGGGGAGAGAAAAGGGGGGGGGGGTTGTTTTCTCCACAGTGGGGAGGGAGAAGACACACCACACACCACCCAGTCGGTTCCATTTGCATTGCCTCTGTCCGTGCTGTCGCTAAAGACGAGACGCCAATATTTTCTAGAACACAAAGCAAGAGAAAAGCCAGAGACTCCTGAAGTGCACTAGGGCTTTGTTATTGCCATTCAAATATGGAAGGTGTTCAGATACACCGGCGACGCGTGTAGGGTGACCAGCAGCGCCGGCTCCAGGGTTTTTGCTGCCCCAGGCAGCAAAAAAAAAAAAAAAAAAGCCGCGATCGCGATCGCGATCTGCGGCGGCAATTCGGCGGGAGGTCCTTCGCTCCGAGCGGGGGTGAGGGACCCTCCGCCGAATTGCCGCCGAATCGCTGGACGTGCCGCCCCTCTCCCGAGAGGCCGCCCCAAGCACCTGCTTGGTCAGCTGGTGCCGGGAGCCGGCCCTGGTGACCAGACAGCAAATGTGAAAAATCGGGACAGAGGTGGGGGGTAATAGGAGTCTATAGAAGATAAAGACCCAAAAATCGGGACTGTCCCTATAAAATCGGGACATCTGGTCACCCTAGACGCGTGCCAGTACAAGAGAGGTGGATGGAACAGCGTGCAGGGCGGCCAATGCAGCACCAGGCATACAGTCACCTTACAAAGAGTGAAATTCAACACCTCCACCCCCAAAACGAGCGTATAGGCCATCAGGTGTGAACAAAGGCTCTGGAGAGTAGCTGGTTCCGACCCTATGCTTCTCTGGACAGAGAGGTGGTAACGGCAGCCCAGGCTTGCTCTCTGCCCTGCTGTTGAGAGCTGAGACCCCAAGAGACAAGCCCACAGTGGGTGCCGAAGGACTCCCTCTCATTGAGCTGCTGTTAAGTAATTAGACTCAAGATCCGAAAAGATCAATTAGCAGAAAANTCAACTGTGAGGGCTGTTCTCATCTTGGTATTCTGGCGTTTCAGGGCAGGGGAAAGCAAGTCACAAAGTTCCATGAAAGTGCCCTTACGCATGCGAAAGTTTCGCAGCCACTGGGAATCGTCCCACACCTGCAACACTATGCGGTCCCACCAGTCAGTGCTTGTTTCCCGGGCCCAGAATCGGCGTTCCATGGCATGAACCTGCCCCATTAACACCATGATTTGCACATTGCTGGGGCCCGTACTTTGTGAGAAGTTTATGTCCATGTCTATTTCCTCATCACTCTCGTCACCGCGCTGCTGTCGCCTCCTCGCCTGGTTTTCCTCTGCATATACTCCAGGATAATGCGCGTGGTGGTCATAGTGCTCATAATTGCCGCGGTGATCTGAGCGGGCTCCATGATCCCAGTGCTATGGCGTCTGGGCTGAAAAAAGGTGCGAAACGATTGTCTGCCATTGCTTTCACGGAGGGAGGGAGGGAGTGGGGGCATGACGACATGTACCCAGAATCACCCGCGACACTGTTTTTGCCCCATCAGGCATTGGGATCTCAACCCAGAATTCCAATGGGCGGCGGACACTGCGGGAACTGTGGGATAGCTACCCACAGTGCAACGCTCCGGAAGTCGACGCTAGCCTCGGTACTGTGGACGAACTCCGCCGACTTAATGCACTTAGAGCATTTTGGGTGGGGACACACACAATCGACTGTATCAAAACAATTTCTATAAAACCGACTTCTATAAATTCGACCTAATTTCGTAGTGTAGACATACCCTGAGGTTGATGCATGGGGTACATTTATATCGTTACTCCTTATCTTTCAGTGTGAAGGGTTTTGGTAATTCTGGAAAACCTGATGACTTTGACACAAAGCTAACGCTTATGGATAAGGCCTTGAGACCTAATTAGGGCTCTGGTTACTCCAGGGCCAGCTGGGTCTATGTTCTGTGGCAAAATCCTTGTGTTCTGCGTGGGTAGAGCAGGTTGGAAATTCTGCAGCAGCTTCATTCTGTGACGTGCAGTCTACATGATTTTGTAAAAACATGATAATAAGTGAATATAATGTAATTGGAATAGTTTTATAAAAACATGATAATAAGTGAGTATAATGTAACTGGAATATGCTTCATGCAAAAGGTATCATCACAAAGCTTATAATCTACTGAGAGTGATCATCCTATTTGTCAAGTATCAGAGGGGTAGCCGTGTTAGTCTGGATCTGTAAAAGCAGCAAAGAATCCTGTGGCACCTTATAGACTAACAGAGGTTTTGCAGCATGAGCTTTCGTGGGTGAATACCCACTTCTTCGGATGCAAGTCGAAGAAGTGGGTATTCACCCACGAAAGCTCATGCTGCAAAACGTCTGTTAGTCTATAAGGTGCCACAGGATTCTTTGCTGCTTTTACAGAAAAAGAAGGTGCTTAAAGGGCTAAAACTCCAGCCACAATGCCCTGGTGAGGGTTAAACGAATAGATCGCTGGAGAGGAACAGCACTAAGATGAAGACTTGCAGAGCAAAGCTGCTGGGTGAGTGAAACCTCACTAAATCCTTTTCCATTTTACCAAAACGGAACATGTTCGTAAGAAGCATTAGGCCTTTTGAAAAAAAAAACCACATCAATGTGCTACAGCCCCCTGGCTTCACTGAACACACTACCGATTAATCCTGAAAGCAAATGGAAGACAGGCTCCACAGAGACCCAGAGCATTCTCGTTTGAAAGCAGCTTGGACTGTGCTTTTATAGATTTTGACAAGACAATTGTTAATGGGGAATTTCTAAAGGGCTCCTCATCCACCCAGGTATCTTGAGCCACCACAGCCCTAGGGGAATGGCCCACTCCTCTAGACATCAGCTTCCTGGGACACATATAGACTGTGAAATGCTTGGGATCGATGCATAGAGCTATGGGGATTGGGAGCAGCAACGTGGCTAATAGAGGGGTTGACAAACTGGGAGGAGCGTGGAACCGCTGGAGAATGGTGGGGAGATTGGGTGCAGCATGGGGTTGATGGATGGGGCTGCTATGATTAGAAGATGGGTGCAGAGGGATGGGGCTGTGACGTTTCACTCCATATTCTTTATGAAAATATGCTTATGATATGAATACAACATAACAGATATACTCTATGCAAGATGGGTCGTGTAAGGGACCATTGGAAAGGTTCTGATTTACTGAATGTGATTATCCAATTTGTATGCATGTATCATTTCTGTATCTAAAGTTAGAAATATGGACTATGTAACAATTACAACTGGGTATGTATTGGGAAGAAACCCACCAGAGGACAGGCCATCAAATTTGATGAGCCATCAGAAAGGAATAACAAAACCATGAGTATACTAATCTCTCTCCCTCCTGGGAGGCATCCAGGGACGTAACTGTGACACTACTAGGTCAGGTGGTCTTGTCACCTGATACTAAACATTACCTGGGATGTCTTGTAACTTTCCACTGGAAGGGAAGGGGGGGGGGGGTCAAGTTTGGGAAACAAAGGATTCCCGCCTTATGTAAATGCTATTTAAGGGTGGGGAGGAAGGCAAACAGGACTCCTCCTCCCCATGGCCTGTCTGCCCAAGAAGAAAGACTGCTAAAGCCACCTGAAGGGAAGGTGGGGGAGCGGGGGAGGGGAGTCCAGACTGAGACAGAGGTCCAGTCTGAAAAGAAATATAACTGGAACTCTGAACCACAGAAACTTTGCAACCTGCCTAAAATGACATTTAGGGTAAGAAATTACATTTTGTAACCTGTTTCTCAAGTATATTGAGCTTAGCTTGCGTACTTTGTTTTATTTGCTCAGTAACCTGCTTTGTTCTGTCTGTTATCTCTTGTATTCTCTTAAAATTCACCCTTTTGTAGTTAATACACTTATTTCTTGTTTATAATATAACCCAGTTCATGTAATTTCTAACTGGGGGGCGGGGGCAAGAAGTTGTGCCTATCTCCCTCCACAATGAGGGAGGGAGCGAATTTCATAAAACCTTTGGGTTTGTCCCCCTTAAAGGGAGTGGGCACCGGAGTGTTGGGGCGAGCCCCTAAGGCTGAATCTTCCCAGAGTGGATCTGTCTCTCTGTGCAGCCCTGCCTGTGTGCTTGGCTGGAAGAGGCTTGTGAGCCTACTCCAGCAAGGCCAGGTAAAGGAGACCCAGGCGGGCAGAACAGGCTGACTCAGTGGCAGCCCAGCACATCAGGTGACCCCCCAAAGGGCCCAAATCCGTCACAGGGACATCAAGAATGTCGGCGCATAGGGCTGATGGCTGCAGGAGATTGGAAGCTCCTGGGGGAGGGATAGCTCAGTGGTTTGAGCATTGGCCTGCTAAACCCAGGGTTGTGAGTTCAATCCTTGAGGGGGCCACTTAGGGATCTTGGGCAAAATTGGTCCTGCTAGTGAAGGCAGGGGGCTGGACTCGATGACCCTTCGGGGTCCCATCCAGCTCTATGAGATAGGTATATCTCCATATAAAAAAAGCTGAGTGGGGCCATGGGGTTGGGGACCAACATCAGTACATTTAGGTGCTAACTGTCATAAAAACATCACCCAGTGACATGAGTGAAAATTGTACGTGGCAGGTAAATGGTGTCAAAGAAGAGTGACAACAATAAAATGCGCTCAGTCCATCTGGGCTTGTGATCAAGAAGAGGCTGATCATCCAGCCCTAATGGAACAGGAAGGCTGGGAGACCTATGGTCACGCTGTGCATTGATTTTTTCTAAAGCAGAAATCTCCATTCAAGTCAATGGGGAGCTTGGCTGAACAATCAATTGCATAATATAGTCCCCCAAGATCTATTAGCATAAGCTGAAGTCACTATAGGGATTGGGCAGGGCAGAGGTGTGGGGAAGAGATGGAAAACAGGAGAAGTCTGTCCACCCAGCCAGGTCCATTGGCAGGGGTATCTTTGGATCAGGCACTTGGGTATAAACTGTGATTCTTAACTTACTAAAATGTCACACAGCTCAGGGTAAGTTCCACGAGCGGATCCAGTTCATAGTTACTGTTGCTATAGCAACCACCTCCTTGGTATCTATGCGTTCAGCACATCACATGAGGACACCAGACAAGGGTAAGGATGGATGGGTCACACAAATGACATCCCCCCCAGGGCCTGGTGCCTTTTGAGGCTTTTCGGCTGCTTTCTTCCAGGGAGATGCTGCACATCTAAAATCCCATTGACTTCACTGGGAGGTCCAAGTCTCAGGAGAAGGTTGTTTGCAGGTGCTCTTCTTTCCCCTCAGTATCCATGCTTCCTTACACAGGTCTAGCTGGATGCTGGAACCACTTTCACACCACAGACTAGGAGGAGCGGCATATGGGTCACTGCAGTCTCTCATGCCAATTTGTCCTCTGGGTAGCCTTCCAACAGTTTCGACTGCACTCACAGTGGATGCCTTTAAAGGCTTTCAAGGACTGGTCACGTTATTACATGCATCACTTCACTGCTCCAATCTGGGGTCTCAATCCTCCGTCACAGGGGTGTCTTGCTCATGCAATTAATGCCACTGGAGTCAACAAGGCTCCTCAGGGTAGTGAGATCAGCAGGATCGCTCAGGCTTGCTCTCTGTTCCCTCTCTATGATATACCATGATTGGTGCATTTCTCATGTGTGCTTCTCCCTCTGTCTGGAAATCGCTCTCCCCTTCTAACACATTGAGTCATAGGCCAGAAAGGACCATTGTGATCATCTAGGGCTAGGCTGACCTCCTGTATAACCCAGGCCAGAGAACTCCCCCACAATAATTCCTAGAGCAGATCTTTTAGAAAAACACCCAATTGATTTAAAAGTTATCAGTGATGGAGAATCCACCACAACCCTTGGTAAATTGTTCCAATAAATTACCCTCACTGTCAAAAATGTACACCTTGCGTCCGGTCTGAATTCGTCTACCTTCAACTTCCAGCCATTGGATCGTGATACGCCTTTCTCTGGTAGACTGAAGAGCCCATTATTAAATATTTGTTCTGCATGTAGCTACTTATAGACTGTGATCAAGTCACCCCTTAGCCTTCTCTTTGCTAAGTGAAATAGATTGAGCTCTTTGAGTCTAGCACTACAAGGCAGGTTTTCTAATCCTTTAATCATTCTCAGGGCTCTTCTCTGAACCCTCTCCCATTTGTCAACATCCTTCTTGAATTGTGGGCACCAGAACTGGAGACAGTATCCAGCAGCGGTCACACGAGAGCCAAACACAGAAGTAAAATAATCTCTCGACTCCTACCCGAGTTTCCCCTGCTTACGCACCCCAGGATCGCATTAGCTCTTTTGGTCACAGGGTCACACTGGGAGTTCATGGTCAGCCACAACTCTTTTTCAGTCTCTGCTTCTCAGGATAGAGTCCCCCATCCTGTAAGTTCTCTCTTCAGCTGTCACCTGGAAACCTCTATTTTCTGCGTGGTCTGTGACTCCGAGACAATACATACAAATGCAACGTATTGTATAATATTTTACCAAAATCTTGCTAAACAGGCACATATTTCTTTTGTATTTTCCCTTCCCGTCACTGCTGATTACTAAGGTATTTATATATAAATAGAAGCTGTCTTCTCTAATCTGCCCGCTTGTATTTTTCTGACTTACTCAACGATGGCCAAGCCTACTATTTCTGGTGCCAAAACTGATTCCATAGTAAGGATCAGGGCTGGGATGACGCTGGGTGCTTGGGATGCTGAGACCACATTGATCTGACTGGTAAATTGATCTGTCTTTTTGCTTTTTCTAATGACCCACTGATCATCTTAAAAGGTATGATCTCTCATGGGTACCGAGGGTAGCAACTAATGCTATGGACTAATAGAAAACTGGGAATCTTGTCTAGCCCTGGTGGTTAGGCACCATCCCTGAGAGGAAGGAGCAGGTGGGGTGTGGGAGAAATCACTATTCTGATTACATCTCTCTTCTCTTACATCTCTCAATTCAGACCTGAATTTCATGGTCATCTCCAGATTTCAAAGGGTAAAAGATTTTAAAAATCAAACCCTATGAAGGATTACATTTCAGGTCTAGAAGTTTGCAAGAGTGCAGGCTGCTAAAAATCACAAAGGAATCAAGAGGAGGAAAAAAGCAAGATGGTCATTAGAATGGCCTGATTTAACAGAGGCTGCCACCTAATTTGTTCCGTTTGAGGTCCACGCTGCTGCGGTTGTAATGTTTTCTTGCATAGGTATATCCTACAGGCAGTAGGTCTACAGGTGAGAAATTATTCCAGTCAGCGTGAATGATACAGTGAACAAACCTTACTCAGATACACTCACCTTCCAAACGAACTGCACCACAACTAACAAGCATTTCTCCAAGATGCAACTGCCCATACAATCAGCTAAACTGAACTTGTAAGACTATATGCAATAGCACTAACAGGCAATTTCCAATAATATGCAAATGCTTAAGTCAGCTGTAATAAGAGGAGCTACAGCTGCTCAGTGAAGTTAAGTGGAGAAGATATTCAATTAACTTCACGGAGCTTTTGTAACGTATTTTGAATGTGGGCGTAGGAGCCATTTTAGATATAAGTGGCAGACGCATGGGATTCAAATGGCCATTCAGACTTTGCTGGGAGATGGAATCACAGCTGAGGAGAAAATATGACTGTTTATTGAAGCTTTCCATGTTTAATTTTTCTTCAATTTTTTTTCATCTACCATTAACAATTTAGGTGACATGCTGACTTTAGAGGGACGCCATCAGTTTGTAAAGAATTACATCTGTCTGAAAACCACCTTAGGAGACAGTCCACACCACCACACTCCCAAGAGGAGGAGACGGATGGTGGTGGTCGGGGACTCCCTCCTAAGAGGGACGGAGTCATCCATCTGCTGTCCAAACCAGGAAACTCGAGAAGTGTGCTGTTTGCCTGGAGTTAGAATTCAGGATGTGACGGAGTGTCTTCCGAGACTGATCAAGCCTTCGGATCACTACCCCTTCCTACTTCTCCACGTGGACACCAATGATACTGCCAAGAATGACCTTGAGCGGGTCACTGCAGACTACGTGGCTCTGGGAAGAATGATAAAGGAGTTTGAGGCGCAAGTCGTGTTCTTGTCCATCCTCCCTCTTGAAGGAAAAGGCCCAGGTAGGGACCATCGAATTGTGGAGGTAAATGCGTGGTTGTGCAGGTGGTGTCGGAGAGAGGGCTTTGGATTCTTCGACCATGGGATGTTGTTCCAGGAAGAAGGATTGCTAGGAAGAGATGGGATCCACCTAACAAAGAGAGGGAAGAGCATCTTCGCAGGCAGGCTTGCTAACCTAGTGAGGAGGGCTTTAAACTAGGTTCACCAGGGGATGGAAACCTAAGCCCTGAGGTAAGTGGGGAAGTGGGATACCGGGAGGAAACACCAGGAGGAGGGTGCAATAGGGGAGGCCTCCTGATTCATACTGAGAAAGTAGGGCCATCGGCTAGTTATCTTAGGTGCCTGTACACGAACGCAAGAAGCCTGGGAAACAAGCAGGAAGAATTGGAAGTCCTGGCAGTCAAGGAACTATGATGTGATTGGAATAACAGAGACTTGGTGGGGTAACTCACATGACTGGAGCACTGCCATGGATGGATATAAACTGTTCAGGAAGAACAGGCGGGGGAGAAAAGGTGGAGGAGTTGCACTATATGTAAGAGAGTGATATGATTGCTCAGAGCTCCACTATGAAACTGGAGAAAAGCCTGTTAAGAGTCTTTGGGTTAAGTTCAGAGGCGAGAGCAACAAGGGTGATGTCATGGTGGGGGTCTGCTATAGACCACCAGACAAAGAGAATGAGGTAGATGAGGCTCTCTCAGTAGCGGCGCCAGCTCTTCCGGCGCCCTAGGCGGCGGAAGGTCCCACCCCCGAAATGCCGCCCCCAACAGCGGCGGCGGAAGGTCCCGCCCCCAAACTTGAATGGACGGCCGGGGCGCCGGCGCCCCCAAAATAGCAGTGCCCTAGGCGACCGCCTAGGTCCCCTAATGGGCTTTCTTTGGACAACTAACAGAAGTTTCCAGATCACAGGCCCTTGTTCTCATGGGGGACGTCAATCAAGCTGACATCTGCAGGGAGAGCAATACAGCAGAGCACAGAAAATCCAGGAAGTTTTTGGAGAGTGTTGGGGACAACTTCCTGGTGCAAGTGCTGGAGGAACCAACTAGGGGCCGTGCTCCTCGTCCTGCTGCTCACAAATAGGGAAGAATTGATAGGGGAAGTAGAAGTGGGTAGCAACCTGGGCAGCAGTGACCATGAGATGGTCAAGTTCAGGATCCTGACAAAAGAAAGAAGAGCAGTAGAATACAGACCCTGGACTTCAGAAAAGTAGATTTTGACTTCCTCAGGGAAGTGATGGGCAGGATCCCCTGGGAGGCTAATATGAAGGGGAAAGGAGTCCAGGAGAGCTGGCTGTATTTTAAAGAAGCCTTATTGAGGGTGCAGGAACAAACCATCCCGATGTGCAGAAAGAATAACAAATATGGCAGGCGACCAGCTTGGCTTAACAGAGACATCTTCAGTGAGCTTAAACACAAAAAGGAAACTGACAAGAAGTGGAAACTTGGATAGATGACTAGGGAGTATAAAAATATTGCTTGAGCATGCAGGGGTGTCATCAGGAAGGCCAAAGCACAATTGGAGTTGCAGCTAGCAAGGGATGTGAAGGGTAACAAGAAGGATTTCTACAGGTATGTTAGCAACAAGAAGGTGGTCAGGGAAAGTATAGGACTCTTACTGAATGGGGGAGGCAACCTAGTGATAGATGATGTGGAAAAAGCTGAAGTACTCAATGCTTTTTTTGCCTCAGTCTTCACAGACAAAGTCAGCTCCCAGACTGCTGCACTGGGCAACACAGTATGGGGAGGAGGTGAGCAGCCCTCAGTGGTGAAATAGGTTAAGGACTATTTAGAAAAGCTGGACATGCACAAGTCCGTGGGTCCAGATGCACTGCATCCAAAGGTGCTGAGGGAGTTGGCTGATGTGATTGCAAAGCCATTGGCCATTATCTTTGAAAACTCATAGCAATCGGGGGAGGTCCCGGACGATTGGAAAAAGGCAAATATAGTGCCCATCTTTAAGAAAGGGAAGAAGGAGAATCCGGGGAACTACAGACCGGTCAACCTGACCTCAGTCCCTGGAAAAATCATGGAGCAGGTCCTCAAGGAATCCATTTTGAAGCACTTGGAGGAGAGGAAGGTGATCAGGAACAGTCAACATGGAGTCACCAAGGGCAAGTCATGCCTGACCAACCTGATTGCCTTCTATGATGAGATAACTGGCTCTGTGGATATGGGGAAAGCGGTGGACGTTATATATCTTGACTTTAACAAAGCTTTTGGTATGGTCTCCCACAGTATTCTTGCCAGCAAGTTAAAGAAGTATGGATTGGATGAATGGACTATAACAGGGGTCGGCAACCTTTCGGAAGTGGTGTGCCGAGTCTTTATTTATTCACTCTAATTTAAGGTTTTGCGTGCCAGTCATACATTTTAACGTTTTTAGAAGGTCTCTTTCTATAAGTCTATAATATAAAACTAAACTATTGTTGTATGTAAAGTCAAAAAGGTTTTTAAAATGTTTAAGAAGCTTCATTTAAAATTAAATTAAAATGCAGAGCCCCCCCGGACTGGTGGCCAGGACCCGGGCAGTGTGAGTGCCACTGAAAATCAGCTCGCGTGCCGCCTTCGGCACGCGTGCCATAGGTTGCCTACCCCTGGACTATAAGGTAGAGAGAAAGCTGGCTAGATTGTCGTGCTCAACAGGTAGCGATCAATGGCTCGATGTCTGGTTGGCAGCCGGTATCAAGCGGAGTGCCCCAGGGGTCAGTCCTGGGGCTGGTTTTGTTCAACATCTTCATTAATGATCTGGATGATGGGATGGATTGCCCCCTCAGCAAGTTCGCGGATGGGGGTGGGGAAGAGGTAGATATGCTGGAGGGTAGGGATAGGGTCCAGAATGACCTAGACAAATTGGGCCGAAATAAATCTGATGAGGTTCAACAAGGACAAGTGCAGAGTCCTGCACTTCAGAAGGAAGAATCCCAGGCACCGCTACAGGCTGGGGACCGACTGGCTAAGTAGCAGTTCTGCAGAAAAGGACCTGGGGATTACAGAGGACGAGACGCTGGATATGAGTCAACAGTGTGCCCTTGTTGCCAAGAAGGCCAACGGCATATTGAGCTGCATTAGTGGGAGCATTTCCAGCAGATCGAGGGAAGTGATTATTCCCTTCTATCTGGCACTGGTGAAGCCACATTTAGAGTATTACGTCCAGTTTTGGGCCCCCCACTACAGAAAGGATGTGGACAAATTGGAGAGAGTCCAACGGAGGGCAACGAAATGATTAGGGGGCTGGGGCACATGACTTATGAGGAGAGGCTGAGGGAACTGGGCTTATTTAGTCTGCAGAAGAGACGAGTGAGCGGAGATTTGATAGCAGCCTTCAACTACCTGAAGGGGGGGGTCCATAGAGGATGGAGCTAGGCTGTTCTCAGTGGTGGCTGATGACCAAACAAGGAACAATGGTCTCAAATTGCAGTGGGGGAAGTCTAGGTTGGATATTAGGAAAAACTATTTCACTAGGAGAGTGGTGAAGCACTGGAGTGGGTTACCTAGTGAGGTGGTGGAATCTCCATCCTTAGAGGTTTTTAAGGCCTGTCTTGACGAAGCCCTGGCTGGGATGATTTAGTTGGGGTTGGTCCTGCTTTGAGCAGGAGGTTGGACTAGCTGACCTCCTCAGGTCTCTTCCAACCCTAATCTTCTATGATTCTATGAAAATTTTGGATTTACTATAGTTAGATGTAGCACCCAAAATCTCTATCACTAAAAGAATTTGGTAAAGACTTTTGTTTCCAAACTCAGCTGAAGTACTTTTGGCCTGTGACAAGAACTTTGTGTATAGTCAGTTTCACTGATTCCCTGTATATTCAGGTAGTCATTTGCTGCCTTGCTGGAAGGCCCTTACAAAACAAGGGAGCAGAACACATTGCATCCGAAGAAGTGGGTATTCACCCACGAAAGCTCATGCTGCAAAACGTGTGTTAGTCTATAAGGTGCCACAGGATTCTTTGCTGCTTTTATTAAATATTAAAAAGAAGTAAGTAATACAATAAAATGTAACCCACACTTTGTAACAGGGGCTTTGTCAGAAGTGTGATTTGTTTAAAGATTTCTCTCTTTACAGAAAAAAAATTCTAGTTAATTGCATCCTTTTTAAAAGGATATTTCATAACTTGTCAGGGCAGAACAGTTTGCTGTGACAAGGCACACAGGGTTTCAGGACCAGTTAAACTTCCCTAGCAGTTGTCCTGGGCCACTGATCAGTAAGAAAATTGTTCAAACTCAAGAGTTCCAGCAGCACCATACACCAATCCCTATTCCCCAGCAGCACCCTTCAGCATCCAGAATAAGCACTAGAGAGCGTATACAGGTCTGTCGCATCTTAGGCGCACTTAACATGTGCGATTTCAGCTTTATGCGGTTGGCAAAAACAAGAAAAAAACAACAACAAAAAATAACAGTTTAAATACTGTTTCTGTAGTGCGAGCGATTCCGCCCGCCATTACACTCAATGTAATTTTGACTATACGCGGTTTTCGCATTAGGCGCTGACCGCGGAACGTAACCCCAGCGTAAGATGAGACAGACCTGTATTAGGCAATGGACCTAATATATCTGGACTGTCCAGGAGAGGGCTGGGCAGTGCAGACCACACGTTTTGGGAGAATATCCAGGGCTGGGAGTGTGTTACGGTAACCCTGCAAGTGATAACCAAGGCTGGGGCAAGCAAGAGCGTGACTGATGTGTGGCTGGCAGGCTGCAGCTATACACAGACACTCAAGGTGTTACCTGCATGCTGGAGGCTGTTTGTGAGCGGACCAGGCGGGAGCTACAGCAGCAAAGCATTGTGAAGCACTGCAGGGCCAGGGTGATACAGCCCCTCCCTGGTCTGGATTGCACCCAGGAATGTCATAACAACATTCAGCACATGCAAGGAATGCGAAGAAACTCACCTGGCTTCAGGTTTCCTCACATACCTCAAACTCAGACAAAACAAGGTTCTTTCAAAAGGTTGCGAAGTTTAATGAGACTTTTCACCGGGCTCAAGGGCAGAACTCCAGCAAGCCTGAGAGAGGAGCTTTAAATAGACTGGGGCCCAGTTGTGATTTTTTGTAGAAATGATGCAACATTCTGTGACTGCAGCTGCATTTCTCTTGGACTCTGGGTTGACTGGAATCCAACATTCCAGTGCTATGCAGCCGCACAGAATAAAACCAAGATATATCTGTCCTTCTTGGGCTTTCCACAAAGCAGTGGGAAATGTATACGTTTAAACGGAGTTTCTTCATGGAATACTACTCCCTCCCTATGAAGCTTTTTAATTTATGGACTGTCTTGATTTTATAATTGTTATTATTACTCACTTTTTCCTTATCCTTACTTTGTCCCAGGCCTATCAGTCATTTTAATAACTGTTTACAACGTATAACATCTTGCACAACATTTGCACGACTTGTATCAAAGGACTCTTAAATCCCAACGTTTGTGTGTGTTCTATTCTGGAAGCTATGAAACCCAAGAAACAAAGGAAATGCACTCTCCAAAGCAGCAACATAAATTGATTAGTGACAGATAAGCCTCAGCAACTGTAGCGTTTGCATAAGCACGCCAAACTCTGAGTATTTATTTCAGCTGGTCCCACTTGGTGGGTCTATAAAACTGGAGTCCAACCCGCCAATGTTTATAGGCAAGTGCAGCATGCCATTGCAATCATTGGGACCATTTGCACAGAGTAACCCTTCACCCACTGGTAAGCGCTCACGCTGGTTAGGTAAGTGGGCTGGACGAATGATGGAAACCACCTCTCTTTTACTCTTTTTAGTACTGCCTGCTTCCAGTGAAATACCTCGAGAACAGGCTCGCTCAGCGCAGTCTGGCACCTACGCCGTTAGTCCTAGCCAGAGCTGGGAAGTGCGGGAGGGAGGTGGGGGGTGTCAAGAAAATAATGGGAAGAAACAAGTCGAACTGACTGGAGGACACGCCCATTTCAAAGCCACTTTTGAGATTTCAAAATTTGTTTTCAGTCCAAAAAAAAAATCAAAGCTTTTCGAACATTGTCACAAAAAATGGAATGATATAATAAAATAATAATAATTGGAGATATACCAATCTCCTAGAACTGGAAGGGACCTCGAAAGGTCATCGAGTCCAGCCCCCTGCCTTCACTAGCAGGACCAATTTTTGCCCCAGATCCCTAAGTGGCCCCCTCAAGGATTGAACTCACAACCCTGGGTTTAGCAGGCCAATGCTCAAACCACTGAGCTATCCCTCCCTCCCAATGGGTTATTTGGGGCGTTTAATGGTGTTAAAACGTCCAGTCTGGGACCAACACCTGCACTTTTTGTGGGGGGGGAGAAGGGGGCATACGTGAGGCTAGGGCACTGGTGTGGGACGTGGGAGATCAAACTTCCCACTATGGATCCTGTGGTGCCTTGGTTGTTAGCTAAAGCTGCCCCTCCAGCATAAACCCCAAAGGGGTGGGGGAGGGAAGCTGCTGTTATACAATCTGCTCTTACTTGGGGTGAAGCCCTCTTGGGATCCCCCTTGTGCTAGAACTCACGTGTCAAAGAGGAAAATCCCCGGAGAAAACATTAGACACTCCTTGCTAGCCAGCCAGCCATGGGAGGCTGTTTTGCAGGGATGCCGCTCTCCTGTTGGCAGTATGCCTGCATCCCCATTAGGCAGGTGGTTGGCAGGGAGGTGGGGGCCGAGTTATCGTTCGGGTTTGAACCTGAACTGCACATAGGGCGACCAGACAGCAAGTGTGAAAAATCGGGACGGGGTGGGGGGTAATAGGTGCCTATATAAGAAAAAGACCCAAAAATCAGGACTGTCCCTATAAAATCAGGACATCTGGTCACCCTAACTGCACGTTTCCAGTCTTTAGACAGTCAAGCTTTTTTTTTTTTAAACTGTAACACACATACACACACCCCCTCCAAAGTTGGTTTCATAACAACCTTCACTTAGAAGAAGTTAACAAGGAGATTTTGATCAGTGGAGAATGATCTACTGCAGATGAGAAGTGGTGTCCCTAGCAGACAGCTCTTTGTA
The DNA here is from genome assembly GCA_003942145.1 of Platysternon megacephalum. NCBI lineage: Eukaryota > Metazoa > Chordata > Testudines > Platysternidae > Platysternon > Platysternon megacephalum. The sequence continues at coordinate 14,615,063 of QXTE01000014.1, read as the reverse complement.
CAGTCTCCTCTTCCATCAACGACCCTCTACCACGGAGAGCGAGCAGCAAGTGAGAACTTGCTTCTCCTAGGTCTGATTCTACAGGGCCTCTCGCAGTCAGACTCTAAACTGCAGACACACGCCGAGGAAGAAGGCCTGCTCTGGCCAGGGACACGCTTCCAAGTCTGGGACCCGTTCTGCTTAGGGGTAGTGGGGCTGGCCTTATTCCGGTGGGTGTACAGCGAAGGGCGGGAGGAAGGAAGACGACCAAGTTGCCGTGCTCCCAGTGCACAAAAGGGATTTTCATGCATGAGTCCTGGGCACCTCATCCGGGGCATGGAGAGCGAGTGCCATGGGGATCGGGGGAGAAAGCATTTGCTGCACCATGTTAGAGGGTGTAGCAATGGCTGCTGCTCTGTGCACTCCACAGGACCCCTGCCTCCGTCTGTGCACAGGAGGGAGCTGCTTTCAGGGCCGGCTCCAGGCACCAGCTGAACAAGCAGGTGCTTGGGGCGGCCACTCGGGAGAGGGGCGGCACGTCCAGCTATTCGGCGGCAATTCGGCGGAGGGTCCCTCACTCCCGCTCGGAGCGAAGGACCTCCCGCCGAATTGCCGCCGCAGATCGCAATCGCGGCTTTTTTTTTTTTTGCTGCCTGGGGCAGCAAAAACCCTGGAGCCGGCGCTGGCTGCTTTGGGGGGGTGGAGCAGGGTTGTCTAGTGAACAAGGCAGGGAATTGCAGGAAAAGAACAGATGGTTTCACAGTTAAGGCAATCAAATGCTTTAAGAGAATTGGGTTGTATTCTGCCTCTGCCACAAAGATCCTGTGTGATGCTGGGCAAATCACTTAAACCAAGTTCTTCAAAGGTGGCCACTAATTGGATGTTCCTCCTTTTCTGGGTGCACTTGAGACCCTGGGGCCAGATCTGCAGAAGTACTGAGCACATGCAACTGAAGTCAATGGGTGCTGTGCTACAGAATGCGAAGTACTCTGGAGAGTCAGGTGCTAGGCCACCCAAATTGGGCACCCAAAATTAATGGATACTTTTTACTTTAATCTCTCTGTGCCGTAGCTCTCCATCTGTAAAATGGGTACAAGAATAGCCCCTCACCTGATAGGCATGCTGCTAACATTAATTAATGCTTGTGAAGCACTCAGACACTGTAATGATGAGCACCATGGATGAGGCCACAAGGAAATTAATATTTCTGTCTTCAGCAGTGAGTTTCAATTGTGTACAGTAAATAAGGCCTGGGACCATACACTGAACAAGGATAAAATAAAATATTGGATTGCTGCTCAGTTGTTGAGCACCATGCACCCTGTGCACTGAATGAGGCAAGGGCCCTGTAGGAAAAAAATAATATGATCATGTCATTAGAGATTACCATAATGCATATGCACAAGGGGGCTGGAGTGAGGTTGCACAGGCTACTGTAATTCTGGTATTTCCGAACGTGTGAGTGCTTGACTTTAAAATGTTAATAATGTTCTTTTAATGTCATTTTATTATAGTTCCAAATAAACTGTACACAGGCTCTCTGGTTTGTTTTGCTTCCGTGTTGGTCTGAAAATCCTCTAAAAGGCAGGAAATTACAACTGGTATTTCAAAATTGGGGGTGGGGTGGGAGATCCTCTCCGCCCCTCCTCCAGGGCTCTCATCCTCATGCAAATATTTCCTGCTTCCCCACAGATTTTGATCGCCCAGCTACAGGCCTGAGTGACTGGCTGTGTGCGCTGGGGCAGTTTCTATGCTGGAAGGCCAAGGGAGCAGTTCACGGGGCAGGGGTGGAGTCTGCGTACAGCTGGGGACTCAGGCTGTGCACTGACATTGCTCTAACGAATGATTTTTCAGCTTTTCCTTTTTTGGTGGGTCACGAGTGCTGGGGGCCAATATTGATGTGACTCTACACTTGAGACTTGGCTAGACACACGAGTGCAATTTGTTCGTTACACAAAAGCTGCAAATACCCTGGCAGATATGCACGGCTGACCCAGTCTCATCACCAGTCCTCCAGCTCCTCCTTTGTGCCAGGGCAGTGATTTGGGTTCTGCTTATGGACAACGCCGCTGGGGAGCAAGGGTGTTTGGAAACTTCATACAAACATGAAAGTCCAGGCTGCGTGGAAGCAGCTTTCTGGTCTGTTTTTCTCAACTCATTAAAACAAAAGCAGAAGACAGATGAACAGCAGGAGACCCCAGAATTTCAGATCCATGCAGCACCTTGCGATAAACATTTCAAATGTACCAAGTACTAAATCCTGTTCCTCCAAGCAGCTGGAACAAACATGGGCAGAGATCCAGCAGCGGACAGCAGTTCCAGGTAGTAACATTCAGTACCGGTTAGAGTGCAGAAAATAAGTGTCCTGTAAAAATAAATCAAGCTGGGATCACAGAACCTCAGTGGCCTCTAGTGGCTGTAGAATAAAGAGCCAAGAAAAGGAGGGTGAAGGCTCCAGCCCACTGCAAAGATGTTGGAAAAGAGAAGCCCTCAAACAGGTGGCTCAGGTCTGGAGTCAAGGGGTGGGGGGGAAGGATAGGGGGCACAGGGAAAGCGTCACAATCACTGCATTTCCATTCTGACCCTCCAGATTTGTTCAATTCTCGTTATCCAGAAAGTCCGGCGGGCTGCAGCAGATCCTGCCACAGAACACACACCCTGCCCTTGGGATGGGATGAGGAGAAAGTCCACAGCGCAATGAAGATGGACAATTTTGGTTTCTTGTTTAATGGTGGCAGCAGCATTTGTTGGTGACTGTTGGAGAGCCACATGCATTACCGGTATATCTCCTCTGTAGTCAGGGGAGTTACAAGGATGAATTTGGCCTGGGTTCACCTCTCTTAAGGGATCAGAATGGAAAAAGAAAGGTCGTGGTACTCTTACAAGCTCCACCCATAAAGTAAGCTCCACCTGCATGAGATGTCACTTGCAGTAGACAGTGCACATGCTGTCTAGGCTCCTTGGGTTTGGCTGCCCCTGGGTGAGACTGATCTGCCCCACTGGGCTTCTTGAGGTTGGCTCCCCTTTTGGCCCTTCAGATGCCCCGTTGGGCTCTGCCAGGCTCCTCAGTTTGGGAGTGTGGAACGTTGGCTCTCCCAAGCTCACTCACCGGCGGTTCCAAAACGACCCATCTCCAGGGCTTTGGAGTGGAGCCCGAAGCCCGAGCACGGAGCAGCTCCGGAGCAGTGGAGCTGCAGGTTTTTGCCTGGAGCTGCAGCGGAGCCAGAGCACAGCTCCAAAGCCCTGCCCATCTCACTGTCGATTTCATACCATCCTCATCCCTCTTTCTACCTGCTCTGAGCAGTGAAAGAGTGAATAATTTAAATGTCAGCGCTGTCAGTGCTGTATCTGTGTGAGCCCCTCGTAAGATGGATGGGGCCGCTCACACCGAGACTTGGAGCTCTCCTTTCAGTCTGCAGAAGCAGCAGACAGGTAGGATGTTTTCTAGGCGTTTCCAGCACCAGAGACGTTGGGGGTGTTTTTTAAATGAAAACTTAGATTCTGGAGAATAAGTTGACAGCATGAAATAGGTGGCAGTTCACTGTAGCCCTGCANGCCCCGTTGGGCTCTGCCAGGCTCCTCAGTTTGGGAGTGTGGAACGTTGGCTCTCCCAAGCCCACTCACCGGCGGTTCCAAAACGACCCATCTCCAGGGCTTTGGAGCGGAGCCCGGAGCCCGAAGCCCGAGCACGGAGCAGCTCCGGAGCAGTGGAGCTGCAGGTTTTTGCCTGGAGCTGCAGCGGAGCCAGAGCACAGCTCCAAAGCCCTGCCCATCTCACTGTCGATTTCATACCATCCTCATCCCTCTTTCTACCTGCTCTGAGCAGTGAAAGAGTGAATAGTTTAAATGTCAGCGCTGTCAGCGCTGTATCTGTGTGAGCCCCTCGTAAGATGGATGGGGCCGCTCACACCGAGACTCGGAGCTCTCCTTTCAGTCTGCAGAAGCAGCAGACAGGTAGGATGTTTTCTAGGCGTTTCCAGCACCACAATAGCTAGAGACGTTGGGGGTGTTTTTTAAATGAAAACTTATTCTCCAGAATCTAAGTTGACAGCATGAAATAGGTGGCAGTTCACTGTAGCCCTGCGTGCCAGCTGAATCCAAGCCCTTCCTCCATTCATTCGCCGCTGAACGGTGAGCGCAGCGTGTCCGGTCTGTGCTGACTGACTGCACATCACACACACACACGCACACACGTTTCAGAGATGTTCTATGTTGATGACTGCAGTGCTGGAAAGGCAGATGGCATTTCAGTGTGAGCTCAAAACGCCCCCTTACTCATCGCAGCTTGGTAACGCTGGAGCTTGGACAGAAGAGTTGATGGTTATGTCCATGCAGCAGCTAGGAGGAGTCATCCCCAGCTCAGGGAGACGTACACGTGTTAATGCAGATCGAACTAGTGCCCTAGAATTAGCGGTGTGGCCGCAGCGGCCCAGGCTAGCCGCCTGAGTACAACCGTAGCTATCGGACATCCTAGGGACGTACTTGGGTGCCTCGCCCGAGCAACGCCCATGTCACCATGGCCACAACGCTATTTTTAGGTGGAAGCTCAAGCAGAGCAAGCACGTGTACATCCATCTTCCCAAGCTGGGAACTACACCTCCTAGCTGCAGTGTGGATGGGCCCTGTAAGTGACTCAGGACAGGAGCTGTTCACCTCTTGCAGTTGCTGCCTTGACCAGATTAGAACAAGGCTGTGCCTAGTAATAGGGTTCAGCTTTGATTCCACGCAGAAGTCTATAATCCGGGTGCTTCACTGAACTATCCAAGGCTCTAGTCCAGGGGTGGCCAACCTGAGCTGAGGAGTCAGAATTTACCAATGTACATTGCCAAAGAGCCACAGTAATACGTCAGCAGCCCCCCATCAGCTCCTGCTCCCAGTGCCTCCCGCCTGGCAGCCCCGCCGATCAGCACCTCCCCGTCCCTCCCTGCACCTCCCAATCAACTGTTTCGTGGCGCGCAGGAGGCTCTGGGTGGGAGGGGGAGGAGCAAGGGCATGGCAGGCTCAGGGGAGGGGACGGGAAGGGGTGGAGTGGGGGCAGGGCCTGTGGCAGAGCCAGGGGTTGAGCAGGGGGCACCCCCCTGGCACATTGGAAAGTTGGCGCCTGTAGCTCCAGCCCCGGAGTCGGTGCCTGTACAAGGAGCCGCATATTAACTTCTGAAGAGCCGCGCGTGGCTCCGGAGCCCCAGGTTGGCCACCCCTGCTCTAATCTCTGCCAAACCGGGGCAGAAGTCTCAAGAGATTAAGGCTCTCTCATGAGAGGACTGGCACTTCTGATTCTAGTCCTATTTGTCAATTCAGCTAGAAACACTGAACTAACTTGGCCCAGACTCTGCCGTCCTTGTTCTACTTTGTATTTCCAGGTGGGACCAGAACCGGAATCCCTAACATGAAAAGTTTTCCTTGTGGCATTTCATGGCTGCCCATCCCAGACGAAACGCACTAGCGTAAAGGCAGACGGCAAAAACGAAAAAGAAAAAAAAAGTCAATCAATAAAGTTATCAGAATGTATCAGGTGCTAAAGGGTTCAGTGAGAATTTGGTTCTAAATGCAGGTGATGTTTTGTGGGAAGAGATCTTATTTTATCGGAAATACAAATACCGTATACAACTCATGCAACAAAGAGAATTTTTTTCTACCCATCGTGGGAGTTTAGAGAGCATCTATCAGCACAGCACGTAGGCACAGAATTGAGGAAGGCAGGTTGTAATTACCCACACTGGAGGTTGGCCAGGATACAAGGGCTGACACACCTGCAAAAAATGCCCTGGGATAAGGAAGCATTTCTAGGTTTATATTTCCAACCCAACCCTAACACAAGAGTTCTTAAGATCCAGGGATTGTTTGAATCCATTTAGAACACGAAGTAAGATACATAAGAACCAGGATGACCTCAGTAAGTCTGTCCCACCTCAGTAGAGGAGGGCACCAATCTCCACAAGGCCAGGCTAGCTAGAGTAGTCAGGATGGGGTTAAACTAATAGCAAAAAGGGAGAGTAAAAATAGGGAAGATCTGAGCACTCAGTCAACACAAAATCAAGATGTCAAGAACAAAGTTAATCAAGGAACCAAAGGACATGCAGAGACTATATTTTTTTAGTTGCCTACACACCAAGGCTAGGAGCCTGGGTTATAAACAAGAGGAATTGGAATGGCTCATTTCTGTGCATAAAATTCGCTCTAGTTGGTATTACTGGAGCCTGGTGGGATGATTCGCACAATTGGAACGTTAAAATCAATGGTTATAACCTATTTAGGAAGGACCGAGTTGGCAAAAGGGCATGGGGGAGGGGAACTTTGTCAAAAATGGCCACATCTTTTTTGGAATCACTGATAACTCAGAAGAAAATGATCTTGAATGCTTCTGGATCAATGTCCTAACAGATAAAGCACAAGAGAGGATATTAGTTGGGAGTCTACTACAGACCACCAAATCACATTAGGGAACAGGATAACCTATAGATGTACCTATCTATAATGTGCAGGGGGGTAAAAAGCAATGTGACTATGGGGGACATAAATTTGAGTGATACATGCTGGAGGTCAAATGTTGCCAGTACTAAAACATCCTTGGAATTTCTAAACATTATAGATGACAATTTCCTAACACAAAAAGTGTGGTACCCAACCTGGGGGAATTCTATATTAGACCTTGTCCTAACAGATAAAGAGAAACTGGTCACAGAACTAAAAAGGAATGCACAAATGATTGTGACTTGATCACATTTATAACGTGCAAGCGGAATAAAGTCCAGACCAGTAATATATATATGTACTTGGTGCTTTAAAAGGGCCAATTTCACAAAGCTGAAAACAATTATGAGCCAAATCACCTGGGAGGAAGAATTTAATCAGAAAAAAATGTGACTGATAATTGGGAATTGTTTAAGAACTTACTAGATGCTCAAAAAGCCACAATCACACAATAAAGAAAGAAGACTGCGCTGGTTAAAAAAACTAACCTGGTTTAGAGGGGAAGTGAAGGCAGCTGTAAAAAATAATATATAACAAATGGAAGAATGGGAACGCTGATAGTAATGAATATAAATCACAAGTTAGGAATTGAAGAAAACTGATAGGAGAAGCAAAAGGACACAAGTAGAAATCGATAGATATATTAGGAACAAAAACAATCCGGACAATGATATTGGTCCATTACTAGATGGAAATGGTAGAATTAACAATAATAAGGTAGAAGCATTCAATAAATATTTCTGTTCTGTATTTGAGGAAACACAGATGACAGTCTCATCATATGGTGATAACACTCCTTTCCCCTAATATCTCTGGATGGTGTTAAACAGCAGCTATTAAAGTTAGACATTTTTAAATCAGCAGGTCCAGAGAACTTGCATCCAAGAGTTTCAAAAGAGCTGGCTGAGGAGCTCACTGGACTGCTAGTATTGATTTTCAAGAAGTCTTGGAGCACTGGGGAAGTTCCAGAAGACTGGAAGAAAGCTAATGTCATGCCAGTTTTTAAAAGGGTAGGGACAACTTTAGAGGGGTATAATGTTCCTTCAGTCATCTGAGGTAGAAACAGACAGGTAGATTGGTAAGGAGAAGAACTGGGGGCATGGGAATCCCAACATCTGAGTCCAATCTGTTAGTTTGGGGCTTAGGGTTTTGATGCATAGTTGGTGTTTTAATAGGATGGAATTTGGCCTCGATAGGTCATTTTGTAATATTATAGTTCTGTAGGCTTCCTGTTTTGTTTTGTCTAAATCTTGGCCTGAAATCCTCTAAAATATGGGAAATTCCATCTGATATTTCAAAATTTTGGGGCAGGACACCCTATCCCCCGGGCCCTCCCCCATCATGTAAATGTTTCCTGCCTTCCCATAGCTTCTCCCACAGTCTCCCCACTTTTGATTGCCGTGCTACTGGCCTTAGTGATTGGTTGTGTCTTGTGGCTGTTTATATGCTAGAAATCCAAGGGAGTTCGTGGTGCACATATGGAGTTGAGTATATTTTGGATGTTCAGCAATGTGAATGGATGACACTGTAATGGGTGTTATTTGCAGCCTTTTAGTTGTAACCTATTTTTTGTTTGGGGGAACATTATAGTACGCACATCTTAATCCAAGTCTGAGCTTCACGGAGACTCTGCTAGACTCCCTTCAGCCCGTACAAATTTGTCACTGCCCTTCATGAGTGATCCCCTAAATATTCCTGGTTGTGAACATGTCCTGTTGTAACAGAGAGAGAGAATTCCATTTCACTAAAAGCTTTTGTCTTGTTTCACAGTATTTATCAATATCAGGACATCATCATTCAACCCACTGGGCATTACACATCAGAGCCTATTAGCACGCTCAGCAGCCTACAATTACAGATCATCACAAGGGAAATTCCACCCAGAGGAAACAGATATAATCAAAACCTGCTGGAGAGAATTGCCTTTATGAACCATGCTGTGTCCTGCTCACGGTAGCCAGAGGATTTCTTCCCAATTGTCCAGGATCCTTAACCACACCCTTCCTTCAACCCTCGTCACACCCAATCTTACTCCAGTGCAACAAGCATTCTCCCCTCTTCAGTGCCCACTCAGCATTGTTCCTTCTTCCTAATCTCTCCTTATTTCTCCCAGTATCAATCTCCATTCATCTCCACTGCTTCCAGTATTTCGCCCCTCTTCACTCCTGATCGCTGTCTATTGGTTCCAGTATCCTTTCCCCATCACTGTCGGTCTCTTTCCATTCCTCACAGTCTCTTTCACATGTCACTTCTGATCTCTCTCCACGGCTCCAAGTATCTTTCTCCATTCACCCCTGGACCCAATGTCCCCTCCTCATAGTGTGATGAGACTGGACTCAAATAAGAGAGACTGGAGTCAAGAAAAGGACTGTGTTTCCTGATATGTTGTGCAGGTGCAGGTCAGCCGCCCTGCATCTCTCCCATCTCCCTACCCTATGGAGAAAGGGAAGAAAGTGAACTTTGGTCTGGAAGAGGTAGCAACAGAGAGGTGGAGTGGAGAAAGGGGGACCGTGGCCAGTAATGAGGGTGAGAGACCATAACCAATGTATTTTTATAATGAGTGTTCACCTATAATAACCAATGTATTTTTATAATGAGTGTTCACCTATAATAGAGTGTTCCCTACTAGACTGAGCAAGGGACTGGAATCTGTAGACTCCTGAGTTCTAATCTTGGCTCTGCCACTTACTCCCCACTGTGGCCTGAGCCAAATCACTTAACCTCTGTTTCTCCATCTGTGAAATGGGGGTGGGAAGGTTAGCAGATTAATGTTTAAGTGAGAACATGAGAAATGCTGTGATCTGTGGGGTGATCTAAAGGCTAGTCTGTCCTGTGCCTTCCTTTACTATGTGTAAGGAAAAGGGGGATTTAGGTCTGTTTTTTACACAAGATCTTTAGGTCCTGTCTAGCCTGGAAGACTGTAGAAGGGCTAGGGAAATGACAGTGTCTTAACAGCAAAGAGAAAGTTTAGTAAATGAGGGGAGTCTAGGGGGGGATTTAGTCAGCCTGCTTAAAGCTTTTCTTTCTGCTAATATTTGTTTTAACTTCAATCATTAACATTTTGGAGAAAGGAAGCCATTGTCAAAGATTCATCTACCTTCCCCTCCCCTCAATTAAGGTGAGAATTAACATATGTCCTCCAAGGACACCCACCACCACTGCAAGNCCCCCCCCCCCCGAACCTCCTTTTAAAAAAACCCTTAACTCTATACTTTGCATGTAACTTCCTTTTTGTAAAACAATAAGGATGTTGTTATATTGGGTGTTTACACCTGTGTGACTACACTGGTGCAAAAATATCACCAAAAAAACAGAATTGCTAGGGTCTTAGTTGTTATTTGTAAGAGCAGGTACATTTTCAGACAATGTTATTTCCAAATTACCTGTGTCCCTATAACTAGCTTTCCTGCAATGTAATCACATACTCACGTACTGCTCAGGGGATGGCCAATAGATCCATGGAGTAGCTGAAAGGACTTTGCTTCTCAGATAATGAAGCAGCCCCACTAGGGAAAATAACCGTGTAAATGGCATTTATATTAGGGCTCAGTCCTGCTCCCTTTGAAATCAATGAGAGCTTTGCCATAGTCTTCAATGGAAGCAGAATCAGGCCATATACATTGTGCCTGGTGGCTCATTTGCCCTAGTGACCAGGAGCATATCCTATGACTGACTAAGTGTCCCTTCCAGAGAGACTCGGGCAGGAAAAGGGGACTCCAGGTTAGGAGGGACTGACTCCGGTTTCTCTTTTCTTTCCACATCACGTAGCCAGAGCTGAAGTGTACCCAATGTGTGGAAGTCATCCTCCATTTCATTCTAGTCCCCTATAAATAGACCCCCAAACTGTATCCACTTTGCATTCAAGAGGGGAATAGCACATTCAAAAGGGGGGAGGGATAGCTCCGTGGTTTGAGCATTGGCCCGCTAAACCCAGGGTTGTGAGTTCAATCCTTGAGGGGTCCATTTAGGGATCTGAGGCAAAAATCTGTCTGGGGATTGGTCCTGCTTTGAGCAAGGGGGTTGCACTAGATGACCTCCTGAGGTCCCTTCCAACCCTGATATTCTATGATTTATTTTTTATTTATTAAATGTCTCTGGGGCATTTGCAGGAAGCCACAGGGGTAGATTTAAAATATGAGAGGGCAATGATACAAATGAATGTACCTTCATATCCCTTTTTAAAACTCACCTCTGCTGTGATACTTACGAGATGCTGTTGGCTATTAATAGGCTTATTTTACTGATACCTCATTCTCCGTCCCTCCTTGCTTCCTGCCACTATTTGTTTTGTCCACCTGCTACCTACACTGTAAGCAATTTTGGAAAGGGTCTGTCTTTTTAATACATGTTAGTACAGTGCCTATTACAATGGAGCCCTGATCCCAAATCAGAGTATTACAGTAGCACCTAGAGACAAGTAATAAAGGAAGTGACAAGTTATTATGGACTCAGTGGATCCCATCGCCAAAAAGGTAGTTTTGTCCCCGATAAGACTGAGCAACACTGCGCCGTGTGGATTCCAATGACCTATCCTTTTCCCCACTGTGATAACCCTGATCTCAGAAAGCAATGCCTATACACACTGGACAGTCAAAATAAATATAAATAAGTACAACTGAGCAACAGAGATGGTCAGAAAATGGAAACAGCAAATTCCAACTTTCTAAATGTTTTGTTCTCACTAAAAACATTGAAGTCTTTTGATTTCAATGAAACTGCATTTTCCGCTAGAAAACGGTGCATTGGAAATGTTTCAGCCCACTCTACTGAATGGGTTTTCCTGGAGAAGCAATGCAAAGCAAGGTGCGAGTCCTCAGATCAAATTACAGAGATTCACAAGCTAACAGTGTGGCCAACTCTTGAGACTTTATCACGAATCTCACCATATTTGGTGTTTCTTAAAGCCCCAACGCCTGGAATTGTGAGAATCTAAGCGTTCTTTAAAAATATAAATGTCTAAATTTCTCCTCGTGGTTGCGGAGAAAAGCTGGAAAATACAAATCCTAAAGGCTTTATTTGTCCCCTGGTGCTGAAAAGATCCAGAGTGTATTTATTTTTCAAAGTCTATTTTTAAGTCAATCTCATGATTCTGGGGGCTGCCTAACAACTGAGGAATTAGACCAAGACCCTCAAACTCATGTCCTATAGGATACGAACTAGCGATGGGCACAACTGATCTGATGCTCACCTAGTGGAGAAAAGCTCTAAAGCCCACTCGGGACCTTGCTATTGATTTTACATGGATAGCTCTCCGATACTAGTGAGATAAGCTAGATAACTAGGGTGACCAGATGTCCCGTTTTTATAGGGACAGTCCCGGTTTTGTGGGACTTTTTCTTATATAGGCGCCTATTACTTCCCACCCCCCGTCCTGTTTTTTCACAGTTGCTATCTGGTCACCCTAGAGATAACCAACCTCTGAGCCACACTACTCCCACTAACCAGTGCCTCTTGCTTTTCCAACTAGCAGAGCACAGACTGTTCGCATAAAGTTACTACCTCCTTTCTCCTCTGTATTATAAATAAATCATTTCGCAGTAAAATGCTGGCCTAGTTTAACATGCCCTAGTTTAGTGGGAAATGAATATTTATTTCAGAGCGTGCTATATTCAAGCGCTCAGCAGAGAGGAATCTTGGAATCCGAGTTTTGAATAATTAACCTGTTTATCTTTCTTCTGGTTTTGCCCAAACTCCTTGAGCCCGGCGGAGAGGAATGTGTGCGGCCCCAGCAAAGACGAGCCTTCCTGTCTCAACACAACACACTGACCTCATTTTTATGTGGGTTATTCAAACTGCTAATTCCACCACTGCCGCGGTCGCTGCTCAAGCAGGCGCCGCACTGTATGTACGAAGCACGGCCAAGGGAGGGGGAGCTGGAGAGGTACCTGCTGCACCCCAGGCAGCTACCTTCCATGCAAAGCGGATCGCAATGCATCCTGCCCACAGGGGCCATCTCAGACACAGGCCCATCTAAGGGACATTTCTAGGCCTCCTTGACTGCAAAAGAAACTCTGGGCAATATTTTAACATATTTCCTAGCACATCCTCAAATGCTTTACAGAGCCAAACAGGATAGGGGCAGGAGCTCCCCAGATCTGTGGAGATGCTGCATGCTCGGTGTGCAGATCAGCAGACATGTTGTATGTAGGGATTCTGCAGTGCCATGGGTGAAGTGGGTGAGAATGAGATAGCTGGTGTCTGCAAGGGAACACGGAGAGAAGGAAATTAGGGGTAATTCCCCACAGAAGGGGCATGGGCATTGTGTCCAGGAACAGCATGGATCATACGTGTGTCACCTGCTACTTCTTTCACCTATGCATAGGGTGACCAGACAGCAAGTGTGAAAAATCAGGACAGGGGGTGGGGGGTAATAGGTGCCTATATAAGAAAAAGACCCAAAAATCGGGACTGTCCCTATAAAATCGGGACATCTGGTCCCCCTACCTATGCAGCAGTAGTGGACAGCTGACCAGATGCATAAGTCTTGTCCCTGAGAATTCCACCCTAGATCCGCTGCACTTGATTGTAGTTTCATGCAACCAAAATACTTTCACTCTGGCTTCAATCCCTTTAAAGGGGGTGGGCCCACAGTCCAGATGAAAGCTCATACACCCCACCCCCCTGAAGTGCTGACACCTCTGGAGTGGACAGTGGCAGCCAGGCAGACCACCAGTGAACAAGAGAAGGATGAAGATCCTAGCCAGGGACAGAAGAACAAACCCTGTGTCTTGGGGTGTTGAAGGTCCATGCTGAGCAGAAAGGAACTAAGGGCTCACCAGTTCATTATATCAAAAAGAAACCAGAGGACGAGGAAGGCTTTTAGCAGGGAGATAAGCATTCCTGAGGCTGTGGATGCCTTCTCCAAGATACACCAGTTTCAGCCTGGTCATCACTGACACAGATGGTCAGCTGCCCACATGAGATCAGTGCTAGGCTGAGACAAAAAAGGTTGCTTCTCCTGCACTGGCTGGACGGGTCACCTCTAGTGGCAAGAGGAGAATTAATGGTTCATGACCTGTTCAGACACAGCCTCTCTGTGGAGACTGTCAAGAAAAGGGCCAATGAGTGCCAGTGGCAAGGTGGGGGGAAGAGGTCTTTCTAAATATGGCCATCTGCCCATTAAGCCCACCAGCTCATTTCACATAGGCTACCAGACATCTGTCCAATGATGATAGGATATTGACCAGTATGAACCTGGCTTGGATCCTCGGCACCTGTAACCTAAAGGATGAAAGGATCTGCACGTATGCGCCAGCCTATCTGGTGCCCTGATTGTCTGTTGCTGTGTGTTCATGGGTATAGGAGAAGGCTTATATTTTTATACCTGGTTGCTATGCTGTGAGCACTGAGAATCTCCAAGAACCAAAATACAGGCAGTGCTGCATAGATGTGCAGTGGAATTCACAGATGTGCCCTGACTTCAGTAATGTTCATGCTAGTATATAAACAAAAAAATCAACGGGTTTTACTAAATATTAAACAAAAGCTGAAGCCCAGGGCGTGTTTAACTGTTCATTCCTGCCTCTTTTGAAGACGTTTTGCAGGGAAGCCGGCGTGACTCCTGGCCTGATCCCAATGGAGAGATGCAGGCTGGAAGCAAGAGGAGGTGTTCAGAGCATTTTCCTTGCCTGCTGTCTGGGCAGACTCCGGCCAGCTGGGATTACCCATGTGCAATTACTGCCAAGTGGGCGTGTGATGCAATCAGCACTTTAGTCTGCAGCTTGCAGTAGCTTTAGAGTTTTTCCCCCTTCTTTGCCGAACTGGGTGGAGTGAGGTAGCTGAACAGCTTTGGAGGAGACTTGCTGAGAGTAGTTCCGTTAGAAAGGAAGCTCAAACTGCACCCACGGCTTCAAAGTCATGCAACAGTAACATTTCCAGTAGCCCTCACTGTGCATTTATAAAGTGCATGTGCACGCACACACACACACACACACGCACACACACACACACACACCTCTCCACCACAACCAAGTTGCTGTAAGGAAATGCTTTGCGGTGTGTATTACCAAAGTAGCAATTCTCCAAGTGCCACAAGGTATGAGCTAAATTATCCCAATTCTCCTCCGATCTCAGTTATATCCACAGCCATCAGCCATGTGCTGGCCTAACAAGGGAATTGAAGGTTCTGAGTTACTGGACCACTCAGCAAATTACAGGAAAATAACTTGCGTGGCTTCACCTGACCTGGTACCAATGCACTTGTGTTTGAATATCAGTGTAAGTTACCATAGCAACTCCAGCATCACGTGATGCCAGTGTGTGCGCTACATATTGCACCTCAGAGAGAGAAACAGAGGGAGAAAAATATCACCACAAGAACGTTATGTTTTAGCAGGTACAGTAACTTTGGATATGATATTCTTGTCATGAGACTGAAGTAGCATGACATGGCAGTCAGGACATATCTGCTATATCCTTATATCAGTGACATGATAACCCCGGCCAGGATAGGTCACTGATACGTCATCTGTCTCATGCCAGTTGTATCATGAAGCTGGCCCTCTTGTGCCATACCTGGGTCAGGAGCATGTTTTATTAGGACATCCTAATCATATGGAGACAGCTGGGCCACAATAGTCCTGGCACGACAGATTTCAGATACAGATCCCGAATTTCACCGGATTTCAGTCGTGTTTGGAGCTAGGGTTTTTGTTTGCACTGTTACACAACTAGTGAGAAAGCCAGATCCTGGTCAGCATGTTTAGATTCTGGTCCATCCCAACATGACAGCATTAGATCAATGGCAGAAGAGCGAGGCCACGTTAGTCACATACAGTCACGTACGACTAACATAACTGTAGCATTGCTGTGGCACAGTGGCTGGGCCGTGACCATTTTCAGCTGCCTGCTTCACTCTTCATCCTCAGCTGGCTCAGAGCAAACATACCGAGACAGTAGAGTTTTCTACATGCCTGTTGATGTTCCCTTTGCCTGCTCATAGCAGGTGAGAGAGAGGTTATTCACCAATTGCAGGAAGGAGATGGAAAACAGAATCCCTGCATGTTTTAAACAAGACTTGCGGTGGCTTTTGGTTTGGTTGAATTTTTGTTCTTAGCCCTGGTCTACACTGGGGGGGAAGCGGGGGGGAATTGATCTAAGTTACGCAGCTTCAGCTACGTAAATAACGTAGCTGAAGTCGATGTACTTAGATCTACTTACTGTGGTGTCTTCACCGCGATGAGTCGACTGCTGCTGCTCCCCCATCGACTCCGCCTGCACCTCTCGCGGCGCTGGAGTACAGGAGTCGATGGGAGAGCGCTCGGGGGTCAATTTATTGCGTCTAGACTAGACGCGATAAATCAATCCCCGCTGGATCGATCGCTGCCCGCCAATCCAGCGGGTAGTGTAGACATACCCTTAGAGACTAAAGCAGTTTATATATACAGGGTACAACCACAAGTCACACAACTCCCTCCACAGAGTCCATCAGGACCTACGCATCTAGCAGCACTCCACTTCTGGCCTGGGTCTCATGAACAGTCAAGGGAGGGCAGATCTCAGGAGCACTCCTTATGCTGCCTAGCACTCACCAGGCAGCATGGGGAGTGCAAAGCAAATGGATTACTGCTGGATCCCATCCCAGGTGTGACATAAGTAGCCAAGTGCATCTCTTTCCCTCCCAGCAGTCAGCAGAAGTGGAGAGATGCCCGCTACCCTTCCAGCCTCCAGGAGGGGAGAGAGGGAGAGAATTCTTCCCCTTTCACCAATTGGGGCAGGGTTGTGCAGGTGCCATCAGATTCACAGTCAGCTAAATAAGTTAAACTGCATCCCCGGTTATTAGAGATTTCACAAAGCGTTTGAATGATGCTGTTTTTGCTTTGTGGCGGTAGCCTGGGATGCAGACCCCAGCCGTCTGGGATGTTGGACTCACTCTGCAGTCAGCTTAATAGGAAAAAAAAGGAGACGCCAGTAATCTTGACCTTATATTTTTTTTATACATAGCAAAATAAATATACAAGCCAAAAATACCTTTCCGGAGATCCAAAGCACCTCAGACTCTAGTCTGATTGGTTGGGTTAGCAATAGCCTACTCCTCCCCTGGTCGTCCAATGTTAAACTTCAGGGGACCCCTTCAGAGCTGCGCCATCAGTTCCAGAATGCATGGCTTTGGGAGACAATATTGCTGACTGGCCAAGCCTCCCGGCACACTGTCCCAATGCACGCGAGTCAGGCAGCAAACTGAGCCTTCACCACTAGGGAAGGGGTTGTTGTAGCACCTCCTCTTCCAATTGTCCTGCCGCTACTATGGTATTGGGGACTGTGCTTTTGAGGGCTGAGCCTCCCAGACACTCTGGGTAGGGGGTTGTGAGGCTCTTGTTCTGAACAGCCAGGTGGGACCAGACGGGGAAAAAATAAAAGTACGAAGTGATCCCCGAACACCACAACTGAGGATGATGCACCATCAAAGAGTGATGCGATCTGGAGACTCATGTGTTGCAAAGGAATCCCGTTTGCTTCAGTAACTGTCCCAAACACAGCAGCTGGCAGTAAGGATGCTGCCCTGTTTGGGGTGATTATCTCAGCATCCTTTATAAAAACAATACAACAGTAATCATGCCATGATTGCTTAGTGGCTCTTTATGCTGCCACCGAATGACAAAGTGCCTCTACACCTGGTAAAGGTTGAGTACCTCTTCTCCAACCGGTGTCAAGAGTGAGAGAGGAGGACTTGTTGTGTAACGGTAAATTACTCTGCACGTTACACCCAACCCTGATATTCTGTTTTTAACTATTTTGCACACATTCAGGGAGGCAAGGAAGAAGAGAGAGGGAATAGGACTCTTCGGGTATCCAACAAATATAATTATGAGCAACCAGGAAAAGATAATAAAGAACTAATGTATTACATAAAAGGCTGTCGGATACACACACCTGACTAAGGACCTAATCTTGAGGATTTCAGCATAACATACCAGGGCCAGATTCTGATCTTACAGATACTGGTGTAAAACTGACATAGCTCCATTAACTTCAGCATGAATCTTCCCTATTTAAACCAATGCAAGACCAGAATCAGGTCCTTAACCCTCCCTCAAACAGAATGCAAGTTTTTCCAGGCCAGTATCGTACCACCCAGTGTCAGTGATGTTCAGTCTCTCTAGTGATCTAGTGGATCTCTTGGCCAGGTGATTCTTGTCTCAAATACCCAACGCCTTGCTAAATGACTGGCTGCTTTGATCGGTGATCAATGATTTGCAGCAGAGGATGCTAAGTGGAATAATTGCATTTGAGTTTACACAGAACAAAGACGTCTAGAAATCAACAGCTTCCAAACCCATAAACCTGATCAGAGCCAGCCCTGGAAATCTTCAGAAGTTGTTATAGCTCAGACCCTCACGGGCTTTTTTCATCTAAAAAACAAAAACAAAGAACCCCCAAAGGTTCCTCCCCCAACCCCCATCCTTGCAGTCAGTAAGAGCATTAGGTTCAGAAGTGATTGCAATAGGTGGTTCCATTTATTTACAAATGGAGTCAGCGAACTGGACCAGCCGGTACAGCCAATGTAGACAGAGGATTCCCCATTACAAGATTATTAATAAATAGGCACTTGTTCTGCTTTCTCCTTCCTCACATTGGGCAAGAGTCCCAGGCCTTTTCTGACTGTTCATGCCACTTCGGTGAGGCTTCTGGAGCACAGAAAGGCACCTCTGTTACTTCTCATAGCCCTAGAAACCACCAGCTGTCCACTTCAAACAGTGCCCCTGGGTGGTAGCCCTGTTAATGACACCCAGCCATGACTGGCTGACACTAACCATCCAGTCTCTGGCTACCTGGTGTTAACCCACCCTTAAGAGTGCCTCAGATCACATGAGCTAGCCTGCCTTACTCCTACCACTGCCCTGAATGACACTCAGCACAAGTCTGGTGCATTTCGGAATCTGGATAGCGTGTTTAAGACCATAAGAACGGCCGTACTGGGTCAGACCAACGGTCTATCTAGCCCAGTATCCTGTCTTCCAACAGTGCTTCAAAGGGAATGAACAGAACAGGAATCATCAAGTGATCCATCCGTTGCCCATTCCCAGCTTCTGGCAAACAGAGACTAGGGACATTGTC
Source organism: Platysternon megacephalum (assembly GCA_003942145.1). NCBI lineage: Eukaryota > Metazoa > Chordata > Testudines > Platysternidae > Platysternon > Platysternon megacephalum. Next base: position 14,596,556 of record QXTE01000014.1, on the reverse strand, counting down.
CCTGCAACTCAGAGCAACCTAAACACCAAAGATGTTTTATTTAATAAATTGATTTTTTTTAATAGCCATTCCAGTCTTATTCATACTTAAACTCCAGTAGTTTGGTCATAAGGACAAAGGAAGAAGCAAATGATCTGGGCTTTGGTTCCCAGTTTGGCAGGACAGAGGCTCGCCTTTGTATTCCCACTAGAAGGAGAAGAGTAGAAATAGCACAAAAACAGCTGTTTTGTCACCATTTCTTGGGTCCAACAGAAGTGAGCAAGGCACAGATGTGGTCACGGTGACCATCTTCTTGGAGCCTCTGACTCTTTTGAGATTCACCCTGAAGCGGTTCGTAGCCAGCCTCCCTGCGTTTTACACCTCCCAGCCGGTCAGGCCCTACAAGAGTGATTTAGGTTGAAATAGCCTGCCGAACGTGTCCCAGGAAGCACCGAATCGATCAGTCACAACACAGACATGTTTTGAGACCCGTGCACAACCTGGTGTGTTGAGACAGTGAATCCACACTTCCTTTGGAAAAGCCAGCAGCGCTCAAGAACAGTGGGTAATCTGACTGATGCAGCACTAATCCCCCTTCACTTCCGCAGGAACCACGCACAGCTCGCGTTATGTGGGAAAGGATAGGGCCCTAATCCTGAAGTCTTTCCAGAGCTAGCACTTACTTTCCTCGACAATGATTAACGGCCTTAGGACCTGTGCGATTTGGCTGTTGTAGGAGATCTAAGGCCTGGTCTACACTGGGGGGAGGGGGGGGGGGGGGGGGGGGGGAGGGGAGGGGGGGGGGGGGGCGGGGGGGGGGGGGGGGGGGAGGGGAGGGGGGGGGGGGGGAGGCGGGGGGGGGGGGGGGGGGAGGGGAGGGGGGGGGGGGGGAGGCGGGGGGGGGGGGGGGGGGCAAACTCGATCTAAGATACGCAACTTCAGCTACGAGAATAGCGTAGCTGAAGTCGACGTATCTTAGATCGATTTACCTCGCGCCGCGGGATCGACGGCCGCGGCTCCCCCGTCGACTTTGCTTCCGCCTCTTGCACTGCTGGAGTTCAGCAGTCGGCGGGAGAGCAATCGGGGATCGATTTATTGCGTCTACACTACACGCGATAAATCGATCCCTGATAGATCGATCGCTACCCGATCTGGCGGGTAGTGTAGACGTACCCTAATTCTATGAAAACTGCATTGTGCTGAAAGGGCTTAAGTAATAAATGGTCCAACCCCCTACAGCCCTCGCTCAGATAAGATTCCTTGCACAGCCAGAAGGAATTTGGTCTGGGTAAAGGCTGTTGGTCTTGCCACTCTAGCTATAAGTAAATGAAATACCGAGTATTAGCTGAACAAGGCTTCAAGCTAAGAGGGTCTTTCTGAAATGTTGTAGCCTTCCCCCCATCCCATATGAGTTCTGCCGTGGGCTGCGATCCCAGCAATTCTCATAAGCGACGCCCGGCTGGGCCAAGACAGCACTCAAGGCAAGCCTAGCTTGTTGCAGGAAGTGGTGCTGGTGACTCGGTTTTAGTCGGTATTGAACCACTGCCCAGCACGGTGCTCGGAAGCATATTTAGGATGAGGCATAACACTGAGGTTCCTGAATGCATATGGCCATACGACAATCCGATGGCATTTTAATAAGAGCAGGAGTGTCCGCTCCAGCATCCCGGGGAACTGCTAACGTAGATAATTTACGTTCACCCCCACCTAAAATGTCCTGTGCAGTTTCGGTTAAATAGATTGTTCTTCAGTTCCTGTCCTTAAACTGCCAGGTAGGGATGCTTTGCACTCATACGCCACCCCAGAAATGGCTGGATTACAGGGACAGTTGGGGCTGACTGCCATGGAGGAAGGACATACGCCGCCCGCTCCAGCCAAGGCTCAGCAGAAGCCTGCGACCTGAGCAATCCCAGCTGCAGGAGCTGCTCCTGCCTAGCCCTCCTGCAGCCACTAGGCAGCCCAGCCCGGTGGGTGAGGAGATGCAAGGAGAAGGATTAGCTGTGGTCCTGCTCAGACATTTGCTGCACCCCTGGGGTGGAGTAGCAGGTATATACCAGGGGGCTCCTGGAAACATTGCACCATCTTGAGGCACATTGCTCTGGAAGCTCCCCTGGGGGGGGGGGGGGCACGGGATATCACATCACCCCAGGGCTGTACCTGGGAGGCACAAGGAGCCCTGGCCTTCAGGAGAATAGGGAGATCTAATGACTAGTGGCTGAAATTCCAGCTACTCCCACTCTGTTCAGTCAGCAGCCCCGCATGAGTGTCTGTCCCCAGGAAGAATGAAGAGTCCTTGTGGCACCTTAGAGACTAGCAAATTTATTTGGGCATAAGCTTTCGTGGGCTAAAATCCACTTCATCGGATGCATGCAGGAAAATACAGTTGGAAGATATATATACACAGAGAACATGAAAAAATGGGTGTTGCCATACCCACTATAACGAGACTAATCAATTAAGGTGGGCTATTATCAGCAGGAGACAAAAAAACTTTTGTAGTGATAATCAGGATGGCCCATTTCCAACAGTTGACAAGAAGGTGTGAGTAACAGTAGGGGAAAAAATTAGCATGGGGAAATAGTTTTACTTTGTGTAATCACCCATCCACTCCCAGTCTTTGTTCAAGCCTAATTTAATGGTGTCCAGTTTGCAAATTAATTCCAATTCCAATCTCATTGGAGTCTGTTTTGAAGTTTTTTTGTTGGAGTATTGCGACTTTTAGGTCTGTAATTGAGTGACCAAGGAGGTTGAAGTGTTCTCCGACTGGTTTTTGAATGTTATCATTCTTGACGTCTGATTTGTGTCCATTCATTCTTTTGCGTAGAGACTGTCCGGTTTGGCCAATGTAGATGGCAGAGGGGCATTGCTGGCACATGATGGCATATATCACATTGGTGGAAGGAAGAACCCACCCACTGCAGAGCAGCAGCAGCTCTGGATGCTTGTGGCTTGTATTCTAGCGGGGGTTACAGTCTTCAATAGAATGATCAGTCCTTAAATAAGGATTAAAAAGACCATTGTGTGCTGGGTTTCAGGGGCTGGGGTTTCACATACTCTAGGAAAAGCTGCAGATGTTAGGCTCCCCGTCCCTCCTTAGAGATACAAAACCTGCACGTTAGGGTGAACTAAGGCACCCTTCCTCCCAGCACCAGTGTTGCCATCTGTGTGGTTCCGTTATCCCTCAGGGATGGACATGGGGGGGGGGGGCTAAGAGGGGAGCAGAAGTGGCCACTGAAGCTTTGAACGGGTATTTGCTGGGGACCCATCCACAAACCGCTATGATCCCTTGCCCACAGACCGCAGTTAGGAGCTGTTGGAGTGTTTAGTGCATTAGCATCCCCCGTACAAGGCACAGGCTTGGGAGAGGGGTAATAATTAGGGTGGCAGGGAGTGGCGCCCCCTGCTGCTCACTAGTGGCAATTGGAGGACATTAAAGAAAGTCTGCCTAACTTTTCCCTATCAGAAAACTCGCCGACAGGGAGCGTAGAAAGCACCAGTCGGGACGCTAGACCTGCACCAGAAGCATGCTGCTGGGGACAACCCTGCACCTCATGGGGCGAGTGGGAAGGTGGCCCAGGCCCTCCAGTGTTTGTGGTGGTTTGGGGGTGATGTGTGGAGGGGGCTGAGTCCAACAGGGTTCACACAAGCAGAGCTAGGTTTCCCAGGTGAGCAGTGCTCAGTGGGGAGGCTGATTTGGGAGGCTGGTTTCTGGAAAAGCTGGACCAGAGCTCCTGGTTATCGTATGACAATGCACGCAGAGTCCCCTCAGCCTTGCCAGAAACCAGCACTATGATTGGCAAGAGCTGGCAGCCTCAGCTGCGAGACCACTGATTGAATGAGACCAGACCGCTCTGACCCCTGGACCGGCAAACACTCCCCCTACATGTGCTGCTGTGCTGTGATCAGAAGATTTCAGGCTCCGGGGGGATTGTGACACTGCACCCCAAATTCTTCATAGTGATATTATGATGTGGTTATGACATAATTAAGGCATTTTGTACAAGACGGGTCATGTGAGGTGTCATTGGAAAAGTTATGATTTGCTGAATGTGATTCTCCTATTTGTATGCATGTATCATTTTTGTATCTAAAGTTCTGAATATTGACTATGTAGCTGTATTTCAAATGTGCTTACTCTGGGTGACACCCATAACTAGCCTTTCAGGTACAACAATGACAAGACAATGGACCCTGGAAGAACTTAACCTTCCTGGAAGAGTTCCAGGCAGCCTGTAAGTAATGGCTGCTATGACTCGGCAAGGTATGCAAGGGTATGTGACCAGGCCACATGACTCTGGACTCCATCTTGGGCTGTTTGTATTTTTTCCACAAACTGGTCTGGGAACCAAGTTTAAAACAAAGGGTTCCCACGCCCTATGCTAAAACTATATAAGGCAGGGAGTGACATCATCTGGTGTTCTTCACTCCCCACACAAGATGACACCTGAGGAACAAAGACTGAACTGGGGGAAGTGCTGGACCCAGGCTAAAGGAATTTCTAGCCTGTCTATGAAAACCTGGGATCCCAACCTGAAAAGCAAATGCAGCTTGTCCCTTACGAATCTGCAAGCCTGCTTATACCATCTCTTGGGGGTGAGAAACTGCTAATTCATATCCTATCTATCTAGTATGTTAAACAAATGAAAACGAAGCTTATTTGCTAGGTAATCTGCTTTGATCTGTTTGCTATCCCTTATAATCACTTAATTAGGGCTGTCAAGTGATTTAAAAAAATTAAGCATGATTAATCATGCTGTTAAATAATAATAGAATACTATTTATATAAATATATTGGATGTTTTCCACATTCTCAAATATATTGATTTAAATTACAACACAGAATACAAACTGTACAGTGCTCATTTTTATTATAAATATTTGCACTGTAAAAATAAAAAATAGTATTTTTCAATTCACTTAATACAAGTACTGAAATGCAATCTCTATCATGAAAGTTGAACTTACAAATGTAGCCATATGTACAAAAAATAACTGCATTCAAAAACAAACAATGTAAAGCCTACAATTCCACTCTCCAACTTCTTGTTCAGTCAGTCACTCAGACAAACAAGTTTGTTTACAGGTGCAGGAGATAATGCTGCCTGCTTCTTGTTTATAATGTCATCTGAAAGTGAGAACAGGTGTTTGCACGGCCCTGTTGTAGCCGGCGTTGCAAGATATTTACATGCCAGATGCGCTAAAGATTCATATGTCCCTTCATGCTTCAACCACCATTCCAGGGGACATGCGTCCATGATGACAGGTTCTGCTCGATAATGATTCAAAGCAGTGCAGACCAACGCATGTTAATTTTCATCGTCTGAGTCAGATGCCACCAGCAGAAGGTTGATTTTCTTTTTTGCTGGTTTGGGTTCTGTAGTTTCCGCATCAGAGTGTTGCTCTTTTAAGACTTCCAAAAGCATGCTCTACACCCTGTCCCTGTCAGATTTTGGAAGGCCCTTCAGATTCTTAAACCTTGGATTGAGTGCTGTAGCTATCTTTAGAAATCTCACATTGGTACCTTCTTTGCGTTTTGTCAGATCTGCAGTGAAAGTATTCTTAATACAAACAACATGTGTTGGGTCATCATCCGAGACTGTTATAACATGAAATATATGGCAGAATGCGGGTAAAACACAGAGCAGGAGATTGAACTTCTTGGGGGAGAATTGTATGTCACAAATTTAATTAACACTTTTTTTGACGAGCGTCATCAGCATGGAAGCATGTCCTCTGGAATGGTGGCTAAAGCACGAAGGGGCATACGAATGTTTAGCATATCTGGCATGTAAATACCTTGCAATGCCAGCTACAAAAGTGCCATGCAAACATCTGTTCTCACTTTCAGGTGACATTGTAAATAAGAAGCAGGCAGCATTATCTCCTGCAAATGTAAACAAACTTGTTTCTCAATGATGGGCTGAACAAGAAGTAGGACTGAGTGGACTTGTAGGCTCTAAAGTTTTACATTGTTTTCTTGTTGTTACATAACTGCACTCAAAAACAAAAATCTACATTTGTAAGTTGTGCTTTCATGATAAAGAGATTGCACTACAGTACTTGTATGAGGTGAATTGAAAAAATACTATCTCTTTTGTTTATCATTTTTACAGTGCAAATATTTGTAATAAATATAAAGTGAGTACTACACACTTTGTATTCTGGTATAATTGAAATTAATATATTTGAAAATGTAGGAAAAACATCCAAAATATTTAAATTTCAATTGGTATTCTACTGTAACAGTGCACTTAAAACTGCAATTAATCGTGATTATTTTTTTAATCGTGATTTGAGTTAATTGTGTGAGTTAACTGCAATTAATCAATCAATTTTTAAATAGGACTATCTTTTGTAATTAATAAACTTGTTTTATGTTTTAATTTAAACCCAGTGTGCCTTTAAGTGAAGTGTCTGGGGGAAAAAATCTCAGCTTGGTTTAACACAGGCTTGTTGCATTTCCTCTCCACATTGATGGGGAGGTGAACTGGATAAGAAATTCATACTGGTTGGGGTTTTGGCCAGGGCAGGATGGTACAGCTCTGGGGTCCCAGGCTAGGAAGCTGGTGGTTATTTTGGCTGTAGCCTCTCTGTTGTTGGTTTATGCAGTGGCTGGTCAGAGATCCTGCATGTGAACCTGCCTGTGTGAATGCTGGAGGCAGTGTAGGACCAGGAGCGGGTCTGCAATTTGTCACAGCAGCACAGTGTGAGAGGGAGCCCAGGCTGGTGGGTCAGAGGGCTCAGTGGTACCCCAGTTCCAGGTGGCACCCCTGGGGGCAACCCATCACAGTGGTCATTTCCGTAACACCAAAATTCATCATAAAATACTATTTAAAACCCCAGCCCCAGACTTGCCATTCAGACTGTAGGGATGTCTCCTGCTGGGTGACTATTTGTTAAGGGCTGAGTGTGCTCGGTGCTGTACGATCCCCGCAGATCCTAGAGTATGGCAGACACCCAATGCACGGGAGACCCAGAGGGGAGTTTCAGTTGTCTCCGGCTCACTGCCTCTCCTTACAGGGACCTTTGTTCCTCTCTCTCGCCTGCTCCTGAGGATGCAGCATGAACAGACCCCTCAGAACCCCACGTTTTCTGCAGTAAAACCGCTCCCACCCCACCCCGCCAACACATCAAAACAACCAACCACTAGTTTTGTGGATGCCGTTACCATGGAAACGTGGCTCTGGAGATGCTCCTCCTGACAGTGCCAGAGCCCCTGCTGTCTTTCCGGATGGGCATTTTCCTCAGGCTGCTTTACCACCATGTAACCGGAGCCCAGATATCACATGCTTCTAATTGCCAGACTCCATGGGCTCTTACAGAAGGTCGTTTAGGAGACAATGGGCTATCGACAAGCAGCGGCTGGATTATCTTCCCTGAACTCCACAGAGGAAACCAGGCATCTTGTTTCACGTCTCACCCTCCATGCCCTCACACCCCAGAGACTGTCAGAAAGAGCAGAGGTTGCCCACAACGTAGAGGAAGGGCAGCTGACTGGTGCCTCAGAAGTTTGAGATCAATCCTACTCCCTCTTCCTCCACCCCCATTCTTGTCCCGCAGGGCCTGAATGGGTTGACACAAGCTCCTCGGGATGGGTGGTATCTTCCCAGGTGTTTGTACAGTGCCCAGCTCAATGGGGCCTTGAGCAGGGCCTCTGGGCACTAAAGTAATATACACCATAATTCGTTGTCCCATGCATGGGACAGGCTTCCCAAGAAGTGCATCTTTTACTCACAGTCCTGGTTTCCTATTCAGAATATCCTTCTTCCCACGTTACTTCGCGTAACCATGAATCAATCATGTGAACCTGCGTCCATCCACTTTTCCAAAAGAGGCCTAGGAGACACTGCCTAGGACTGGAAGTCAGGATTCCTGGCTCTGCCACCAACATACTGCGTGAGCCTGGGCAAGTGGTTTCACTCCTCTGGGCCTCCGTTTCCTCCCTCATCCATAAAGTGAGGATAAATACCAACCTCGCATGGATGGGAATGAGCAGGTCAGACAGCACGACTTTCCAGCAGTTCTCTGATGGGCCCCATCAGTTTCTAAATAGGAGATTGAGGGGCAAACAGATGTCTTATCCCCAGGCTATGAACCCTGATGGCCCTGTTGCCTCCAGAGGCATTTTGGCCAAGCGATCTGCATAGTCACAGATCAGCTGGGAACAATTGCCCCTCCTCTAGTCCAGACCCAGTTGGGGCATGCTCTGTTTGGAGAGGCTGCATACATGGTACAATCATGAAATTTGCCCTGTGCTTTTAGTTCCATGTACTTCTCTGTACAAACAGCGTGATTAGAACAGCATGAAAGTTACTATTTTAAACAAGTCAGAAGTGAAGGCTCTCCTAGCACTGCTAGCTCTCATCATTATCTGTGAGGTATCTATGGTTTTTATGCAGCGTCCAAACATTTAAAACTTAGATGCCTAAAACTTAGGTTCCTAAATCCATGCTTGGGCACCTGATTTGTCAGGGGTGCTGAACACTTACAAATCCCACTGATTTCAGTGGGGTTTGCAGGTGCTCATCACCTTGGGAAGAAAAAGAACCAGCCCATTGCCTATGGATTTAGCAGTCTAAGTTTAGGTATCTTAGCTTGAAAACTCTGGCTAACCACAGTACATCCTGTTTATATTCAGAACATGCATTTAATACCCTAAACAGCAATAGATTAAAGATTGATTAAATAAACGAGTAGAAAGTGTGACACACACGACGTAGTCAAGTCAACGTGAGGGTGAGCATCTTGGAACTTGGTTTCCTGAGCCTCTCCTCTCTTTCTCCCCCACACACAATTAGGGGGGAGGGATAGCTCAGTGGTTTGAGCATTGGCCTGCTAAACCCAGGGTTGTGAGTTCAATCCTTGTGGGGGCCACTTAGGGATCTGGGGCGATTGGTCCTGCTTTGAGCAGGGGCTTGGACTAGATGACCTCCTGAGGTCCCTCCCAACCCTGATATTCTATGACTAGTTGCCACCTTTCTCCCAATTTAAGTCACTTCATTGTATTTTAATTTGGGGGAGGGGCTTTCCTTTAAAATAAAGTGGCGGGCATGGGGTTGAGATTGGGAAGGAAAAAGGAAAGCTAAAGAGTGTCACACAATTGGGGCCCAGTCCTGGGAGCTGCTGTGCATTTCCAAGAGGTGCCAAGCAACTTCTCCTCTGAGCCCCTTTCAGAAGCACACCACGTCCTTCACATTCAAGAGCATCTGCCCAAATCCTGCTGTCTTTACTCACTCGGCCAAGGCTCTGGTGGACTTCAGTAGGTGCTGCGGTGCTTCAGCACCTCGGTGAAAGTTAGGCCACTTATTTAGGGACCCAAACTTTTACACAACCACGTTTGAAGATTTCATCTTTGATGCCTAAAGATTTTCCACACTGCAAGCTTTGAGCAGTGTGTCCATCTCCCAGGAGCACAGTCGGCAAATCACAGTCTGCCTCTTCCACCAGGGTCAGAGAAACACCCCCACATACCAATAGGCAGCTTCACATCATGGTCAAGCCTGGGGCTTCTCATGCTATTTTGCCAAAACGAGGTCTTGATTGCAAAATCTGTATTGTGCTCCGAAGCACTTCTGGGCTTCACCATGAGGGTCTAGAAATTCCTCTGGCCTGCAGCGAGGAAGACACCAGCGTCCAAAGCAAGCAGCCCTTATCAGATAGGCACAGTGGCCTCAGCAGCTGCTAAAGAAGAGTCCAGGCAGTGAAAGAGTTAGGAACCAAGCTCAGTCCCTGGACCAGCCTCAGAGGCAGCACTCTCAGCTCCAAAAAGCATCCTGTATCTCTTCCCCCAATGGCTTCATCCCTGCCCAGCCAGCGGTGGCAGGGGAAAGAAGCTCTGAGCAGGGGTCCTCATGGAGTTTGCCTTCCCTAGTGGGTTCTTTCACAAGATGGGACAGTGTGGGCTATGGACAGCAAATTGACTGCAATTGGACATCTGTTAAATGTTCGACGTAACAAACTCTTACCAAGTGTTCAGTCTAATCCTTAAGCACCTTTCAGAATATCATACAATCTTTATGCACAGTTCAGGGAGCACCAGCTCTTCGTGTCCTTTCAATTCTCATCCGAAACCATCTCCTTTGTCCCTTGCCGGCACATCTTAATTTTACTCGCTCAGCTATTACACCCATAGAGTGGGATAATGTGTATTATTTAGCTCTGTAACCGAGCCAACTAGAACACCATGCTTTGCTACTCCATTATTTAGTTAGTTCTCTACAGGCACGGTTTGTATGAAAGACACTTTTAGGAGATATGAGAAAATTCTAATTATACAACTTCCCAGCACCACCACCTTTCGGGCCCCAATCCTGCTCCAATTAAAATTAACTGCAGAACTCCAACAGATTTCAATGAAAGCAGGATCAGGCCCCAGTGTAAGAATGGCTGCTATTCCCGTTCGGAGTCAAGTTCATGCCAGCTCGTGTGGAGGGATGCTAGCTGTGCCCTAGACTCAACTGAGATCACCAATCTTTGGACCCAAGCTAGATTTGCTCAAGGAACATTGTTGCTAAGATTCAGTTCTTCTAGCAATCTTAGAGATGGGCGAGACCATGGGCCTATGGGTCTTGTGTTCTCAGGGTACCGCAAGCCCTGGGTAATGAGACCCCTCCCTATCTTCAACCTGAACCCAGATCAGCTGGAAAAGCAGAAAGAAAAAGATTTGCCCTATGGTTCCGTGGAGCTGCCTTGTCTGCAAACACGTGTATTAAACAATTGTCACGAGAATGGAAAAGGTGACTAGCTTCATTCCACAGTTATTCTACACTGAATGATCGAGACCACAACATCCTCATATTGCTCACGCACTAGGGACAAGCCAGAACCAAAGCCCTGAATCCAACCAGCCCTGAGCTTTATGGGAGCATGGTCCAGTGGCTAGGGCCTGCACGGAGAGTTAGGAGACATAGGCTCTGTTCCCAATGCTGCCACCAACCTGCGGAGTGTCTCTGGGCCAGTCACTTCCCCCCTCTGTGCCTGTTTCCCCTCTTGCCCTTTGTCTGTTTAGGTTATCGGTGCTTAGGGCAAAGTCTTATGGGCATGTACAGCACCAACAGGCCCCTAATCTCAAGTGGAATCTCAAGGTGCTATTGTAATACAGCTAATAGATGCTGAATCTGCAACTCCAACTCATCTACTATTGATGGGAGACCCTCTAAAGGTCTGGTTTACAGGAACACCTCCCCCCCACCCCCAAGACCCTTCTCCACATATTCAGCCCCCTGGGGTTATACAATAACAAAGCTTCCTCCTGTTCTTTTGAGGCTGTGGCTTCAGCTGCTTCCCAGAGTCAGGAAGTGCCGAAACAGGCACAGAGATGGAAAAAAAATATTTTTTTTGTTGTTTATTTCCAGTTAACCTAAGGAGCCCCAAAACATTGGTTCTGTGCACGTTTGATTGGTCATTACTAATGTCTACATGCTTTGCACGCTGATTGTGCCTTTCACGGGGGATTTTGAAGCTTCTCTCACAAACAATACACTAAGCTTTGTACAGTGCCCCTGTGAGGTCAGCAAGGATGATCCTCTTTTCACAGAAAGGGTGACCAAGACGACACAGGCCCCAAGGTCACAGAGCAAGTCCTCGCTCCCAGTCCTTTGCTCGAACCCCTCCACCCATGGCCTCTCAGAACACCCTGCCTGAGGAAAAGTTTGGGTCTTGTAATTAACTCTTTCCATTCCCTCACCCCCACCCCCAGCAATCTGTCCAGGCCACACCTTTACTGGATACCAGCCACGTGCCACTTTGGTGGGATGGTCAACCTCAGCACTTGAGCCGTGCTTAAAGTGCTTTATCATAATCTCAGCAGCAGCATTGTAGAGATGCACCCTTAGCAACTTGGCTCTAGTTTTTAGGGTGGTTTTTTTTTTGCTGGGTCTGTGAATACCCACCCAGGGAGCGGAATGGGGGGGGGGGAGGAAATCAGATGCTCCCCCTTAATTTGGCCACAGGCCTTGTGCATTCTAGCACCTATTTCCCCCATCCTCACTGCAGTTATGTGGCTGCACCTCTGCCACCGTCTTCTATCAACCTGCTTCCGTAGCGTATTCTCTCATGCCTTGGAACGTGTTAACGCCACCAGTGTGTTATATTCTGCACCTGTTTCTCCTCTCACCTCACACCAGTGTAGCTCCACTGAGCCATTCCTGAATTACACCCGCAGCAAGTGGGAAGAAAGTCAGGATCTGTGCGCTGCTGTTGTGCCAGTCTCTAAGAAAACCCAATCCAAATAACACTTAAAGATTCCCTGCAAGACGCTCCCTGGAGGCTCCGGCAGGGAAAGGTAGGCAATTTACACCAGGCTAGCTGTAGATGAGAAATGAAGTCTAATCAAAATAAGAATCACTCCTTCGTGTAACCTTCCCTGTGCCACTTCCTATGTAGATTGACTTCTCTGAATATTATTCATATGTTAAGGGAGAGAGATGCTGATGCATTTCAGAGGCAGTAAGTAATAATGAGGCCAGGCTGCAAACAGATGGGCTAACAGGATAAATCTTCTCTCCGTTGATTTTATTTTATTAGCGGTATTATTGCAGGCCTTTAAAAAGGCAGATTGCAATTTCCTCTCTCAAGGGGAATACTCTAATCTGCATCGTAAGGTGTAGCTACAGAGAAACCAGTGTGGAAGAAAATGAGGCCTATTGGTTACAGCACAAGACCAGGAATCAGCAGGCTTGGGTTCTGTTCCTGACTTTGCCACTACTGTTGGCTCCTCATGGGGCCGTGAGGAAGCCACCTCCCCATTTCACAGAAGGGTCAATGGAGGCAGAGAGAGAGAGAGAGAGAGAGAGAAAGAAAGATGATGCTTACCTGGAAATTGAAAGGTCTAACTATGTGACATGGAGAAGACACTCAGCCAAAAGATACTACACAAAGGCCCTCTGCTCCCCGCTGCCCCATAGCCCACGACTAACATTGAGAAGTAGTTCTAGTACAGGAGGACCTGATTGTGCTGCTATTAAGGCTGCCTGATGCTTATAACTTTGCCAAACATTGGCCATTTCAGCGGAAATTATTCACTCCCGGTGTTTGCCTCAAGCTGAATTAAGGTTGCATGGGGAAGCTTAATTCCGTTACTTCCTAACTGTTGAGTGCTTAGCATTGCAATCTGAATCATTCCCTTTTAACGTATTTTGGTGCATTATAAAGTAGGAGGCACCCAGCTGCTCAGACGGGGCCCCCCGGCAGTTCTCACACTAATCTTCAGTCTCTCTCCGGAATCTCATCTTTGTATTTTCAGTGGCTTTCTCCCTTTCACTCATTCTCTGTCTCTCACACATGTGTGCAAACTAGGCATGGAAATCAGTCTCTGGGCAGGTTTGGACACAGGTTTTTGTTTGAAGACTCAACTTAAACACCTTAAGCCCACCCTCAACGGCCTATTAACATTACCTCCCTGACTTCTCTCCCCTTTGGAAAAGTCCTGCTGCTTTCACCACAGTGTCTCCTCCTCTGTCCAACCTGCAGGGAACTGAGCTGGTTTTGTTGTTAAAGTGACAGCAACCAATCTATTATTGTTTGCTGTCCTTTACCTCTTCGCTTTGTTTAAGGCAATGCACAGTGACTCTTCAGTTCCCAGTGATTGCTGGTGTGTACTTAGGCACTCTAAAAAAGACACAGCGCTCGACCTCTTGAATTAGAAGATAAATCTTTTTTTTACACACAAGTAGCAAGCTACTACAGTTGCTGGTACCAGCCACTAGGGGACACATTCCCATATCCCCATTCAGTATCAGGTCCCAGTCCTTAGCCGTATAATGGGCTTAGACGCCAAGGACCAATGCTCAATATGCCCCACCATGGCATCTGTGTTTGCCAGGAACTGCGAAGTGGCAGAAACCTGTTTAAAACTCACTGAGGGCAGAGGCAGTGAGAAGCCCTGGAGTGCACTGCTGTGAGTCTCTCTAAAAAAATATGCTCTAGCTCAACCTTAAGATACGAGCTTGGTGCTGGAATTACTGGGTGAACTGTTTAGGCTTGTGTTATGCAGGATGTCAGACTAGATGATCATAATGGTCCCTTCTGGCCTTGAATCTATGCACACAGACTGCTTATTCCATTAACAGGGGACACTGAGTGCAGCCTGAGGGAGGTAGATAATAATCCACTTGACCTCTCCAGTAGGTGTCCTAGGGACAAACATGCTGCTCTTTCTAAAGCACATGCTTTTGTTTGCATTAGCACAGGTGCCTCCAAACTGCAGAGTCAAGAGCACAAAGACTGAGTGCACAGAGGGCAAAGTCCTGATGAAAGAGATTGTCATTGTAAGAGACCTGGAGTCATGGAGGTAATTAGAAAAGAGAAATCAAAACACAATACCGAGTGCCAACCCTCTTGCCAGCTCCCTAAGACCTCCCCAACTTGGGCAAGTGCCATGCCCTTCCCATCATATCATTCCAGGAAAGGAGAGGTCATGGGGGGCACATGATATCACATGACACCAAGCAGATCCAGTTACACCATTTCCCTGCACTTGCAGATGCAGAGACTCATTTATGAGCTGGAGGCAACTCCATGGACCTCAGGGCGCTCACCCCAGGGATGATGAACTGGTTGTAAAATCTCTGGGTGGATGGCACTGTAGTTTGTTCCGTTTACATAGCTGGAAATACTGATCTCAGCTTGGTTTAACCCCAGGTTTAGCACTGTCAGAAAGCATGAATCGCTAAGAAATCCTGCAGGAGGGAGAGGTGAGCTACAGGAGATGAGGAATAGAAAGAATCTTCTTAACCCAGATGCGCTCAGAGGAGCCACCTCCACTGAGGAGGGCTTGAATAAGACTATGTTAATCACCAACAGACTGCTTTGCCAGGGCTCCTGAGAGATGATTACCAAGCTCCCCCAACAACAAAACCAGCTTCTCACAATGAGGCCGCTGCCCCGGCTATTGTTATTAGAATGAAGGCTGCTACTTTCAAGGTATTTCACAGAAGATAAAACCCTAAAACATGCTGGTTCTGTCTCTGCCCCTTCAGGGAAACAGGCCCCAGATGCGGGGACATCAGCTCCTCTTCACCACAAAGTCCCCCATCTCAGCAGGCAACCCAGAGTTCTATTCCTGGCTCTTCAACTGCCTTGTTGTGTGGGCAAACCATTTCAACTCTCTGTCAGACAGGGATAACGATGCTTATTTACCTGCCTTGTAACAGCAGCAGCACCATGGTGATTATTAGTTGATATTAATAGAGTGCTTTAAAGAAACCAGATTAGCAGAACCTGCTATGAAGCACCACTTCCAAGTGGGAGAGGTGGGCTAGAAATGCTAAGGGTGGAGGGGAAATTGTTCACCAGAAGACACTGGGGCTTTCCCCTAGAAAGGAGCCGGAATCAGAGACTTAGAGGGCCAAATTCAGAGTAAGCGAAGTTAATGGAGTTGCACCAGGGTTCATACCAGATCTGTTCATGCCTGCAGCAGGCTCCCTTTGAATCCTTTGCACTCCTTCCCTGATCGCCTGGAACAGCTGAGAAACAATGTCCGCTGCACCCCTCCCCTGCTCACACCACTTGCAACGTGGGGCCAACCATGCCTAATGGGCCACTAAAGAATACTGAAAAGACTATTGAGGGAAGAAGGTGCCTCGGGGTGGCCCTTCCAAGCCTGCACTATCCAATTAAAATATTCTCTAGGGCACTGCTGATCCTGCCAGCTGGAGGACTCACGGTTTGGTGACATGGAGCCCTGTCCAGCAGCAAGTGAACTCACACTCAGGACTCGTGTCGCCCAGGACACTAAATAGCCACGACTTTGGGTCACTGACAGCCTGATCTACGTTTGCACCATTGACCTCTGGGCTATAGAGATGTTCTCTTGCAGAAGTGATCCCCCCAAACCACCCATGTTCTTTAGCTTTTAGGCTTTAACTAGATCCCTTAATCTGTCAGTGCCTGGGTGTGGGACAGACACCCATCTTGCAATGGCACAGGGCTTGTTGCCACCGCATGAGCAATATTTTCCAGCGCTTTGGTTTCCTGCTTCTGTATTTGAGAGGCCAGTTTGATACAAATAGACAGGACGCAACAGCAGCTTTCTGCAGCATGGGGTTAGATGGGCACCTAGAATGCAGGGTGTGTCACCAACGGAGGGGCAGCTCTCCCTACCCTGCTCACAGTGCTGTAGTATAGTTCACACCAGACTGCAGTTGTATCCCTTGTGAGCATACAAGAGATCAGCCAGAGGCCCAGGCTTAGTCTCTGCAGCAGGTTTTCCAACCCTAACCCTGACAATGCTCAGGGGGGGTTCCCAAGGCAGCACCCTTTGCCAGTGTAAAGGTTTTTATCAGACATATCAACATTTCCAGCAGGAGAAGGAGCTTGCTGTTTCCCCAGATTTCAGGGAGATGCCCCATGCTCCTGTGGCCCCTTCATGCCGCTGTTTCACTCCCCAGCCTGAGAGCAAGCTACTTCCTGTCCGAGGGCAACCTTGACTGAAGCATCTTACAGCAGCAGACCACAGCATAACACACACACACCCCTTCCTCGGTTTCCCCTCTCAGGTAAACCAAGGGCTCCAGACCATGCTCTCTTGCCCCTTCGTTGGGGCTGGTTTATTACAAGCACGCACTGTAAACAGTACAAAAACTAAGTCCCAAAACATAGTCCGTTTGTCACCCCAGCACGAGTAGTCTTTAAAAGTCACATATCCCCTCAGCCACTGATGTGACATCCTGCATTCCAGCGCCTTCTGCCACACCTGATCCGTTGGTCAGTCCTCTCTATCCCTCTGCCAGGACAGCCATCCCACTGGAGTGCAAACCCACTCTTCCCAGTGGGCACCCCCACAGCTTCTCTGCTGGGAGCTGATCCTCACCAGGGGATCCCCCACCCCGCTCACTGTTCCCTGAGCCCAACTCTCCAGCAAGGAGACCGCAACAAGTAGCCCCTCTGGCCTATGCTACTCCCCTCTCTGGCCCTCGGCTTCTGCTTTCCGGCTCCGAGCCAGCAGGTAGCTCCCTCTGCTACAGCTCCTGTTCCCCCCCCCACTTCAGCCCTGGCTTGAGGAGGTCAGCCAGCAAACCCCTCTTGCTGCTGTCCTTGCCTTTAGCCTTCCCCCAAGAAATACCTCCTGGCTCTGGCAGCTCTCACCTGCCTCTCACTCAGGAAGTTCTGATTCACCAGGTCGCTTGGTCTGTCTGTATCACCAGGGAGGTAGGTGGCTCCATCCATCTCTCTCTGATTCTCCCTGGTTCCCAGGTGCTGCCCTGCCCTTTTAAGAGAGCAAATGGGAACACCTGTGCTACTACAGGGGAGCTGGACCTACTTAATTTATTGGGTCCAACCACCCTATGACATTTCCGCCAGCCATGTCCCCCTGACATGTGCCCCATACAGATAATTCCACTGACCACATCTCTCCCCAAACCTGCACTGCCTTCCCCACCCCCAGGGGGATTCCCCCAGGCACTGCGCACACCCCTCCTTGTAGAAACACACCTGCATATCACGCTCCCTCCAGAGACTCAGTCCACCACATTCCCCATACACCCCACTAAGGAGAGACTGCTGCTGACCACTTCTCCTATTCCCCTCCACACCCCCAAAGAGGCACTGCCTTCCGAGTCTCCTGTGCCTCCCAGAGACTCCAGCTGACCACATTCTTCCTCATCCTGGTCGCTGTCCCATCCAGGAACTCCCATTCGCACAGGTTCCTTTGCCTGCGCCCGCCTCCTACAGACTCCAGGCTCTTCCAGCACACTGCTTCCCATGATTCTCCTTCCCAAGATGTCAGTATTTCAGAGGGTTCCCCCCACCACACACACAAATGTAGTAGCTTGCATTCCCCCCATTCCCTCTAACCCAAGATAAATGTGTTGTTTCCTTCCCATGTCTCTAAGGCCTCTGGGCCTTTGTATTATTTCTCTCTGGCCTTAATGTTTGCAAGACCTCCCAGTTCAGGAACCTCTGCAAAGCTGATTAATATGCTCTTTCCTCTACTGCTTATTGCTCATGGTTATCAGTCTCCCTCTGGACATTTAGGCTTTTAATTAAATAGTCTTAATATTTGCTCCATTATTTTACTAGGGAAGGAAGTTAGGCTTACCAGAGGCTAACTGGCATGATCACATCTTCTCTCCTTTCTAGACAGTCAGTGGCACATTTGCTTTTCTTTAGTCCTCTCCTTTCTCCTCCATTCTCCGTCCTTTCCCAGAAATACTCAGCAGGAGCAGCACAGCAAGCTCGTTAGCTCCTTCCCCACTCACTCCGCCCAGCAAGTCGCCATGACCTGTTGGTTTGACATTCGCACCTTTTCCAGGTAGTCCCCTTACCGGCTTTTCCAGCTACAGCTATTTTCAGCAGTTTATTACTCCCTGGTTTTCTTTTTTAAAATTGTTAAAGGACATTTATAAACACTTCTCCTCCTAATTCATTTTAACAGCCTGCTGCCTGTGTTCCCTTCAGTCAGTGAGTCAGCCCCTCCTGGCTGTTTGTGTAGCACCCACTTACTACAATATCTAAGCTCTGCTGGTATCCCATTGGTAGCAGCTGGCACCTACATGGCCCCCTCTACTTCTAAGTGGCAACTTCCACACCTGTTGCCTATAGGCATGTTCTTGTCCTTATGCTCCCTAAGACTCACTAGCAACGTTCTGTGACTGCCTCTTCCCAGCTACCACAGGCAACTTCCTACAGCTACATCACCATCCACTGAGATGCTCCCTGACAACCTGCTATGACTCCACTCTCTCTCTGACTCCCAGCAGCCCTTGCACCCACCCTCGCCTTTCATTAGTATTTCACGCACAGCTTTGCCCTTAGGTCTGTACTGAACACTTCCTCCCCATGTTACCTGCTCCAAATTACCTCAGCAACTTCCTGCACCAGTGACCCCTCCAAAATCACCCTCGCGACCTCCTGCATGTGTGACCCTCCCAAAATCACCATGGTGACTTCCTGCACCTATGCCCTGTCCAAAATCACCATGGCAACTTCTTGCACCTGTGGCCAAAGTCCTCCTCACACATCTGCCAGACATCCCCTGAAATCTGTCTGCAATTGCTCTTCTGTCCTGGATCTTGTTATATCTACCCTCCTTCCTTTCCTTCCCACTGAGAGACATGTCCACCACCCCCTTGGCTCTTTCTGGGGCACAGCACCTCCCAATTTTCATTCTGAAACCAAGTGTTGAGGGGTAGGGAGTCTAGAGAGTCTGGTATAATTTATACCTCCTTCACACCTCCACAGGGCCTAATACCACCCTCAGTTCCTTGTGGGTGACTCCATTTGACTTCCTCTAGTTTCTCCCCTGACCGGAGGTCAAACTGAGTTCCAGGGGGAGGGAAAGTACCCCCACTCTGAGGCTAGACTGGTACTAAGGGACTGCAAAGCAGCCATATTGCCTCCCCGTTGAATACCTCTGGCATAGGAGGCCTCCCTGGCAGACATAAAGCTGGCATTTTAGGGGGCATGTCAGACGACATTCCTATACCTCAGCTATTCTCAGGTGGCACAGTAGCTGCCAAGACACAAGTGAGGGCAGCTTGCCAATGGAGAAAGGATGGTTCTGTGATTAGGGCACTAGACTAGTGCTTGGGAGCCCTAGATTAAGTTCCCTGACCTACCATAGTCCTCCTGTGTGAGGCACAAGCTTCTTTGTGCCTCAGTTCCCCATCTCTACCGTGAGGTAACAGCACTGCCCTGCCGCCGGATTAAAGAATTCTGGGGCTCTGTGCTCGATGGAAACTGCCCCCGCACACACTGGACTCGTGAGGCTGTGACCTGGCACGTGGGGTCACACTGCCACTCAGGTTTGGCCTGGTCACCCCTCGTTCATGACAGAGGGGCAGGCCGGCCAAATTTGAGTGGTGGTGTAGCCTGAAAAAAAACAACAAGGAGACCGGGGGCACCTTAAAGACTAACAGATTTATGTGGGCATAAGCTTGCAGCCTGGCACGCTGGGTCACAGCGCCACTTTTTTGCTTTTTTTCTGGTGGTCGGGGGCCCCCCCCCTGAGATGGGGGCCCTGGGCAAATGCACTGACTGCACCTTGGTTAATCCAGGCCGGCTCACAGGTGTGTTGTGAGGATACACATATTATAGATCCTGTCCCGAAGCGCTTTGAGATCTACTGATGAAAAGTGCCATATGAGAGGTAGGTATTAGTATCCCTGAGCCCAACCCTGAATAAAGAAGGGGCAGCCCCAGCGGGGCCCTGCGCTGAGCTCAGCACCAGCCCAGGGATGAGATGGGCCCCTTGTGTGTGTAACTTACACCAACTTAGACTCCACAGGCTACATTCCTCCCTGGCTAACTCAAGTGAAGACTGAAGTTGCACCAGGGATGAATTTGGCCACATTAGACTCTCTCCTACCCACTGCCTGAAGCATAACTTTACAACTCCGTCCATATCACCTCTGCAAGTGGCCAAACAGGTTTTGCCATCGGCTGCCCTGGGTGCAGGTTCAGACCCTATGTTTGCCTGCAATTGCATCATTTGATAGCAGCTATCTCAGAACCGCAGATGAGAGATTTCACTCACTTTTACCAGAGAAACTCTGCAGCCAGGTGCAAGTCCCCCTGTGCTAGGACGTGCTGTCATTAACATTGCCTTATTCCGCACAGCAGGCTTTGGGATAGTTTTTACAATGTTCTTTTTTTTTTCTTCCCAAACAGGCAGGTTTTATAAACCAGAGCAGCTGTTCCAAGGGTGAGAGGAGAAGGGACTGTACAGTCTCCAGTATGAGATGACAGCTCCACTCAGCAGGAAGTTGCTTTTATTAAAATATTTTTTTGAACGCATCCATCATGCCTTTTGCAGAACCTAGGCTACCATGGACACTGCATTCTTCTCAGCTGGCTTGGGGTTTGCACAGATTTCAGGGCTTGCGTTTATTTTACAAATATCAGTTCTCTCTTCCAAAGAACATTTCTAAGATTCTTGGTTTCCCCAAGCACAATCAATACTCAATTTCCCTGCACAAAGCAACTGCTGTTTGCAAAATGCCAAGCACCGGTGTTGGTCTCTTTACAACTAATCAGTAGTAGCAATAATAACTATTATTTTTAACGCTGTGAGCTGTGCCAATGGATGTGGTTCTTTTGTGGTGTGTGAAATACACTTCTCAAGGTGTGATTAATTTTTATGGTCATAAGCATAAGGCAGAAGCATCCAAACTTTGCAACACCGAGGGATGTGTTGGCAATTAGCCAGCAGCCCTTGGGCATCACCTCATTTGCATGTAAATTTACATACATTTAACTTTAAAAAAATCCACATGCCACCATAATATTTATATCGTTGCTGGCAGGTGAATAGAGACTACTTGGTGTTTTAGTTCAGCGGCTGCTATACACAAACTGCAGGTGACTGGTTTTGTCTTCATATATATAAAGGGAAAGGGCAGCTGCAGGACCCTACCAGAAGTGTTTCACCCAAGAGTTATGCTTTGGGGTCCCTGATCTAAGAGAAATATTTTGTGACTAATAATTATATTTATAGACTAATAATTAATTTAACTTCCCATGAACAACTGTGCATTGTTAGTCTGAGCTATTCCACAACAGCTGTGCTTCACCCCAGAAATGGCTGCATTTCAGTGCTGGATGACATGTTATTTTATATATGTCTGACTAACTCACAAGACCATTGTGAGGCTTAAGCTAGGGACCAATCCTGCACACCCTTATTTGTGTGAATAAGCTTTACTTATCCTTGTTGTCCTCTTAAAATCAATGGAATTGCTCGCATCAGTGCGTATTGCTAGTGTGAATGAGAATTTGCAGGATTGGGCCCTTCATGTTTGCCAAGTACTTTGAGATCCTCAGATGAAAGGCAAATGTGATGGATAGCCTGATCCTGTAATGGGCTTCACCTGGGCACAGAGGTCCACCTGCACGGAGCTCATTACAGGATTGGGTCTGCAGTTCACATCTTTCACTGGGTGCAGGATTGGGCTCTATTATTCTTAGGTCTGATTGTGCCTGACTTGTGCTGAGTGTGCCAGGAAGTCATTTTCTCCCCCTCTCTCTCTTTTCATTCTCTCTGCAGCTGCTTCTTTCATTTCTCTCGCTCTCTCTCTCTCTCTCTCTCTTTTTAATCAATAATTTACAAGAGTTTGTAAGAATTCCCCTTAGAAGCAAGGCTGGGGGTGAGGGGTCTCTTTTAAATTGTCAGCCAGAATTCACCAAGATTTACATTTATTGCAAGTATTCAATTAATTGTGTTTGAATAATGCAGCCCTTGATGCTCAATCAATAAGAGAGGGATTATAGATTCTCTCATCATCTTTAGAGCTTAATATCCTCCCTTTCTATATTTACTGTTGCTCAGACATATTTTCACAATATGTTCTACACTTGGCATAATTTCCTGCCAATTAACATGCTTCCAGATTCCAAAGTGCATCCTTTACAGATGTTTACATTCACATTTTCCATTTAAAGATGCCCGTGACACGGAAGTGTCCACAAAACTAGCTGACACTGCCTCCTCACCACTGACACAATTGCTTTTGTGCTATTATAGTAATATTTTAATGCCATCTCCTGAAAAACAACCATCAGAGCCTTTCAACCACCAATTGACAAACCTACTCAGCTTGAGAATAGGAGCTCTTTGTTCGTGTTCCACAGCCATCCCCTCTGCATAATCCTCTCACAGTGTATTGTCCACAATGAAAAAAGGCTACACAACAGAAACCGCTCACACAATTGTTAGCGAGAGAGAGAAAAAAGAAAGAAAGAAAAGGGGAGAGGGAATAAATAGAATTAAGAAAATATATATTTCAAATATATAAAAAACAGAGAGACACTTTGCAGTGATCAGTACAGTTTTGGAGGCGGGATAATATTTTTTTCCCTTTGTTCCCACCCTACCTCTCACATGTCCCTGTTTTGAAGGAGGCAACTCATCTTAAGTCTAAAGGTACCTACAGCTGCACCAATCAGACATGTCCTCACTTTGTCTTGAAAGTTATTTACATTGTTTTTTTGTTTTGTTTTTTAATCACAAAGCTGAGGCTGTAGGAAGAGTTTATTACACTGAAGCGATGAATCCCACGGCATGGAAAAATGTTTGCATGAATTATTTTGTGTGTCCCTCATTTGGGGCCTCGCTCACCTGTTGCATCCCACAGTCAGGCACTAGCAGGTTGAGAGATGCCCCCTTTAGCTCTTCTTGTTGAAATTACGATCTTGTTAACCCCACCCTCCGTAAATTTCGCTTCCTAGCTGGGGCAGTTCTTTGGTGAAAGGAGGGATCTCAAACATGGCATGACATACACACAAAACCCCCAACCTCAGTAAATATGAATTCTTATTAACAACACAGCCTAGCTGGCACAGAGTGCTTTTCCTCCATTGATATCACCCTGTGGCACCAGTCACTACAATAATGACCCATTTGTAGGCATCTTCGTGTTTTATTATTTATATAGTGGTAGGATCTAGTAGCCAACCAGAGCAGGGCCCCACTGCATTAGGTGGTGTACAAACCTATCAGGAACCATTGCAAATAACTCAATTCACACGTGAGAGTCAGACCCATGCACCTTTGTATGGCTATTGTTATTATTCTAGAATTATGCTTCTTAGTATCAATTGCCATTGTTCAGTGACTACCACTCCTGAGTTACCCTCCTGGGCCCTTTTGCCCTGGCTGTTACATCTGTCTCAGTCACTCCCAGCCCTCATATCGCTCCGTTCAATGTTATGACACCAGATCTTAAGAGTCTTACCAACAGCCCCAGCAATGCTCCCTGAAGCAATGGATTGTGAGTTCTGGTAAGAATCCAGGAAAGCCTCTTGCTGGCAAAGCTGAGAAGAGAAGTTGTGCTGGTTTTGCAAAACCAAAAACAGGAACAGTTTGGATCCAGGTGCCATTTAATCTGAGCCCCCTCCCTCCCCTCGGCCCAAGGGCAGG
The DNA here is from genome assembly GCA_003942145.1 of Platysternon megacephalum. NCBI lineage: Eukaryota > Metazoa > Chordata > Testudines > Platysternidae > Platysternon > Platysternon megacephalum. The sequence goes on along the minus strand of QXTE01000014.1, from coordinate 14,572,720 downwards.
GAAGGGGAGCTGGTGAATGGCTCTGCTTTGGCCCAGCTCTAGTAATAATCCAGGCAAACACACTCTTCCTCCATCCCCCAGCCCTTTCTCCTTCACCTTCAATATCAGAGGCTCCAGCAGCAGGCACGTTATTGTTCGACCCACTTGGCAACTGTTGGAAGCTAGGGAGAGCACGTTAAAGCAGGGTCAGGTTTCCTCGGCAGTGAAGGGGCCAGAGGGAGCAAGCACAAGGATCCAGAGGGTTTTTTTTGTCTTTCAAATAAATCCTTCTCCTTGCCAGTAGTGAGTTTTTGTTTGTTTTTCAATACATCAGGCAGGCAGGCATGGCTGGTGGGTTTGCTCTTGTGTAATGCCATCCAAGGAGAGACTGGCACAAAGATGGAGATTTGTGTGTATGTGTGAGTTGAAATGAATCAATGACGACTAGCAAACCAACACACCCAACCCATCGGGGTCCAATTAACTTGCCCCTGGGGAGCAATAATCACAACTCCTCCATATGCCCAATTCCCTATTAGCCTCAGTATGAACAGAAAGTACTTCTAGCATGGGCTAGCTTGACATTTCATTAATTTCTTCTTTCCTTGACATTCCCCCAGTGACCACCTAACACCTCACTCTGAGACAGACATATGCAGCCTTAGCGTTCGGACTGTAACAGATCTCACTGCATGCTGCAGGCACAAAACCAAGACAAGAGATAGTGATCAGACACAGGAATGGACTGTTTTGTTTTTTATTGTACATTGCAGAAATAGCCCTGTGTAGTGGATAAAAGTGCAACATACACAATATTTAAGAAAAGAAAAGAAAAAAAAACCCTTCTTGAGGTCTGTCTTTCAAAGTTGCAAACAAAACCAGTAAAATAGTCCCTCACACAAGAGGCTTTTTTTTTTTTTGCACATATCATGCAAAAAAGAAAAGAAAAGAAAACTCAGAAGATATTTTTATATATATATATAGATGTCTAGATATCAATAAAATCCAGTAGAGAGCCCTATAAAGAACAGAAAGGACACCAAAAGTGCTACTTTACATAGACTCAAAGAGCACTAAATAAGAAAGGAAAACAGACTGCCATTTGGCATCTCAAGATATTTGGCACTCTTGTGATTACATTGGATTTTTTTTTTTGTTCCATTTTTTTTTTAAAACACAGTCTATTAAAGAGAATAAACTGCCACAATATAGGAAAAAAAACCAGAGATTGCCCACACTACAGACTGCATGGTAGTTAGAAAAAGCTGAGCATTTTTTTCTGTTTTACATATAAAATTTGTCCATTTGCGCTAACTTGAGCAGTTGCTCACAGCAACGAAGTAATACAAGCTTTAAAAAATAAAACAATAATTATTCCTATAGTTCATTCCTTATAAAAGTTTTTTCACACATTCCATCGATACGTTAAAATGTGACTAAAATGAAATATATATATATATAATTTATATATAATTTTTTTTAAACATCCAAGGACATCAACATAAAAAAACCCAATGAAACTGATAGCATGTTACATCCAAGTGCACGGAATCATTTTTGCAAGATTAAATAATGTAAACAAGGTGCTCATTTGGAACAACCATGACCAGCAAAAAGTACCACGGTCTGAAAACACTGTGTTTTGCTGCATTGTTCGAAGTACTTTAAACCCCAGATCTAGAATTGTGCAATATTCATCATATAGAAAAAAGAAATGACTAGTAATTTAAACAACATAGCTGCAACTGATACACTTTGATTTATTACTGTTTGTGGGCTGGGTTTAGGTGGTTGTTTTTTTGGTGGATTTTTGTTTTGTTTTGCACATTACTTAAACCTTCTTCCTTTTCGCACCTCTTCTGTCTCCAAGCCTGATGTTAAGATACAATCTGCTGATGTGCATTGCGGATCACAGGCTAGTAATGAAGGATTTCAGAGTGCTTTTTTTGTTTGTTTTTTGCCAATAATGTGTTACATTGTAAATTATTTTTCCCCTTTACTCAGTGTCTCTGGGAGGGAATTAAACACCGGGAGGTGCCTTTTCTGAAAGATTTTTCAGCACATCATCAATTCTATCATCTTCAATGACAACTGTAAAGCAGAAAAACAAAATGATGAATACATTGTAGCTCCCCTTGTCCCCCCATTCCCTTGCTGTTGCATGAATTCCCCTGGTATTGCAATCTGCCCCCCTGAAACACGTATGGTTCAACAGAATCTCTCTACCTAACATCCAAGGCAACACTGAATTCCAATACACACACACGTTATTGCAAATGATTTTGTTTAAATAGCATAAAAGTCAGGGAAACATGAGTTTCATAGAGAAAGAAGTGTGTCCATTCAGCAAATTTCTGCTATTTAAAGAGAAGAAGTGATACCATTGCAAAGAATTAAATGCACTGGATAATGTTACACACTTAATCCAGTGTTTTCAAGGTCACCAAACACTTGGCCGCTAGGGTTAGGTTGTCTAAAACAACTGATGGTGTATTTTTTAAATCAACTGGGATAAGTCGTAGCTGAATGGAACCTATTCCCCTCTGAAATGAGTTGCAGGATCTCTGAGCTCTCTAGATGTCAATAGACACTTCCAGGTTAGCTATGTTGTGACTATTGAGATCACCTGGGATTTCTTTGTCTCTAACAGGGACATGGGGTTAGGACTCTTTAGGGTTTTTATCATAAACATGCAATGTGGAGAAAAAGAGAGAAGAAAACATCTTTTTAACTGCCAGATGACCTTCCCTCTCCCTACAGGATCTACTGCAGTTTTTCCACTCCTCTTTGCCACTCAATGCAGACCCAACACCTCCCCAAGAGCATTTTGACTTGTAAGAAGGAATTCTGCGCACAAGACTCCGACTTGGATTTGATACATTTAAACTAGTCAGAGAACTACATGCCCCCCCCCCCCCCTCCAGTACACAGAATGTTTTAACTACAGGGATGTGTTCACTTCTGTCAAGAAGTGAAAATGCNGGCGGCCAAAGGGGGCGGCTCGAGGCGAAGTGACTCCGATTCCGAACAGCTGCGGAGAAGGGAGCGGGGCGGGCTCGGGGGAGATCCGATCCCCCCCGCCGGGGGCTGCAAAGCTTTCGGACACGGGGCCAGCCCGGCCCTTACCTCTCTTGCTCCTGCCGATCTGCCCCAGCTTGGGGGGCCGCTTGCTCTGCCCCCCCGCGAAGAAGCTGCTGGTGTCCTGCAGGCGGCAGGTGAAGGAGATCTGCCCCACCTCCCCGCCCTCCCCGTAGTGGCCCAGCTTGTCCTCGCCGTAGGGCAGCACCTCCGACATGGTCTGGCCGGGCGGGTCCGCTGCCCCTGGCCCTCCGCCCGCTCCTGCTCGCTCGCAGCCGGCAGACAGGGTCGCCGCTGGCCCGGCAGCCCCGGCCCGGCAGGGGAAGCGGCGAAGCTGCACCGGCGCGGGGGGGTCCCGCTCCCGACTGGGCTCAGCAGCAGCAGCAGCAGCAGCGCGGCCCCAGCCACATGCTCCGGCGGCGGCGCGAGAGTGGCCGCCCGGCTCCCGGGCGCGAGGAGGCAGCTGCGGCGGCGGAGGGGCGGCTGGAGCAAGGGGGGGGGGGGAGCGCCGGGGGCGGGGGGCGGGAGTCCTTCCCCGAACTGCCGCTGGGGGCCGGCTCCGGGCGGAGGCAGCGAGATCCCGGGAAAAGCAGCAACGTCACCGAGGGCAGCGCGCGGGCTGGGCTCGCCCCGGGGGGGGGGTCACCCCTCCCTTGCAGCCCCCGCCCCAGGCTCCGCCTCCCCGCCCGGGTGCATGAGAGCTCGGTCCAGCTGCTGGCTGCCTGGCTCTGTCCTTCCCGGGCACCTGCCACCTATGCGCGAAGCCTCCCATCACTCCCCCTCCCCCCATGGCAGGTGGGGACAGCCAGGCACAGAGCGGTCCTCTGCTCTCACCACTGATCCTTACTCCCTCCTAGAGAGAGAAACAGAACCCCGGTCCCGACTCCCAGGCAGGGCTGGGCCCCCGCACCTCTGGGCCCGGCCGTTCGGAGCCCCGGCACCTCTGGGCCCGGCCGTTCGGAGCCCCAGCGCCCCTGGGCCCGGCCGTTCGGAGCCCCAGCGCCCCTGGGCCTGGCCGTTCAGAGCCCCAGCGCCCCTGGGCCCGGCCGTTCGGAGCCCCAGCGCCTCTGGGCCTGCCTGTTCAGAGCCCCAGCGCCGCTGGGCCCGGCCGTTCGGAGCCCCCGCACCTCTGGGCCCGGCCGTTCGGAGCCCCCGCACCTCTGGGCCCGGCCGTTCGGAGCCCCCGCACCTCTGGGCCTGGCCGTTCAGAGCCTCAGCGCCACTGGGCCTGGCAGCTCAGAGCCCGGCCCCTCTGGGCCCGGCCGTTCGGAGCCCCAGCGCCCCTGGGCCCGGCCGTTCGGAGCCCCCGCACCTCTGGGCCCGGCCGTTCAGAGCCCCAGCGCCCCTGGGCCTGGCCGTTCGGAGCCCCAGCGCCCCTGGGCCTGGCAGTTCAGAGCCCCAGCGCCCCTGGGCCTGGCCGTTTGGAGCCCGGCCGTTCAGAGCCCGGCACCTCTGGGCCTGCCTGTTCGGAGCTCCAGCACCACTGGGCCTGGCAGTTCAGAGCCCGGCGCCTCTGGGCCCGGCCGTTCGCAGCCCCCGCATCTCTGGGCCCGGCCGTTCGGAGCCCGGCACCTCTGGGCCTGCCAGTTCCTAGCCCCAGCACCTCTGGGCCCGGCCGTTCAGAGCCCGGCGCCGCTGGGCCCGGCCGTTCGGAGCCCCCGCACCTCTGGGCCTGGCAGTTCGGAGCCCCGGCGCCACTGGGCCTGGCACATCAGTTATGAATGTAAAAAAAAAATTGCCCGAGCCCCGGCACCTCTTGCACTGTTCCCGAATCCCAAGCCTCCTGGGCAAGGCCACCCTTCCTCTCCTCAACCAGTTTGCCTCTTTGGTTTTCAGCAGCAGGGCACAGTCTCTGCTTCTGCTTCTACCCCCCACCCCACACGCACACCATATATACTGCAGCATTCTTGCTTTTCTTGTATTTTCTGATGCACATCCCCATGCTCCCTTGATTTCTTGGAGCGCCCCTCTTGCAGCAGAGTGGAGGAGGGGTGCTTTCAGCAACAAGATGGAGTGGAAGGTACAGAGCCAGCAAGCTGCCAGATGCTCTGCTGAAAAGGCAAGGGCTGCTGCTTTAGTTAATGTATTATACTGTTAATTATTTGGAGGAAATCTCGCCCCCCCCTCCAGCACCCCTCGCTGCTGTGAACGCCAAGAAAGGGTCTGAGAATTGCCTTTCTCCCTCTGAGTACTCTGGTCTGGGTCAGTCTCCTTAGTAAAGGGGCAGGGACACAACCTCAGGTGGATGTTTCATTGGCTCCCTTTAAAAATCTAAGGAGCATTTTGAACAGCTTCTGACCAAAAGCCTCAATGCTGAGATTAACATCAGAGAAACACTGAAAGAAGGGACCTAGATAATCTAGCCTGGTCTAGCCAGGTATTTAGACTGCTCATCAAGTTGGGAAGGGACCAATGTCCCCCAATGCCCATGCTCTTCCCAGTCCTAGGGAACTAATTGTATAGTACATGCCCATCTGAGCATTATAGACAAACTCAGCTCATCGCTCCTGAGAAAGCAGCGCCCTCCCGCAACAATCCCATTTATATCCTCTCTCTGGCATCTAAGTAATTGTCCTTTTCCTCTCTCACCCCTTCCAGGAATCCCCGTCAAGTGGATTCTCCCACCACCTCCTGGGAAAAGAAGCCTGAATGTTGATTCCCTGACTAAGGTTATGCAGTACCCTGGCCAGCCATTACTGCAGTGGGGAAAGGGATGGCAAAGCCCAATTTTCTTTAGCCTCAGAGCAGCAGCTCTGCAGTAATGGCACTAATGCAGCGGGTGGAGCATTTGTGAGGCTTGGGCTGAGGCTATTGCCCATCTTCCTTGTGATGAAGCCTTAAGGCCAGGGAGATAAAATCTTCTACACTGCTGGCAGCTTTACTCTGTAAATGGCCCTGCTTCCTAATGTGTGCTCTGCTTCCATAACCAGTCCTCAGTGTGGATGGAAAGGAAGGATTCACTCACAAAGGGGTGTAAATGGCAGAGGATGAGGGATGTGGACTGCTCACGGAGCTGGAATATATAGTGAAGACTGCCGTGTGGTATCCATACGCTCCACATACCTGGCTCTCCACACAGCCAACACTGTAACAACCTACATGGAAGCTGGAGGGAGGAGCACAGGTTGCAGGAGGGAAGAGTTTGGAGGAGGCGCTGAGAAGTCAGTCTGTGTGCACGTGGCTGGAATGCTAGCTGCCATTGCAGCACCCCTGTGAACAGTTCTCTTAATAAAGATTTAATTTAGTTTTAGAAACATGGTGCCCTCTCATGTCATTACTCAGCATGCGGTACGTGAAACATGCACTGTGGGCATCTCGCCTGTCCCGGTCTCCGATGCATGTTTCTGCCACTACCTCCTCCCAGCAGTCCCTGCTGTACTGAAGGAGGTGATGTAACGTGATAAGGTGTGAATGCCTCCCGGAAACACTGGTGTTACTCCCATGTGACATGGCATAACCCTGGTGCAGTGTGTCTGAAGCAATGCCCGGGCAACCTGATATCCTGTAACTTCCTACTGCTGGAAGGCAAACAAATGAGCCTTTTTTGACCAGGAGGATGTGAACTCCTGCAACTGGGGAAGCAAACAAGGGGAAGCAGGAAAATCCTACCCCAACACAAAGGTCATGCTACAAAACACATGAGCTGTGAAATTTTTAGTCTAAATCTGTAGTTCCAAATGGCTGTGAAACTGCAGGACCCACAGCACCACAAAGGGTGCAACATTAAAGCTGTCCTATGACACATGGCAACCCCTCTGTACACCAAAGTAATGCTAGAATAACAGCACGACCCAAGGGAACATGAGGTTATGCAATGCTGCAGGACCCGTGTAACCCAATGCAACAGGGGGAGATGGGCCACTGCAGCATAGTGCATTGCAGTGTCATCTGATACGAACACCTAATCCAGTGCAGTATGATAAAATGGTCTCCTGATTTGGCGATTTAAGCATAGTGATGCCCATTGCAGCAGAACGAGGCTGGAACCTCATGCAGTGCCACATATACACGCTGAAGCAACACTAACAAGGTTATGTGACAGTGACTAGGAAAACCATGTACCATTCCATCCCAGTACCCATAACGCGCAGCTCCTTTTAAGGGAAAGGAGGGCATAGTTAGCAGAGTTCATGAGTCACTGCTGATTCTTACAGGCATTTTTTGTAGTCTGTTCTTCTCTTTGAGCAAACCTCTTTTGCTTGGAGGGTAACGTGTTGATCCTGCAGCAATTCCCTTGTTATTTAGCGTTAATTCAGATCCTTGTCTTGTGCAGATTTATTCAGTACGTGGAGATGGGTGTGAATTTTAGTGCTGGCAAAAGGTGCCAGACTGACAGCCCTGACGACTGAAATCTTCTTGTTTATGCAGAGAACAGGTACGAGCACAGGGAGTGGCAGCTTACAGAGAAGGGGTGGGGATGGGTAGGGGCTCTGCTCCTTCTCTCCCATTGAGGTCACAGGAGTAGAAGCCAGTCACGCACGCTTTGAACCATGGGTTGAGGGCCTGGCCCTAGAGGTGACTGAATCGTCCTATCAATGGCTAGTCTGCATGCCCACTCAAGCCTTAGGCTCTCTGCTGAGGCTGCCAGGAAAGTTCCCAGTTGGTGCCCATCACAGTGGTTTTGGGATGTTACCTGGACTGATACTGCCTGCTCACTGCACGTAGGTCCCTACCCCACCGTCAGGTGGGAACAACACTTCTGTCCTTCCTCAGTTGAATTTGAGCCATTGACCTAGAAGCAAAAGGCTCGGGCTATCCTGTTACCAAGCTCATTGCCCCTGCTGTAAAGTTTTGTGGTAAATAATATTCTTTGTAGCATTCCCAACTAATAACGAATCGCCATCTTGAAGCATTTAATGCTTCGCAAGCATTTCAGGAATCAAGGGTCCGGACAGCTCATGAGATTGAGCTACAGAACCTTTCGTTTCTGGGGTACCGATCCGATTCCAGCTCCAGATGTCTGTGACTGAATGTTATTGCCACTCGACAGCTGTTCCATGCCCTCTCTGAAGTGAACTGGTGGTCTCAGGCCAATTCCTAGTGAACAGATGTGCACGTGAGTCTCAGCACTAATTAACATTCCTGCCGGCAGTCTTGGCTGAGATCCAGCAACCTAGGGTTGATGGGTTTAGAGACAGAGCTACCCTCTCCCTTTAAAGATGTGTGTGTGGGGGGGGAGGCAGACCAAGAAAAGCAGGGTAGGAGAACGTGTACTGTTGTTGCCCACGATGTACTTGTTCTGTGGATACAGGACTTCAGCCTCCAGTGCTGTCAGCCTCAAACCTTCCACCGCTACTGAATTCAATGTAAAAAATGGAAATCCCTCCCCTGGCCCTGGGCTGAGGGACTCCGGTGTGTGGGTTTTGTGACAGTACGTCAGAGGGGGAGCTGGAGGGCACTGTGGTTAGTGACTGTGGCAGAATCACAACATCTGGTTGTCTGTAATCTAGAAAGTGCTTCAGCAGCGGATGAGCAGGTGAACAAGCACTTTCCACTCCCGAGAGGTTGAAGAGCGCCAAAATGGATTAAGTGTAAATGAAGAGCTCTTCGGTAGTGTCTTCCAAGAACCAACCCACCCAGGAACTCGAAACCTGATTCTCTCAATCCTGCCCAGCCTTGCAAGGAGACGCTGGCTGTCAGCTCCCCAAAGCCTCTCGTTCTGATGTTTCTGTAATGAATAAGCCTATTTCAGGCTTTGCCTGCAGACTCGCTGGTCCCAGTGCACAGGAGATGTGTTTGAACAGTTATATTTGCATGGCTACCTTCTTTTTCCCCTGGAAATCACTTGGCAACAGAGATAACAGAGCAATGGTGTGGCTGCTGCCTGGAAGGCTAAGTCTGGGCTGGAGAAGGAAGGATCACTTGTGCCAAAGTCCCTGATTAAAACAGACAAACAGGCTTCATGGGAAGCAACCCTGACCCTCTGTTTTGTGCAGTACATCGCTCAGCAGAGGGGAAATGATACAGCAAAGGAAATAATAGGCAGTAATGGGTCAAGCAGCTGGGCATAAAAGCCTGCACTAATTGAGCACAGCTTTTGGATAATTTCCCTGCCTCCAGAATGGGAGTTTCTCCTTTTATTAACCACAGGTCTCCTATACTGTGCAGGCAGCATGGCCCAGAGGACTGAACACAGGAACAAGGACCAGAAGCATTTAAAGCTTAAGGACATGTCTGCCACTGATTCCCTTTGTAGCCTTGGACAAGTCACTTAACCACTCTGCTTCTCCCCGTCTAAATGGGGCTAGCAATGCTTCCCTATCTGCTTCACAGAGATAGGATAATTCCTGTTAGCAGAGTGCTTTGAAAATGAAAAGTACCAAGTTGTTACCTGATAAAGGAAAAGAGGCTTTTTAAAGGTTCCTCAATAGCCTCAGATTTTAGGGGCTAAATTTTCACTGCAATGCTTAAATGCACCTGGGTTTGTGGGCTCACCAGACCCAAAACAAGGCCTGTCCACCACACCGACTAGGGATATCTAACCAGCATGCTCTTAATTGCTGCAAAACACACTCAATATATCTGAACATCCCACCAACCAGTGTGAGGTCCTTAGTGAAGTTAGCAGCACTGCCTGCCACAGAGAGGTCCAGCAGCAAAAGGGTTAAAACAGAAGCGTCTCCGAACACCATGGTTTATTAATAAGGTATACAACTTTCTCTGGCCTTGAAACGTTCTTGGTGGGTTCCAGGAGTGGGGAGAGTTGCTTGCTGGTTCAGTTTTCACTTGTGCTGGCACTGCGTACCCAACCGGTCATGTGATCAATTTCTGGCTGCTTTATACAACTATGGTTTCTAATCTAGCAGCTGGAGAGATCAGACTCATTTTTGAAAAGAGGAGGGGAGCGGGGGTGAAGCAGAGGCAGCATCTTCTGCATTGTAATTGTTCTGCTGCATGAGAGTGTGTCTTGATTCAGGTCAGTAGTAACGTTTCCGTAGACATTGCTTTTAGGATGGATTCTGCAGAAGCGGCACTTTAGCTACATAAAATACCTATTTTATAACTGTACCTATTTTACTGATCGCTCTAAGGCTCTTCTACCACTCATTGCAGATGCTCCGATCATGCAGCAGAGCTGATGTTGGATGAATGCCACCAAGCTGCCAAGTCCTACATGCAGATACCACGTGGCTGCTGATTATTTTGCTGCCACTGCAGGCTCTTGATATTGCATTGGCTTGGTACACTCCGTCTGAGGAAGTGACTTATAAGCGCGATCTGGACCATAGAAGGCAATCCCCTGCTGAAGGAAGGGTTTGTCCGAGGAAGGAAATCTCCACCATGCACAACTTGCCCTGGGGAGGGGAATCCCATCACTGAAGGACAAATGGGAGTAAAAGGTTTGCCATCAATAGTCACTCTCATGCACAGTCCTGCTGATTTCAGTGGAATACTCATGCTAGTAACCACTCGCTAAAGGGTGCAAGGGGTCAGTGTGTCCCTGAGTGAAGGCACAGAAGCAGCTGGCAGGAGGAAATGAATAGCTTGTTAGAATGGGTCTCTCATTTGAGCAACATGGTGGGTAACAAGGCACATATGCTCATTCAGAGCCTGTCGCAGAGATTCCCCTGCCTTGATACTGTCGTTCTTATTATCAGTCCATGCTGCTCAGGCTGTGGCTGCTTTGTGGGTAGGATACATTTCACGAGTACTAAATTCCCATGCACTTTTTTCTATTTCTTCCTGAAGAGTCTGGCTGAAAACCAGCAAAACAAGGTGGGGCAGGAGGAGGAGGGGATTACCTATGTGACTGTGCATGTTGGAGACGTAATGGTAATATTAGCTCTGCTATCATGCTTTACAAAGGACGGCAGGTATCACTAACCTTGTCCGGCAGCTGGCAAAACTAGAGGCAGAGAGAGGGGAAGTGACTTGCCCATGGTCACAGGGATGGTGTAGGACAGTGATACTCTGACCTCAGTGGTTCAGGAGCCAAATTAGGACCAACATTACTCAAAGGAGCCAGTCGTGTGAATTCATTGTTTCATTTACTATAGGACTATATGTTTTATATATATAATTCTTCTCACAGCAAATAAGTTAATAACTTAGTGCAAGCTGATAACTTAATTGGTTAATAACATAGTAAAAGTATCTTGACTGGTTAATAAATAAATCATACAGTGTTTTAATATTATGTGCTGCAAAGAGCTGCAGCAGACATGTTAAAGAGCCCTCAGGCTGAGTATCACTGGTCTAGCATCACCAGGGATAGAACCCCAGTCTCTTTACTCCCAGACAGGCACACAGTCCACTGGACCATAGTGCCTCCTCCTTTGAGATATAAAAAAATCCATCATTAAGAGGAAGGCAGAGAATGTAAAGAGCTTGAAACCCTGGAAAAAAGAGATCATGAGGGGAAAACACACACACAGAGCTGTCACCGCATCGAAAACAACAGACGCGCCAATTTGTTTCTTTAGACATTCAACATCTAGCAAGTTGATCAAGCTCTCTCTCTGAATTCTGTCCCTGGAGAGAGCTGCAGCTAAAAGCTGAGATCTTGACAGATTCTGCTGTTTACTGGTGCGTTGCTATTAATTCTATCAACTAAGGATGTAAAGGGAGAGCAGTTAAATTGGCAAAGGTTCACAATCCCCCAGATCCTGAAAAGAGGGGACTAATCAAGTGAGGCCAGGCTGCTTACTGGCAAACCTCCAACACCCGAAAGAGTCTTTCTGCTCAGAAAAGTGATTATTAATATGGCATCATTGCGGCACCTGTTTGTCTCAATCATTTTAAAAACAAAGTAAGTTTACAAGTAAATTATGGGGCTTTTTCCTCCCCTCCAGCCCCCAGTTATCCCTTCATACTCAGTTTGGGATCTGAGGGTCATATGGGGTTATTCTCTTCTGCTGCATCATCACCCATGGCCATTGGGTGACCTCCTTGTCTACAAACTGTGGCCTCCGTGTACTTCCATTGCTATCACTGTGTTGGCACATGTTAATCGATTGGAACTTACTACAGGTCTGTCACATCTTACGTGCATTTAACATGCGCAATTTCGGCTTTGCGCGGTCAGCAAAAACACACACACACACACACAAAAAAAGAGAGAAAAAAAGCAATTTCTGTACTCTGTCTATAGTGCGGGCGATTCCACCCACCATTAAAGTCAATGGGATTTTGGCTATACACGGTTTTCGCTTTACGCGCTAACCACGGAACGTAACCCCCGCGTAAGATGCGACAGACCTGTACATAATTTTGTCAAGGCCTGACTAGAACCCAGCTCACTTTTCTTTAGCTCTGCAGCGCTAACAAGAGTAAAAACTTATTTTTGGCAGTAAAATCAGCTGATCTGATTCCAAACACAAACAAGGAGCAGGTCTGTTGAGTAAGAGAGTTGTTTTTACATAGCGTCTTTTCAAAAGACACGGGCACTTTGAGCTGCCCAAGAGATCATTTTTATGACATCATAAAATGCAAGGAAAGTGCTTTACAAGAAGATAAACTGCTTTAGAGAGACACTGAAAATTAAAAGACACTTAGAAAATGTAACCAGGGAGAAAAAACAAAGGGAATGCAAAACAAAAAGAAAGGAGACCACCTTTCCCACAAGAGAATGAGAAGCAAATAAATGAAAGGGAGGGAAAAAAGAGACAGGAACACAGAATGAGAGGGAATTGTAATACAGACTAAAGCACCAGTTTGGGCTCACTTATTTTCTATTGCAGTAACACCTAGAAGTCTTACACGAGATGAGGGCCTCATTGTGTTTGACCCTATATATACACATAGTAAGAGAGAGTCCCAGCCCCAAAGAGTTTACAGCCCAAATAGACAAGACAGAACAAGGAAGTATTTGTATCTCCAGTGGACAGGGGAAACCGAGGCATAAAGAGATTAAGTAATTTGCCCAAGGTCACAGTCTGTAGCAGAGCCAGTAACTGAACCAAGGCCTCAAGAGTCCCAGTCCAATTCCTCAATCACAAGATCATCTTTTGTCCCTTGTCGTGTAGATGTTTAATTAAAATGGTCAGTGAGCATTGAGTGGCAGTCTCAGTTTCATACCAAATCCTGCTGTCTCCCCTTCCTTACTCCCTATGGAGGAATGAACCTCATGGAGAGAGAAATTATAGTTCACATTGGAACCAAATACAATGGTCATAATATACAGAGAGCCACAGAGCAAGGAGTGACCATATTAATAACAACATGCATGGTTATAGCGATTTTCATCAAGAAGTATCTCAAAGCACTTTAAAAATTTAGTGTTTTACGAATTATACACAGGATAGGGATCATTTCAGTCACCACTGAATTGCAGCCACCTCTGGGGGTGGGGCATGACAGCTGTTTAACAGCAATGCAAGAGTTCAAGACAGAAAGTGAGGGGAAACACCTTTTTCCGAGCAAATCTGCGAGGGAGAGGCAAGGAGAGATTTAGGAATTGTGACCAAGACATGAGAAGCTCAGCATTATAGGATTCATTACATAAATCCCCATTAGCATCCTTCTCCTCCCCAGCTCTGATCAATTCTACTGCATTCCTCGACTGAAACAGGTGGCTGGGGGAGTGGAAAACAAACCCTCCTCTGAACTGCATTGACAGGTACAATGCTATCACAGTAGTGGGAGTGAAAGCGCCTAGTGGTGAAACAGAAATAGCCTTGCGTGGCAGTTCCCTCTTCCCTACCGCTCTTCATTATTGCCCCCTCCCACCCCTACATCTCTCCTCCTCTGCCTGACCCCACCATTTCTAGGAGAAAGAGGCAGCCTGTTAACAGTTTTACAGCAGTTTTTGCTAGAACCAGTATTTTCAAGAAAGCAGTGGTGAGACAGCCATAGCGCGGTGTACTGTATATCATGGTTCTATTGCGCCATCTAGAGTACAGACAGGACTGGACACGGCTAAAAACATGTGGAAAACATCCAGCTTCAAACTCTGCAGACTGAAAGCTTCTGAACATTCTGTTACAGGTGAAACGTGTCTGGTGTAGGAACATATTACGGTCCAACTGCTTCCGAAAGTTGATTATGCCGTTAGTCTCACTGCTGCAAAAATGTCGTCTTTGTTTTGGTAAGAAGATGATAAATGAATCATCAGGAATAGCATCAAAAACGGCGAGAGGCAGAAAGGTCAGTTTCGTGCTGCCTGTGAGGAGTTTCTTGATTCACTGCCTTATTTCTAACCCTCCAAGGATCTACTTTCAGACCAAGCCTATGAAAGTTAAGTCCTTAAATTAGAGAAACTCTGGACTAATGCAGGACAACTGGCATATCAGGAAGAAACAAAGCCCCATGAACTTCCATTAATAACTCTTAGTTAAATGTGAATCCGGCCATAAAGAGACTTTCACAGAGGGACCAACATTATAACTTTGAGTTTCCCATTTCTATTTTTTAAAAGACATGCATAATTGATTAAGCCGTTATTTCTTCCCTTTGCAACCCATCTGGCCCTGGATCTTGTGGACAAGCCTGTCAATGCGACATCCATCTCATCACTGCAGCGATTGTGTGGTCTTTTAACTTGGCCACAGGCAGGGAAACTAGACTGCAGTGAAGATGCTCTTTGTCTGAATGCCAGTCAGGTTGGCACGGAGATACAGGGAAGGAGAGCAGCGAGTCCCCACTGGCCTCTTACCACCATTTAGATGTCTCAAGCGCTGAGGCGTAGGCCCGAGTGGCATCCCCTCTAATCCCCACAGGCCTGCTCTCTCAAGTAACAGGCAGAGTAACTGGGCCGCACTAGGGGCCTCACTGCAGAGCTCTGCAGTTTCACTTCAGGATACCATGAACCGCTTGATGCATGTCCTGTTTCATAAACATGCCTTGGATTGTTTCATTGTAAAACTAATATAGAGAATTTACCTTTTAAAAAGACTCAGTTCAGCTCTGGAAACGGTTCTCTTAGGGGAAGCTCGCCTGTCTATGCCTGCAATTAAATCTAACTACCCCTTGTTTTAGTGAGAACCCCAAAGGGCAATGGTCCTGTGCTCTCTGTCCCAGCTTTGCAGAAGCAGCTCATACTATTCCCAGAGCTAACATAATCCTTGACGCTGGCACACAAAGATCTCTCGGTTTAACCTTGTTAGCATTTAACAAAGAAACAAAGCACGTAATTCATCCTTTATTCTAGCTGCTGACAAAAGGAGTATGTGTCAAAGAGGGAGTTGTTTTCATTTAAAACCAAACAAAAACAGCTCTGAGCTCTCAGAGCAAAGGGAGTCCCAAAGTGAGGATTATAAAAGGCTGAAACTCCTGTTCAAGTTCACTGACAGCAGCAAAAAGAGTGACAATCGTGCTGCGCAGGATATAACCTTTAATGGTGTCAGTTTAATGGGCACAGTGCGGCCATCATTCTCGCACAATGTGGATCAGGGAGTAAAATAACAATGAAACAGCTGTACAGGAAGTGACTAACAAGCACATCTGGGAGCCGTGAGGGATTTTTGGAGGCAATACAATGGAAATTCTTTTGTCCAAGATTGATAAAGTGGCTCAACCCACTTCAAAATAAAGTGCGGTTCTGCTCCTCCTGGCCCATTTCAGCCAAAAATCCTGGATTAAATGTCATAATGAAACACACTACAGTACAGCAAGCTCATCTTGCAAGGCAGGCCCCGGTAATGTATTCTATTTCCATGACAACTACACCAAACCATTCTACTGATAAATGAAGAATATACTGTGATCAGAGAAGATGAAAAAAAGCCATTGTCTCAAATCCCCTCCCCCACAACCTCCAATAACCTTCACAATCCTTGGTACCTCACTCAACAGAGGATTAATGCACCAGGGCAGACAAGCTAGGGCACAGGATGTGCTGGGCACAATGTGTCTCAGAGAGAGAGATGCTTGTTAACACAGGTAAGGGTCTGATGACAACTCTGAAGGCGTCACTGTGAGCTTTGTAATGAGGACATGGAGTGGCTCTGGGGTAGTTGCGGCATCTCTCAAAGCATCTTACTCTCTTTTTCTGTCATATGCTGGACTGGCTTAGGATACAAGAATATAAACAAACACACCCCCATCTGTCAGAAGCCTTTTGCCCTGCCAGCTAAAAGAACCACACAGATCCAAACTATATGCTGGATTTCAGTGATGAGGGCAGCTGCAAGAAGAGGTACCTAGTCTATGTGGAAATGGGGTAACAGGTGGTTTCACTTATCAAAGCAACTCCTGCCTAGTCAGTCTGACGGAAAGGCCTCTACACAAGGCATGGGGTAACAAAACATCAGGAACTAGGATACGAGCATAAACTAAGAATACATCCGATAGTCTCCCCTTGCTCCTTTAGGGCAACCCCATTCTTCTATCACGGTTAGTTGGGAGAATGTGGCGACATGAAAAAGAGCAAAATCGTTAAAGTGAATTTACAGACAACCCGGCCTGCTGCTAAATCACATCAGTGGTTTGGAGCGCTCCTGCTTTGGCTGATTCTCTAAGCATGGTCACTTGAGCTGTTTGTCCCATTCTCACCAGGGGTGAGCATCTACCATTTCTCCAGAGAAGGTGATGAGGAACAGGCCAGTGCAGGGGCAGAAGAGAGAAGAGAAAAAAGGACGACAACCCATTTTGAACATCTTGTGCCTAAAAAGCAAGGGCTTGGCAGACTTCTAGTGCCCAGTAGCAGCAGGATGGGAAATGCAAAGTGGTTTGAGTGAATTAAGTACAAGACCAGCAGCCAAAAACCCCAAGGCTTTGGGCAAGTTTCAACTCTCCAGGTCTTTATTATCCCATTTGTTAAATGTGGGTATGTACCTCATGCAGTTGTTTGCGATTACACATTTGTAAAGATACAGACCCTCCCTCGGGCTCTTGTTCCAATACAGGAGCCCCCAACTCCCAGCCAGATCCTTGATTACAGTATTGCTTATTTGGAATGGCGAGCCATACTGCAACACGTTCAGCACTGCTCCACTCTGACAGAAGCAATACTGAGACTGTCTCCCCTCTCGTTATACTAACAGGGCCAATGAGCCTTACATGCTTTAACTGTCTTAGTACTATTGGCACTAAATAGAGACCTGACATCTTCCCTTAACTCCAATTTTCCAGTTGTGCCTATCAGGGTCTCTAGAACTATCACAGCTACTAAAACACAAATGGTCAAAATATCAAGACCCCCATTAAAAAAAAAAAAAAAAAAAAGGACAGGCCTAAAAAGCCATCCAAGCTCCAACACAATTCCATTTTATGCCAAATTACTTTTAACCCATCGACTTCCATTGGAGTTGCCACCCTAATCCATCTCCTCCATCCTCTGGAATGTTTGCTCCCGTATCTATGAGAAAAATCCTGGTCCCTAATTGCTAGAATCTGTCATTGATGAGCCAGCAACTTTCTATGTACCTCCTCAGAGGTATGCAGTAATGTTAACCAATCAGAACATGTTATATAAATGAGTGCAACGTTATTGGCTGTGAGCTCCAAGACAGTAGTTTATTTTCCAGATATGAAGTGAAATCCCCTCTTTAGAATGATAGTTTAAAAGGAAATACTGTTACCCTTTTAAAATTCATGGCCATAACAGAAGTTGAATATACTAGAAATATCTCAAAATATTTTGAATGTACAAAAACACAATACATCCACTGACTTTGTGTTTACTGAATATGAAGATTTGATATCCTCTAACGTAAATATTGACCTTGGTGTCACCTGGATCAGGAAGTCTTTATATTCCATTCAAGAACCGTTTCCATCTATTTAATAAGAAATTTGGGAAATGAAAGAGATTTGTGCTTTCTTTTTTGCAGATAAATGTTTATTTGTAATATACATGGTATGAAATAAAGAGGAGTATCAACAAAGCTTTGCTTTATGTTGCGGTCAATGCACAAATATGCAATGCACCCCTTTGTTTCACAAATGTTGTGAAATAGTACTGAGGGTGACCAGCACTCTGTGGTTCACCACCACTCATGAAATCAGAATGTTAAATCAAAGAAAGAAAGAAGGCAGAACGGTGTATTATAAAGTACATTTAAAAAAAAAAAATCTAATCCCACTCAAGATTTTACTTTATAACCATACACTGTCTATTGTCATGACGCTGCTTGGCCAATTTGTGTGTGTGTCAGAACAAACAGAAAGCAAAAGAAATACATACAACATAACACAAGACTCCAGAGGAGTGCTGTTCTCTTATTGCTCTATTGCTGGGAAGTAGCAACATTTATTCTGAACTCATGGGAAGGGACAGAAACTTTTAGAGTCAGATTCCAAAAGCCCAAACAACAATCACATCCGTCATCTCCATTCCAGTTCCTAACCTAACTGACATCACTACCAGTCTCACCTACTAAAATAAGGGACATTGTCAAAATAAAAACTCATGAGAAAGGAAATTTCTTACCTGCTCTACCACCACCACTTTAAGATTTGTTTAGTTTTAATAATCTAAGTCAAATTTACTTTTCACCATCGATGCCCTTTCTTTTTTGCATCCGACTCAAGCTTGGACAATGAAGCCAGACAGGTGAATTTCAATGTCTGGTGTTCGTGTGCTAGAATGACGCAGTTGTATATGGATTTCCAATGCTGCAGAGAAAGGTTTAACAAACAACCCCATATGTTTTGTGGTGGTGGCAGGAGACCAAGGAGAGGGCAATGTGAACATAACTGCTCACTCTAATTAAATAAAGTCTTTCATGAAAATATTTCCATTCATACGAGGCTTTGTAAAAGCCCTTAAAAAATCCCTAACGCTAAATTCAGGCCCTAGAACTACTTGACAGCACCTGCAGTCTACAGGCCATCTCAGACTAAAGCTTTTTCTAGCCCAGATATTTCAGACACTGAAATCAAATGGGATCAAACCAAATCTACAGTGACTGCAGATCCAGTTACAATAAACCAGTAACACAAAGTACAAAAATCAAAAGATATGTAGATACTGACTGTAATAAACACAAGGGATTAGAAGTGCAGAAAGAGAAACATATTAACTCACCAGCCTAATAAAAACTTCATTTCTGGAGATTGCAAAAACCATCCTCAAAGTCTACGGGGTGCAGTCTAAAGGAAACTCAATGCACTCATTAGCTGGATTTGCTCCCTTTAGGACTAGTTCTTGATTAAGTTATAACCTTTATGTCAGTTCTGCCTCTGCAGTAAAATTCGACTGTTGCGTTTTGGATCACAAGGCAGTCTCACCCGCTCACTCTTCTCTCAACAAATTTCACCCTCCCAGGAACAGCACCTGCCCAAGTTGTCAGACAGGCCAACCAGCTGGAGGACTTGAGAAAACCCCTTAAGAGGGGAAACGTTTTTGCAAATTGCTCCAAAGCCATGACCGTTTAGCTGTTATATAAAGGAACCACCCTAGCAATTGCCTGCCTACAAATAGGGCATTTCTTTGGGTCTGGAAGTGCCTGGTAGCACTCGTCACATGAGCAGACGTGCCCACACTCCAGAAAGACACATGACTTAATGTTACTCAGACAGACGACACAGGCATTTTTTACAGTCTCCCCACCCTCTGTGTTCATGTCATGCCTTAGCTGCTCCTGAGTCTGCCTGAATTCATCTTGCATTTGTTTCAGGCGCTGCTTTTCCCGAAACTGCCGGTACTGCTTCCTCAGAATGAAGAAGAGCGTGGCACAGGTTGCAAAGCCGAAAATGACCGTCAGGATTTTCCAGAGTTTGACATTTGATTCTTGCTTCTTCAGCAAGGAGTCAAAATCCAGGCTGCTCAGATAATACTGCAACCCTTGCTTGGGGGGCTGCAGCTTGATAGTGTTGTTGTCTAGGACCAACTCTCCCACTCCTGTTAATGTTGCTCCGACCTTCAGCATCTCTTCAGTTTCTTGGATGCCTTTGGGACGTTCGCCGCTAATGTAATGGCCAATCACATCCGTGAAGGACTGAATAGAGGGATGGAACTTTTCATACACCGTCTCCAAGCTGAGTTCTGCAGAATCCAGGGGCTTTACCACCCTTACTGCAACATTGGCACCGTCCTCGTGAGGCACCAAGTCAAAGGGCGTTGCATTGGTTCTCTGGTGGATGATCTTTTCACAGTCATTCCTGGTGGAGGAGAAGTGAGTGAGAAATAAAGCAAATGCAGGCATAGTCGTTTTGCCATCAGCTGGAACATGTGACAAGCAAAAACACAAGCCACTTTCCCCTAATTAAAGACTAGCCATGAAATAGGTGTTTAATCTGCTTTGTTGTACACACCATCTTCAAGCCCTTTACTCTTCTATAAGAGGAGGTTAAAAAGTCTTCAAAAGATACACTGAAAGCTGACTAATTTTATCCACAGCCAGGAAAAAAAAAATCTTTAGCACCACCTAACCCTACATAAGTTAAATCAACAAAGCATCCTTCCTCTCACATACTAGACAGTAGCGTACTACAGTGTTATGAGGCTCTACTAATTAATGCTTGCAAAGCACTTTGAGGTCCATAGACAAAAAGGGCTAAAGAACAAAATATTACATTAATTCTCCTGGAACAAGCACCTTGACACTACTGGAGCCATTGAAACTTTCTGCAACATTTGATCCTCTTGAAAATTCCCTCCTTTATATTAGTGTGCCATAACTGGGCTTTCGGGCAAAGCACTGGTACTATTTGAATCCTATTTTTTACATGTCCTACCAAAGTTTCTCTAGGTCAAAATAACTGTAAAGCTGTTTCTTTCTGTAGCAGTGTTGCCTGGGGATCTGTATTAGTCCCCCCTTTTGTATTCTCACACTTCTGCTTAGCTCCATTATAAGGAAGCAGACACTGCACTTCCCCTGGCAAGAAGACGACACTCAGACATATCTAATTCCATCTAATCTTCCAAATGGGTTTCCAACTTTGACAAATTGTTGTGTGGCAAGAAGCACTGCATGGTACATAAGCAATTTTAATAAGTGTAACCCGATTAACTGAGGCTTTGTTTAGGCTCAGAGAGTGGAGCAATGATCCGGTTTCAGCAGGTTCATTTGACAATGCGACTTCCGATTCCTTCTCCAGGTACTGAGTCAGGGAATCATGTTCTCACCAGATTTATCATTTGAATTATACGGTAGGTCTATTATTAAGAACCCATTTTAACATCTGGGGAATTTTGCCAGGTTGTGACCATTGTTCAATATGAACATTTTACAGCTGTTGACAAATGCTCTTCAACTAGCTAGGTTGGATTAGTGTAATTCCCTATTTTCCAGTATTTTAACAGGTACATGAAGGTCACAACATATCCTGATCTTGAGAAATCTTTATGCAGGCTCCTCCATAAATTCTGCAGTGATTTTAGTTTATAAGGCTTTTGGGAGAATGCCTCCCACCCCAAATGACACTTCTGCTTCCTACACCCAATAGTTTCATGCATTCTCTGAGTAGGCTAGTTATGTGAAGTCGCCCAATCTTGAAACTTTGGGGTGGGGACCAAGGGCTTGTAATAACGACTCTCCTCACGCTTACAGAGTGAAATACCCTCCCGGATGTAAACAACTGCTAATGTGCAATAGAATTCTAAAGTAGGTTAAAGATGTGACTGTTTGCTGCACACTTCAGTTCACCATCACTGATTTTTTATGATTTTATTGAACAGCATTCAGACTTGGTGATGAATGCTCTAGGAGGCTCAGATTGTTGTTGTTGCCACTGCTAATAATAATCCATGCTACTTTAAGGCTTTGCCATTCCCACCACTCGATTGCCAAGGAATTAAGAACAAATGCATCACAGATGATGTTAAAAAACCTCACAAAACAGTGTAAATTGCCCCTGCAGTAGCCATTAAAGGGAACGAATAAAGTTGGCAGGCCCAAAAATCTGACCTATTTACATTAATTTGTAAAGAAAGTGAGTGTTTACAGGTGTCTTCCTTCCCAATTACCACCATCAACACTCTCTACCCTGCTCACCTCAAGGGAAAAAAGAAAAAAAGAAATAGAAAATGGGTTTGAGAGAGAAAAGTTTGCAGCTCCAAAAGAAGGATTTAATATAGGGAATGGGATGGAAGATGCTAAATCTTACTGAAAAGTATCCATGACATGTACATGCACCTTCAATATATACACTTTAAGGGATTTACAAACTTTATATATAGGAATGACTTCACCCCACACCGAAACACATTCACCTCTGAGTTCGATCGCAGCAGCTGGTTAACACTGCACAGCAATATTACACACCAGTTTCACTTACCATCATACCCAATTTTCACAGCAGAAAGAATTTAAGGAGCCAAAATAAATGGAATTTGGCTAGGACACCAAAGTTAACAATATTACTTCTCACGGAAAGTGTCATTTGACCTCCAGTAACCAAGTGGTTCCGGTTCGATCCGAATGACAGCATTGCCAGCAACAACAAAAAGCCTGACAATTCACCTATCTCATAGAACTGGAAGGGACCTTGAGAGGTCATTGAGTCCAGTCCCCTGCCTTCACTAACAGGACCAAATACTGTCCCTGACAGTTGTGTTGGGTTTTTTTTTGCACCAGATCCCTAAATGGCCCCCTCAAGGATTGAACTCACAACCCTGTGTTTAGCAGGCCAATGCTCAAACCACTGAGCTATCTCTCCCCCCACATTAAAGTCTTGGTTCAAAATTGATCAGTAACCCATCCAAATACTGACTAGACCATTTTAATTGTTGAATAACTCATGTCCATTCAAATCCAATACAATATTTGTCTGGTTTTGAAACAGCATCCATAATTCATGGAAAACAAAATACTCAGCCAACTAGTTACTAAGTAATCTTGGTTTACAGGCTATTTTATACAGAAGGAATTGCCCTATAGTTGCCTCTTCCAACAAGTAAACTGAGCTACAAAATCTAGTTCACTGCCAAACTCCTGCATTATTCAGTAGACTTCATGACCAAATGAAATCACACCACTAAATTATCTCACCAAATTCAATACCCAATTCTTTCTTTGGCAGTTGTCTTCATCATAAAGCCAACAGGGGAAGCATATATGTCTGGATCTTTTCAAGAAGAGAAGTAGACATACCAGATATGGGTTGTTCGATTCCACACCATTTTATGCTCCTGTAGTGTCAGCCTCTGAACTACACCCTTGCAATTGTCCACAAATTGGCTGTTGAGAGTTTCCTTAACAGACTGCACAACACCTGAAAGATACAGAACCATTTTACCAAGAATTATAAAGGCTATATATTTATTAACCATTATTTATTATACATATTTTTATTACATATAAAATTAGTAATGCCAGATTTAACCCTGTTATGCAACAAAGGAAGACTATGGTACAGACAGGCTAAAAGTATAAGAAGAAGAGAATTAGTGCTTTGAATTGTCAGCAACTGTCCCAGATGAAGAACTAGAATAAGGTCTAGAGCAGAGGTTCTCAAACTAGGGCCGACGCTTGTTCAGGGAAAGCCCCTGGCGGGCCGGACCTGTTTGTTTACCTGCCACGTCCGCAGGTTCGGCCGATCGCGGCTCCCACTGGCCGCGGTTTGCCGCTCCAGGCCAATGGGGGCTGCAGGAAGGGCGTCCAGCACGTCCCTCGGCCCGCGCCACTTCCTGCAGCCCCCATTGGCCTGGAGCGGCGAACCGTGGCCAGTGGGAGCCGCGATCGGCCGAACCTGCGGATGCGGCAGGTAAACAAACAGGTCCGGCCCGCCAGAGGCTTTCCCTGAACAAGCGGCGGCCCTAGTTTGAGAACCACTGGTCTAGAGGGTCAGGAGGTGGATATAGGCTAGGCAAGGAAACAGACACTATTCTAGGGAGACTACCTGACTTTCTATTCTAATGGAGGTCATTTAATGTAAGGACTTGTTTGGGATTAGACAGAATCCACTGGAAACATTAGGAACTATTTTGTACATGTATGTGCTGAGCCTACTGCTTGAAATGGAACTTCATTATCCTTGTGAGTTTTGTTCAATGTTTTCTCGACCAACCTCTGCTTTAGCTACCTGAACCAGTATCAGAGATGCTGGAGAAAAGTTATTTTCTTAGAAGAAGGGAAGGTGAAATGGAAAAGATTGGAAGCTATATTTATAACCCTTTAGCGACCCAGGCACTTCTGCACAATACCTTCAATAACTGCATATGGGACACATTTTCCTGGTGCTTCCATAAGGATGTTCTTCAAGTCTTGATCTAGATTCACCTGTTTTGCTCCCTACATAAAAAAGAGCCATATGTATCAGTAGTTATAGACTAAATGTGTGTTATGAAACAGATGTAAAAGAGACTTCTCACTTATGACTAATTTCTAAAGACTGTGTTGTGCAGATAAACTTGGGGAAAGGAGGGTTTTGAGGAATAGGGGGTCAGTTCAGTGCTAATTTACAATAAGCACTATATTTAGTCTTGGGAGGGTTAGGTTTTTATTGGTAAATGTCGATTTCACCATACACATACAAAATCAACAAAAAAAGAATATTTCCATCGATAATATCAAAATTTACAGATAGGCAAAGTAAGAAAAATGCTGCTTGAGAAATTATTAGAGTTTGATTTAAGGATATTTACTTTGTATATTTTGGCATGTGATGTTGACAATATGTGTTTTAAGTTACAAAGCTTGAACTTTTTGAATCCCAGTGTCTACTGTCATTAAATAATTATTGCCTGGCCCCTCCACAATTTCCCACAACTGTGAAAATTTAAATTGGTAAAAAAAAATTAAAAAGTTTAAAAATGAATATCAATATTATCTGTCAAAATTGTCAAAATATAAAAAATAGAATTCTGCCAAGCCTAACTATATTGTCTTTTTCCTCCCTAGTTTTAATAGGACAACTTTACTTTTATCTAGTGTTTTTCCTCAGTAGATTTCAAGGCACTTTACAAAGGATGTCCGTATCATTACCCCCATTTTACAGATAGAAAACTAAAGCACAGACCGGTGAACTGACTTGCCCAAGATCACCCAGCAGGTCAGTAGCAGAATCAGGAACAGAACCCAGGTCACCTGAGTCCCAGTCTAGTGTTCTAGCTTAAATCACCAGTGGGAATTACTTGCTATCATAAATGTATCATGTTAATCTAATAAAACACCTCCAAATACGCTTATCATACTAGTTAGTTTAAGCTATTACAGTGAAGCAATCCCTGAACCAGTTTTAAAATACTGAAAAAAACAATATAAAGGGGGAACACTCCTGGGAACAGGATAAATACTGCACCTTCAAACAAATGGAGCACTAATAAACACACTCTACAGCCAAATAAAGGCATGAAATATTCAATTAAGAGAAAAACATCTCCAAATGAACCAAATATTTACTCATCAGAACACTCTATTGTTTTATATGGAGTTTCTAACCTATTATTGTGCTACAGTGTTACACACCAAACTGTAAAGTTAGTACTTTTCAATAATAAAATAAAAATATCACACAACTGACCTTGAGGCCGTGAGCAACTTTAGATTTCTGCCTGTAAATGGAGTACAGAATTGCCGTGACAGCCGAACTGGTGGCCAGCAGTATAAGTTGGCCAGTTGAAGGCCGCCCCCCACTTTCCATCATTGCAATTTAAATCTAGTTCAAACATATTTAAAAAAAACAAAATAAAAGGTTACAGTAATGATCGTTATTAAGAGACTTTCCTGTGCAAACTGCTTTCCTGTCATCATGCTTTTGAGAGGAGGAACAGACCTCATGAATGAAAAGGATTTACAGTGGTCTCAATCTGAGCCAGAAGCAGAGCCATGGGGGGGGAGGGGGAAGGGGAGAGGTACCAGGAAGCAACAGGGATCATTTAGGGCAGAAGCTGATAGCTCCTGAAAACAAGGGAGAGTCAGCTGGTGTGTACTGTATAAGCACAAGCAAAAGCAGGGCTGATGTCAGCTATTTACTTTATAGGGATGGTGGCAGGAGGGCGAGGTGAGGAGAGCAGTCAGTGTTGAGCACTAGCGTCTGGGAAATCCAAATGTGACCAATGGGCAGGCAGGTCCCCACCCCATCCTACCTGTCCCACCCCCAAAAACTTCCCTCCTAGCCCCACCCTCCCCTATACCCCCCAAACACCCCCCTGGTAGCCCCACCCTCCCCTACACCCCCCAAACACCCCCCCTGGTAGCCCTACTCTCCCCCCCCCCCGAACACACCCTTCCTAGCCCCGCCCCCCCCTTACTTTCTCTTCCCCATCCCTCACCCTGCCTCCAGCGTCGTCTCCTAATGCACCCAGCACACGCAGCCCGTGGGGGGAAGGGGGCGAACCCCTTTCAGGGCCTGCCCCCCTATGACGCCCCCGGCCGCTGCCTCCTCCCAGGGCTCCCCCCGCTCTGTGCCAGGGAAGGACACTCACCCCACCCCGCCCTGCCAAGCCTGTCCCTTTCCCTTCCCCTTCCGGCGCGGCCTGATGACGTCTGCGCCTACACTCTATCCGCGAGCAGCATAGAGATGAAGCGGGGCCATAGAGAGTGGGGCTAGAGGAGACACGCGGGGTCCTCCACTCCCCCACCCCTCTCTAAGACAGAGTCCTCCCTGCTTTCCTCTAGGGCTGGAGGCCCCCCCTTCTGCATGGCCCCAGCTCGCCCAGTGCCTCCCTCTGGGGATGGGAGCCAGGGTCAGGGCTTCTCTTCCCAGCTCTGCCCCTCACCTGTGCGCATGACCTGGAGCCACCATGATCCCTGCCTCTTAGCTAGGGCTTCCCATGGGTAGCTCTCACAGCACTTTACAAAGGAAGGCGGTGCCATCTGTCCCCTTTTACAGCTGGGGAAACTGAGGCATGCAGGGGGAAGCAACTTGCCTATGGTCACCCAGCAGGCGGTGGCAGAGCTGGGAAGAGAACCCAGGTCTCTTCAGCCCAGGGCTCTGTCTGCCAGGCCACACTGTTTTGTACATTTACGTAGCACGTCTAATCCCAAAGCTTTGCAAACAGGAATCATTTCACCGATTGCCAGTACTAGCCCAGTGGGGGCCTTAAGCAGGAATATCCTAAACCCCACTTACCCCTCAGCCACTCCCCTAAATATGCAAATTGCATTTTTTCCACAAACCAAAAAACATACCAACACAACATATACAAATACACTTGTTAAAAAGTCCACGTTAAATAAGATGAATGGTATTTTGAGGGGTCATACTAAACTGGGGGGCCCTTGAGCTGCTTGGAAGCTTAAACAATTGCTTATTCTACTTATGCCTAGCGCAGCCTTCACCCACTGTTGAAGAGCAGAGGCCTTTGGGGGTGGAATTCAGCATAGCACTGCACAATTGGCTGGGGCCAAATTTTCAGATGTGGTTAGAGTAACAGCTAGGCACCTAAGTAATCCATATATAAGCACTTAAATCATAGAATCATAGAATATGAGGGTTGGAAGGGACCTCAGGAGGTATCTAGTCCAACCTCCTGCTCAAAGCAGGACCAATTCCCAACGAAATCACCCCAGCCAGGGCTTTGTCAAGCCTGACCTTAAAAACCTCTAAGGAAGGAGATTCCACCACCTCCCTAGGTAACCCGTTCCAGTGCTTCACCAATGTGTAGCTTAATTTTCTGAAGCACTAGGCACAGCTCCTGTGGAAGGAGTCTGAAGTCAATAGGAGTTGTGAGTGCTCAGCAACTTTGAAAATCAAGCCACTTACTCAGGTGTCCATATGTGGATTTAGGCACACAAGTGTGAAACGCATGGCCTGAGTGCATTATTGGGGAGGAGGTCACCCTCACTTAAGACAGAGAGATTTCACTTTGGAGATCTATTTATCTATAACTATATCTGTAATTGTACTTGAAGAAGAGTTCTGTGTAAGCTTGAGAGCTTGTCTCTTTCACCGAGAGAAGTTGGTCCAATAAAAGATATAACCTCACCTACCTTGTCTATATAATTATACCACATTCATCACACCGGCATCTCTTCTTTGTTCCCATCAGTGCTGTATGTGTGGTTGATAGGAGAAGTTTCAGGGGCTCATCAAGAAGAAAATTTGTCCCATTAAATGTAATATTTCCAAGGCTGATTAAGTTCTTTTCTGTGTTGCTTTCTTTCTGTCCACTAGATGGGGAGGCACTCACATTGATAGCAAAAGCAGAATCTGGCTTTAACTTTGAAAGAATCATAGAATAGAATATCAGGGTTGGAAGGAACCTCAGGAGGTCATCTAGTCCAATCCCCTGCTCAAAGCAGGGCTAATCCCCAGACATATTTTTACCCCAGTTCCCTAAATGGTCCCCTTAGGGATTGAACTCACAACCCTGGATTTAGCAGGCCAATGCTCAGATGGGATGGCTCCACTGCATTCAGTATTTAATGTTATGGGGAATGGCCAATCCTAGGACGGAAGTGTGGGAGGTCGGGGGTACTTCCAGTAGGCTCATGGCCATTGCTTTCCACTAGAAGGAACTTGCACCAGTCGCTATTATATCAAAAGGGACCAGGCCAGGGGTGTTGTTTCCAGTTTTTCTTCAGATGATTTTACAAAACAAATTAATTAAAAAATAGAAACCCATTCTGAAAATGTCTTTTGCTGAGCACCAGCAGAGAATGATGGTGCTAATTAATCTTTTATTCAGTGCTCTGAAGCTAAAAAGTACGGTACAGGAGCAAAAACTATGTCTATGCTACAGAGCCTATGCCAGCATAGCCCCCTAGTGTAGACACAGCATATGCCAACAGAAGGAGTTTTTCTGCTAGTGTAGGAATACCATCTTCCTGAACCACGTTAGCTATGCCAATAAAAGTCCTCTTCTGTTGGCACAGCTGCATCCACACTGGCTGTTTTGTTGGCATAGTCAGGAGTGAGGCTTCTTCACACTCCTGATGGACATAACTATACCAGTATAAGTTTTAAACGTGGATCATGTCTAAGTAATGTTAGAAGCAATGAACCTAGCCAGTTTCTCTAATTCCTTCAAATAGGAAATGAGGCCCGGGACAGATTCCTTGGGATATGCATATAGATAATATTCAGTTCTATGCTAATGAGCTTCTTATAGTGCACCCATCACCGTAGTATCTGAGCTACTGAGATACTCCTAGGATTAATATAATCAGCTATGGTACCGCGGAGCTGCTTGGATCTCCATAGGGAATATACATGTAATGTAATTGGCCGCTAGATGTCATCAAGCACTTCACTTGCATTCTCAGAGAGAGCGGGTCCCAGTGCAAAGGTTCCTGTTGGCTCAGCCTGTCACTGTAGGAGGACTGCCCCGTGATGTTTCCACTGCTGATAAAACAAGCTGCCTACGGAGCACTTTTTATGAGTCGATCTCAAAGTGTGGAAAGCCACAGTTAGCCTTTTTAATTAAGAGAGGGGAAATGAGGTATAGAGAGACTAAGGGCCAGATTTTTAAAGGTATTTAGGCACCTAAAGATGCAGATAGATCCCTAGTCGATTTTCAAAAGCCTCTTAAGCAGGTTAGGTGCCTAAATCTCATAGGCACCTATCTGCACCTTTACATGCCTAAACACCTGTACAAATCTGCCCCTTAGTGACTTATCCAGGGTCTCATAGCAAGTGAGTCACAAAACTGGCCCAAAATCCTAAGTTCCCGTCCCATGCCCTGTCCACTACCACGCACCAATTTGTATGCAGTACTGACCCCCCCCCGCCCCTTCATTCTCCTCTCCCATCATCTTCAACAGGGCTGTTTGGACTGAAGGTTGCAACTGAGTTTGAAACGTTTCTCCCAGAATTACACACCCCACGTCCAACTCCCAGACAAGATATGAAACACAGAAGAAAGTGACCTAAATGAAGTGGAAAGAGGGCACACATTTTTAACAGTGAGGGTCATGAACCATTGGAATAATTGAGCAGGAGCTTTTCCGTCACTTTGAGTCTTTAAATCCAGAGTGGACGTCCTTTAAAAGAGAGATGCTCTAGTTCAACCACAAGTTACCAGGCTCAGTGCAGCTGAATTACTAGCTGGAAACTATGGCCTGTGTTCCGACTAGATGGCCATAATGGTCCCTTCTGGCCTTAAACTCTATACATCTAGATGCGTTTGTCAGTGCTCAGCCTGTTTCCAGGTGAATAGATGTCCACACAACAACACCCAAAACAAACAGCACTAACTCATCGGAGGAGTCAAGAACTGAATGGATCTTAGACACTTAGGCCTGATCTGCACTTAAAAGTGAGGTTGACACAGCTATGGCACTCCGGGGTCTGAAAAATGTATACCCCGGAGCACTGTAGTTAAGCTGACCTGACCCCCAGTGTAGAAGAGGCTAAGTATATGGAAGAATCAATGCTTTTGTCGACCTACCTGCCACCGCTCGGGGAGCTGGATTACCAACGTCCATGGAAAAACCCCTTCCATCACCGTAGAAGGCATTTACACTGTGGCAGTACAGCTGCATAGTGGTGTGCCACTGTAGCGCCCGTAATGTAGGCTTGGGCTGAGCTACCTTTCTACCCTAGTGGTCGTCGTCCCTCCAGATCAGGATTGGAGCAGCGTCGGAAACCGCGCAGTGCCACTGACCAGGCTCTGATCTGATTTGTGGGAGCCTGGTACTGCCACCAATGCAACATCTGCTCGCCACCTCACCCTGTTTAGACTGGAGGAGGAGAAAGAGGAAGCTTACCGAGAATGGAAAAGAAAAGAACACCCTAGTCCCTGCCCTGTGCTACCAAATACCCAGTTAACTTTAATTTACCAATAGTGCTGCAGCATCCACCCTGTGACGGCATCATTTACACACCTTCTGTAGGGAGCATGTCTGCAAATCCTTGAGCAAGGCATGGTAGAGATTCTTCCCTTTACTTCCCATGATGGTTTGGTAACTGTACTGTGCTTCAGGGAGCTAATCATTTCAATTCCCCCTTTGGTCATGGCCAACAGACATCCAGGGGCACAGTCCAGAAGTGTCTGGATCCCTGTGGCAGGAGGAGGCAGGACCCCAGGTATAGAGCCATCTATCTCCTTCCATCCGGGAGCTGCAGCTTTAATGAGAGATGAGCGTTGCACTTTAAAGAAAGCTCTATTGGGGGGATAGGAAAAGCAAGGGGAAGCAGGGGGAGTGGGAAGAGAAAGAAAGGAAAGATGGAGGAGAAAGGCAGAAGAGAAGAGGAGGTTTATGGGAGCCTAAGCCGTGCTGAATCCATTGGTCTAAATGCCCTTCTGAGCTCAGGCTGAAGCCCTGTGCTGTCAGCTGTCCCCACTGGCTATAAAAACTAGGGCATCACTCTGATATACCGCACGAGCTCCCTATATGCCACCCTCCCATCCCTCTCTAGTTCACAGATTCCCTGCAACCCCACCTCTCGCTCAGGGGTTCTGTGTGGACCCCATTCCTCCTTTTCCCCACATGCCAGGACCCTCCATTCTCTCCCATGCCAGAGGCTCTGTGTGCACCCCCTCTCTGGCCATCACCTCTCCATTGCCTCCTTCCCTCCCCCCTCTCATTTCTTTCTGTCTGGGAGAGAAGTCGTTTAGGGCATCAACATGTTTAAACGGTATTGAGACAATGGGGGGTGTTGTTGTGCTGAAAGGTGTTCATGGCTGCCATCAACCAGTTCTTTGATATGTAGACAATTACAGACCTGGTTAAAGCACCTGGATCTGCTAACCAGATATCCCCTGTGTGTCCTCCATGGCCAATGATACCTAGAACATTCACTGAAATTTTGAAATAAATCAGATGTGGTGTTGACAGACAGACAGACAGAAATGCCACTGAGTTGTGTGTGAGATCTCACTCTGCTTGGCCAATAGGATCAGCATCACAGCTTACGGAGAGCTGAGAATGGCCACTCAAGCCTTTTTCTTTCCGATCCCCCTGGAGACAGGCGCCAGTGTCCCTGGGTGAGCTCATTCCATAGCCAGAAGGCAGAAAGAGCATGAGCTGACACAAACTGCACATATCCCTGACAGCTGGAGAGAGATCAGCATGAACAGAGTTACTCTCTCATCCAGGGGACCCTTGGCTCATGCCAGCAACGGCCCCACAGCTGAGACAAGGGCGGGGCCAAGCACTGCCACAAAACAAGCCACACTCGGATCAAGCATATTCTTGTTGTGACAGCACAAGGACCTTCTTCCACTGTGCTAAACCGCGGGGAGCAGCCAGCCTGGGAGCTGCTGCTTTCCATCCACTTGTGCTCCCTCCAGCCCACTCAGAAACCACTGGGGGGTCAACGCTCTCTAGAGTGGGATCCCCCAAGTGCACCTTTAACCCTTTCACTGCTCATCCTTCATCTCACTGGCCATTATCTATGAAGATCACATTTGTGCTAACAGCATGCTAACAGAAATGCCAATAAATCGGTAATGAATGGAGCACTCAGCAGGTGCATTCTGCCCAGCGGTACCTGGACCATACAGCTGCTCTCTGCCTGCAGTATTCATTTGGTCTGAACCTCAGGTTAACATCTCCTCGATAGATACCTCCAGCAGGACAGCAGCCCCTAACACCACAATGGGATGTCAGTGCAAAATCAGCCCAGACAGAAAAGTGGCACTTCATTAGTCACCAGCCCCACCTCTTAAAACAGCGAGGTGGCCCTTGCAGGTCTCCTATCCTAGTTCTGGTCTAGCCTAACCATGCTTAGCTTATAAGATGTGTTAGGATCACACCCCACGGCCACATCTCTGACAAGTCAAAGCAGTTGAAGTTCCATGGCACATGAGATTCTTCTAAGCTCTCCAGGGACAAGCAGCAATCTACTAATGGGAGCGCTGAGTCCACCAGGGAGAATGTTCTCAAGCAACGTATCCTGGAGTTCTCCTTTGCCTCTGGTTGCTTCTCTTCCTTCAGGGATGTGTTCCTGTCTGACTGATGCTGGCCATGGCTGCTGCACTGACTTGCCTCTAGCTGATTAAATCTCTAGGAGGTGAGAGCTGGAGTGTGATTTCTAAGCCACGTGCAGCGATCAGGGCTGCTTTAGCCCTAGCAAAGTTTCCACTTTTAAAGGAATCTTAACCTTAGGATGCTGGGGGTGAGTCTGCAAATTCATCTGTAAGTTCATGCAGCTGCCAGACCCCACCATGATCCCCCACCCAGATCCCCCACCCACACCTCCTGGCAACCAACTGCCAAATCCTTCCTGTAATGAGGTTCTTGATCTTCTACACAGCTGCCGTAACCCTCTTTCTAAAACCCAGGTTCCCTCCTCCCAGCTGCCAGAGGGATCACTTATCCAGAGAGGTGCCCTGACTCTGCATCAGCTGTCTAACCTGCCACCTCCTCAAGGCAAGACCACACTTCCCTTCCAAATCCAGAGCCTCCTAGCCCCCTGTTGTGCGGCCTGACCCACGTCCCAGCCACCAGAATCCTCCTTCTACCTGCCCCCACTGCCCCCAAGACATGCACCCCCTGGCCAGGTGTCACCCACCTGGAAATCAGGACGCATTCTAAAGGGCTAAGATTCCTTTTGCTAGACACAAGCATGTGATGAGGTAATGGCCTTAGGTGTCTGCACCAAGGAAAGGGTTACAAGTTAAACATGTACCGTCCATGTTCCTGTTGTGTCTAGTTGGGAGCTAAACACCTTCCACCTCTGGTCAGGCCAGGCCCACACACAGGGCCAGGCTAGGCGCAGCCAGGATAGTCAGCCAGCTGAGAATGCTTCTCCTCTCTGTGAGAGGAGGGGTCTTAGAGAAACAAGGTAGGTGAGGTAATATCTCTTACTGGACCACCTTCTGTTGGTGAGGGAGACAAGCGTTTGAGCCACGCCGAGCTCTTCGTCAGGTCTGGGGAGGTACGCCGAGTGTCACAGCTCAGCAAGGTGGAATAGATTGTTTAGCCTAAGGAGTTAGCACATATTCTAAGGGATGCTCGGAGCACCTTTCCCAGACCTCAAGAAGAGCTCTGTGTAGTTCGAAAGCGCGTCTCTGACACCAACAGAAGTTGGTCCAATAAAAGATACGACCTCCCCCACCTTGTCTCTCTAATATCCTGGGACCCACCCACGACTGCAACAACACTGCCTACAACAGAGAAAGGGTCTGTAAGTCTTGAATTGGGTGGGGGTGGGAACGATGCTACTTTCATACTGAGTTCCAGGCTCAAGGTACCAGCCACACAGAGCTGGGGATTTTGCAAGGATTCTGCCTTCAATTACTTTCCATCCTCTCCTCCCCTGCCTCAGCCTGGACCCAATGCTGAGAATACAGGGGAGCTGTCTGGCCCTGTCTGGCAGCAAAAGACAGGCCTCTTGGTTGCTACTTGGAATGGGCCCCCATGGAGCAATGCAGCCAGATTCCCCCCCTCTCCTCCCCCCCGCATCCAACTCCCCAAAAATACAGCCCTGATCATCCCAGCATGTTTAGGTCAGGTGGAGAGACCAGCTGGCCAAAAAAACAGTTCCCAATACCAACGGGCCGGGATAAAAATGGGACGAGGGGCTGCTCTGTTAACTGGTGGGTTAGCCCCTCTCCCCAGTACACCTCGGGCTGGACTTTGGCCACACATCCACCTTGTAAGCTCTTCGGGGCACCAATGGGTCTTTTTCTGTGTATTCAACAACAGCGGAGGGCAAGTCATCAGCACTAGAGGAATCCTCACCCCTGCTTTGGGGATGTGAGCCTGAATCCCAGTCAAAGGCTGATTCTGATTCTCAGCCCCGTCACTCAGCACAAAGCAAATAAGCTTTTAATAAAACTCACATGCCTCAAAGGCAGAAGAATAAAGGGAAAGAGGAAAACAATCTTCTTAGCTTAAATGGGACCAGTCCCTCCCTGGTGGAAGCTCCTCGCAGGGGGTGGAGTTATGCCACGGAGGCATTTGGCCTCATGATTTAAAAAATGCCGGTTGCCATGGCCACTGGAAGCGGCTGTTTATCTGACATCATTTCTAGAACTTCCGTTGCCGTCGGGAGGGAATGTGGATTTTTAAAAGCATGTCGCGACTTTTCTTCGGTTTTGTTTTTTCAGGAGCTGTTTGTTCCTCCCAAGAGCAGAGATAAATGCTGCGGGAGTGTGGGGGTGGCAGCCCCAGGGAAGATGAAAGGGAATAATGCAGCTGTCTGCTTGCAAAACTACTTACCCCAGCCCCCTTTCTCCTCCTCCTGCAATACACTCTGGGATGTTCCTCCATGTTAGGGCACAGAATCATTCCAGAGTTTCTCTCTTTTCCGATAATTGGTTGCTAGGGACTGATCTCCAGAGAGCGCCACACAAAAAGGGTGAGATGCTTTCAGGTCTACAACCTACCCGGCATACAGCACACAGAGAAATATAGGGCTCTGTTGTCAAACAAGTGCCTGAATGGGACCTCCACATCCCACATTTGGTCACTGAAATTGGCACTTAAAGGAGGTATTTATGCACTTGCAGGTAATTTACTGGTGGTACATGCTAATTTGAACGTCAGCATGTGGGTTTTGGGCATCCTGCTACAGCTCCCTGGTTTGAAGCCAAACGTCTATTTATATTCCTACATGTACCCTCGGCAGACACATGAAATGCATACACACGCAAAGTGTGAGTCCACATTTGGAAAAGATACATGCATAGGCACACACCGAGAGACACAATCACACAGATTCATATGCGTGTGCACACAATCAAACACAAACCCCTTTTAGCAAACAAATCTTCACCCACATACACACCCACGCAAACACCATCATCACCATCACAACAGAGCAGTAAAATCCATCATTTATAATCAGCGCTTGGTACACAATCTAGCCCAATGGCCCTCCTGGTCCAGAACCTAGACTGGACCCCATAAAGGGAGAGGTGCCAGCGTCTCCATGAAGACCACTAGGAACGTTGATACCGCTATTAATTTTCCAGGAAGGCGCTCAGACACTCCTGTGAAGGGCAGCATATAAAACTCTGAGCTAGATGGATAGATAGAAGCCCGATCCCTCACCCAGCGCTGAGCCAGTTTGGGTTCTGGCTATTACTGCTCTTGAGATACAATGGCAGCGAAATGTTTACAAAAGATAAAGCACAGTAATCATATTGCAGAAAACGCAGAGAATCTTTATTACAATTACCACATGATATGCGTGTGTGTGTGTGTGTGTGTGTATGCACACACGCACGCACACACACGCCGTTGGGCTTTGCATTGTGAACATACAAAGGAGACGTGCAGCTGACCATCTTCTCCTGGGGTTAAAACACCCCATGTTCTGTGTCAGAACACAGCTTCTCTCGGTGTGTGTGATGCTCTGCATCTCATCCCCAGAGTCAGACACATGTGGGCCAAATCTGTCCGCGATGTAACCCCACTGAAGCCAAAGCAAGATGAAGAATTTGACTCCTGGGTGTTCTAGAGCCCATCTCCTTAAGACACAGCTAGGCACCCCCAGGGCCAAATTTTCCAAACTTGGGTGCCAAATTGTAGACAGCTAAACCCACCTTTAGCTACCTAACTCAAAGAGGGCTGATTTTCAGAGGTGCTGGACTTCTGCAAATCCCACCAAAGACAATAGAATAAGGATGCTTATTTAGGTACCTAAATATGAATTTAGACACTTATCTTTAGCCATGTAACTGTGGCCTGATTTGCAGAGCTCTGGAGCACCCACACAACCCCTTCTGGAGAGCTATGGGGGCCCAGCACCTTTGAAAACCAGCCCCTCAGCCCCATCGGGCTGTCCATCTCGTCCCGAGCCACATTCCCTCCCCAGTGTCAGACACATACAGGCACCTGTCCTATGTGACATGTACAAAACTGTACAGAAAAATTGCACGTTGTAATAGAAGTGAAATCTAAGGGCATCTCTCTGTAAATAGATGGCGCTTTTTTTTTAAATATATAAATTTTAGTTTAGATCAAGTAGTAAAAGTGACTTCAGCTGGACCAGCGTCTCCTTCCCTCTGATGAAATGGAAATATCATCCCCCACCCCCAGTTTGTGTGTGTGTGTCTCTCTCTCTTTCCTTGAAATCACTGGAAGTACAAAATACACACAAGAGTTGCTCCCTGCCCAATCTGTGGCAGCTGCCCATTCAGGGAACCCTTCACCCTTCCAGAACTTGCGGCTATGTCTCAGTTTTTAGCAGGAGCCCCTGTCCATGGTTCTAATGCCAGTCATTAGAGTCAGTGCAGTCTTTCTCTGAGCCGGTGAGCAAGTGTCAGTGTGTGTGGAGGGGTGGGGAGGCGTGTGGAAGAGATGGCGATATATGCACCAACCGGTCTAGATCATGTCAATGTCCGCCCCGAAGAAGAACAGGGGGAAAGGCCTGTACTCAGGCGGCAGTGAAGGAGTGTGACCTGCAGGCTGGGTAGGTCAGTCTATCTGTGGGTGAGCCCTGGCAGTCAGCAGGGCCTGATGGCTGTTGTCTGCCTCTCCTCAGGCTGCGAAGGCAGCAGCCAGGGGGGGACGTGGGCAGGGGCAACCAGCAGCAGGTGGCATTTCCAGACTCGTCCTGCCCATCCTCACCCCAGTCTGGCGGGCCCTTCCGGCTTCAGCAGCCGGACAAGCAGGGCCTCTCTGGGGCGGGCTTCCAGGGCGGTGGGCTCTGCAGGCTCCAGCCCCTCATCTCCCGGGCTAAAGTCAGCACCTCGGGCCGCTCCGGGCGCTGGGGGGCCGGCGCGGGATGGTGGCCGCCGAGGCTGCCGGAGGGCGCGTTGTTGCGGGCGGTGCCCAGGTTCTCCTCCTCCTCCTCCTCCAGGATGGCGCTGAGCCGGCGGGCGCCGCGGCTCCGGTCGGCGGGGGGCCGGTAGGGGCACTGCCCGTTGAGCAGCTTGCGGATGGGCACCAGCGGGACCAGGGCGTCGCCCAGGCGCTGGCGCTGGAGCCGCCGGGCGTCGTTCTGTCGCTGCAGGCGCTTGAAGTCGCTGAAGGCGGCGCTGGCCGTTTGGTGGAGCAGCCGCGCCGCGGCCCGCGCCTTCTCCGCCTTGGGCAGCAGCGCGGCGTGGCAGCGCAGCACCACGGCCTTGTTCTTCACCTGGTGCCGGTAGACCCAGGCCAGGAGCTGGGGCCGCCGCGCGTCCGCCGCGCAGTAGGTGATGCGGCGCAGCAGGTAGGCATGGCCCGGCCGCCGCCCGCCGCCGCCGCCCCGCTTCTCGCAGGGGGCCATGCGGAGGCCCTGCGCCCCCAGCGTCAGCGTCACCTTGGTGCCGCCGGCCCCGCCGCCGCTCCGGGCCCAGATCTTGCCCACGGCCTCGTCCGTGCAGCCCTCGCCCTTGGCCTGCAGCGTGACCGCGTTGCCCAGGTACCAGGCCGTGTAGCTGGGGTCCTCCTGGGTCAGCTCCACCTTGTGCCGCCGGCTGCGGAACACGCCGCCCAGCCGCTGCAGCGGGCACTCGGGCAGCAGGTCCGGGCAGGCGCGCAGGAAGCTGGAGAGCAGCGAGCCGTAGCTCAGCCCCGGGCCCAGGCTCTTGCCTTTGGCTTGGCGCTCGTCGTCCACCAGCACGAACTTGTTCCTGCGCCAGGGCAGCATCGCGGCTCTGCAGGGGGGAGCGGGGGGGGGGGGGG